>JAESUZ010000380.1:0-208976 GCA_017311185.1 Proteles cristata cristata | reverse complement strand
TGTTTTCCTTAGACATCATCAGGCGCCGGAGCTCTTGCAGGACGACCTTGATGCTGTACGAGTTCTGCCACTTTGCCAGCACTGATGTGGCTCTTGGGTCCACCTGCAGAAAGGCAAACAAAAAAAACTGTCGTCAGGCTTGCAAACAAACGGATCGCTATATGCTGGAGTTAAGCTACAGACATGAGTAAAATGCGTTTTTCAAGCTGAACACGCCGATCACACAATGGGGTCTGACACGCAGAACGCCTGCACGATTCCCTGCCTCTAATCGCTGGTGTTTCCCTGCTGTGTCCCTGGTTGGGAGAAGGAGGTCCTGGATCAGTGAAACCACCTTTAGAAGAATGGCCCACACACTTGGCAAGACTCAACCCAACCGGTTCCAGAACAGTGGCCTGCTCTCCTGGGCTGGCTGCTGCCACTGCTCAGAGCCTGTCCTTTCTCAATTCTACGCCCTGGTGGACGATAAGGGTGCACACAGGGCAGCAGGACACGCTCTAGTGACGAGGACCTGCCTCAGAGTCACACGCTCTCAAGTTAACGGCAACAATTCCCTAAAGAAATTCTCCAAAGCGTGGGTTGCGTCCTGGGCTCTGGCCTTCAGGTGGAATTCAGATATGACATTAAGCCCTGAACACACAGTTGCCACTTTGCTTTCAAGTCTTCTGAGCTCCTCAAAACAAAGGCTTAGTTCACATGATGCTAACGTGTAAAAGCCTTCAACACCTGCTGATCTTCTCGTTGAACGAGAGCAGGTCTCAAAGGTGCAAAGCCTTTGGCAAGAAACACACGGAGGAAGGATTTATTACCGTCACTTGGATTCTGTGGTGTGCGCTGTACTGTTGCCACGACTGCCTTCTTACGACAAGTGACGCCGGTTTTCCATCCACGGTGTAAAAATAAGTTTAGAAAGTAAGGCCATTAAATGGAAAAAAAAAATACCGTGTACCACAAGTAAGGCCCAGGAAGTAAGCGCATGGTCCTGGATAAGATCTTGCACCTCTGTGCCTCAGTTTCCTCATCTCTACCTCATGAGTGTATCGTGAAGATGGAGTGAGCTCAGATCTCGAAGTGACCTGCACAGTGCTGGCCCAGAGGAAGTGTCATAGGGGTGACGATTTAAATTCAGCTGGGGAACAGGCCTTCACCCCAGCTGCGTATGTTCGCACTGCCACACATTTCATCATCCCACAACCAACGAATATATGGAATTAGGGCCAAGGTGCCCCTGATGTTAAATACATACAAAGCATTTCTCAACCCAAACAAGCACGGGCAGGAAAACAACTTACCACTCCATTAGAACTATTAACTCCATTCATATTAATTTTTGTTACAAATCTTACAAAGGGGGGTGCTTCTGGGTATTTAGGTCCACATTCTATTTTAAGGCTGTATATTCGGTTTTCATAAATTGTCTGGAAGAAAAAGGTACAGAGATGTCAGGCAATTATCAACCATGAATTCAAAAAGGCAGCTCATTTGAGACTCCATTTATTCCTGCAGCACCGGTGTGTCTGCTTCCTTTATACACAGGCTACTTGGTATTTGTTAAGTTACCAGTAACTAGTCTCCACGCTAGTGTATGTGAATTCTGGTCTCGGGGGAATAAAAAGAAAATTTAAAATAGTATCACTTAAATTCCAAGTATTATTTAAGTCCAATCAGATGGACTGGTTTTGCTATTAAGTTCTCTACTTAGCAGATCAGTCCTATGGTCTGGGAATGGTGTGTAAGAAGCATTTACTCTGGAAGCGACACTAAGCGTCTACTCACACCAGGGACATCAGCCAGTGCATTAAATACCACTGTTTGCAAAGCACCGAAGAGGCAGCTCTTCGCTTCAAAATTAAAGAAAAGTCAGGGGGTGCGGATGCAGACACGAGAGCTGCTTCCCCACTTCATCATTACTCTGGGGTTGTGTGCCGCTCAAGGGATCTCAACTGGTATGTACCATCTCTCCCTGCAGACTTGACACTGACCTGAGAGATCACAGGCATTTAGTGGTGAGGTGGGGAGCCAAAGATATAGCCTGCACAGGAAAAAAAAAGTCCTTCAAATGCCAACAGTGGTTCTGTAGAAAAACACTGGAAAAGCCCAATCCTCTGTGCCAGTGGACTTTCCACTGTAGCCCTGCCCTCACTTGAACTACCACACATCTACTAAGACCCAGTTCAAACATCACCTGGTCAAATGTCACCCAGTTCAGTCATCACACAGGACAGGCTAGTCCATAGCTTTCTGTCCTGTACGAAGTCCCAATGTTATCATTTACTTGTCTGAAGACCACCCTGAAAGGCAATGCCTCTCCATAAGACTGGCCCCCTTATGGCAGAGCTCACCCACCCTCCATTGGGTCCCCCTTCTCAGACACCAGGGTCATTCCAACCCCCCCCCCCCACCGCAACAGTAAAGGCTCCTGTGTAAACAGCTCCATCTAGCTGTCATCGGGGGGAATACATTACAGAAGATGTGATTTAAATCCTCAAAAACATTATGTCTAAACAGTGATCAATCCCTGATAAAAAAAACTGAAACATATTTTAAGATTCAGAAGGCATTCATATGGGGCGCCTGGGTGGCTCAATCAGTTGAGTGTCTGACTTCCGCTCAGGTCATGGCCTCACCATTGGTGCGTTTGAGCCCTGAGTCCGGCTCTGTGCCAACAGCTCAGAGCCGGGAGCCTGCTTCAGATTCTGTGTCTCCCCCCCCTCTCTCTCTCCCCCACTTGCGCTGTCTCTCTCAAAAATAAACATTAAATAAAATGAGGAAGAAGGCATTCATAATATCCCTGTAGGAACCTTACCCATCCACATAACAGGGACTCCAAACTGTGACAAACCTAAACTCAATTCTGGGTTTCCACCTACCCTCACTCAACCTGCTCTTCCCCT
The DNA here is from genome assembly GCA_017311185.1 of Proteles cristata cristata. Lineage (NCBI taxonomy): Eukaryota > Metazoa > Chordata > Mammalia > Carnivora > Hyaenidae > Proteles > Proteles cristata. The sequence goes on along the minus strand of JAESUZ010000380.1, from coordinate 206,082 downwards.
CTTCTTCCCTCCAAGTGGCACCACTATCTAGCCATTAGATAAGGCACAACCTGGCAGCCAGCTGCAATTCCCTTTTTTCTCACCCCCTACCTTCCAATCAAAGAACGTCTCAGCTTCCACCACCTAGAGCTAGATCCCACACCCACCTGCCTCCCTCTACCCCGCACCTCCTCCTAAGCACCCCTGATCCCTGCTCGCTTGCACCCCCTACAATGTGTTCTCCACAGAGCAGACTGACTGACCTTCCAAAACCAAGAAGTGGCCCTGGAGGCCTAACCCCTACAGCGACCTGTTACTTCTAGGATCGGACCCTGCGCACCCCCGCCTTCCTCTCTTTGTTTTCTTCCCCCTTCCATCTAGCCCCAGCTGCTCTCCACCTCGGGGCCCCGATACCAGTTGAGCCCCTGCGTCCATCCTGTAGCTCTTTGGCTGAAGGGCACCTTCCTCTCAGGAGTCTCCCTGACTCCCCATCTGAAGTCTCAGACTTCCCTCCATAAACCAGGGGCCTCACCCCAACTGGTACAAACATTCCTTGACTTGAATACTGCTCTTTACAAGTTTTTAAAATGAATCGCTTGTTGCAACTAAAGTGCTCCCTCTGAAGATAAAAAATCAGTAAACACATGGAAGCAAAAAGGGCTTTATGGAAAATACGATAAAAGGTCTAACCTCAGCACCCAGCCCCTTTTCCGTCAGCAACTACACACTCAGCAAGATCTGTTAACTGTCGGACTCCAAGCTCGTCTCTGGATGATGGTTTGTCACAAAACTGAAGGCAGAATCTCTTACATACGACAGTCCCGGGGAGAACGGGCTTGTGGTAATTATCAAAACAGTGAGGCTTTTTAAAGTATTGGATCTACATTTTGGAGGTTCTGATCCACCAATTTATTCACCTGCCAGAACGTTTTATGGCTCACACTCGTCATTCTTTCTATTAACAACAGCATTAAAATGGTTAAGGTGGGCAGCTTGGTAACAGGATTCTGATTATTTCATACATTAAATCTGTTTCTCTTAACACTATAAAGTCTAATTTAAAAACAAGCATTCTATGACTAACTTCTTACAAAGCAAAAAAGAAATACTAAATTTCTGACCATTGACATTCCACCGGCAATTTCACTGGGACCAGTAAAAATGCCTCAAGCCAACGGACACAGAGACACCCGAAGGATCATTCAAAGCCCAAAGCAAGACTTTTGTAGAAAACAGGGTTCTGGGTTTCTTCTTTTGTTCTGTTTACTAGCTGCTCCAGGGACTCGCTAGAAAGCCTTCACTGAAGAAAGGAAAAGCGCCTAAAGAGCTGCTGGGCCATGGCGCCTCTGTGAGGAACACTGTTCCAGATTCATCGTCTCGTGAAACACCTTCCATCTTGCTGACGTGGCGTGGGCTTCGCGGGGCGATCTGGCAGCGCCTGTCAGGATGTGAAACAGGCAGGCTCACGCCAACAAGGCCCCTTCTAGGAATTTGCTACAGGCAGACTCATACTTGTGCACAAAATGTGAAACACTGTCTGCAACAGTCAAAATAGCTGCAAACAGCCGAAATGTCCACCTGCAAGAGACTGACTCCCCAAATCTGGCATCTTCATAAAACCGGATACCTTGCAGTCTTCTCAAAGGTTGAGCCTGGACACGCCCGTGGAAAGACTGCCAACACGTGGGCCCTGCGACAGCCAGCGAGTTGCAGAACAGGTGCATCAGAACAGGTGCATTTCTATAAAGGCAGACAGATGCCTCCCTCCAAGTGCGGCCATGTGAACGTGCACATGGGCTGTCTCACGCACTGCACACTCCGGGCCCAGAGATTATAAACTTCTCCTGGGCCCAGACTATACGTAGGAGATAATCCCAGCCTAATCATGATGAAAAACATCAGATAAATTCCAATACAGACATTCTACAAAACACCTGACCAGTATTCCTCAAAACCGGTGAGGGCAACAAAAACAAGAAAAACCTGAAAACAGCCACAAGGAGCCCAGGACAGGACGACAAAATATAATGTGGTATCTTGGAAAGGATTCTGGAACAGAAAACAGACACAAGGTAAAACTAAGAACAGCTGAATAAAATATGGACTCTGGTTAACAGTAACCCATGAGAGTCTGGGTCATCGGTCTTGACAAATGTACTATCCCAACATAAGACACTAACAACGGGGAGGGTGGGGGGTACACACGGGAACATTCCATACTACCCCTGCACCTTTTCTCTAAGTCTAGAAGTATTATAAAATAAAATTTATCTTTAAGATGTATGACACATGAGAAAAGGAAAAGGTACTGATTGCCAAAAACAAGCAAAATGACAAAATCTCAGTATATAAAAAAGTGACTCAGGTCAACCATACACCTGCTCCTCAGGTGAAATCTGACACAGGTGTACACAAGTTATGTGTGATGTACAGGGTGGGCACATGCTATGTGAGAACGAGGGGTGGGCCCTTTAAAAAGTGAGAAGTCCTTAATGGAATGGCTCTGGATGAAGACAGGGCAGGAAAATGCATAGGAAGAGGGGTGAGGGGGGAGGAGTTAATCTGGAGAGCAGGGATATAGCAGGTAGGGACAGTCCAGGAAGGGAGACACCGCATTAGGTACTTTAACAGAGAATTTAACATAGGAAACTGGTTCAATAGGTGAAAAGGCAGAAAGGGGTCTGAGCTAACACAGAGGGAACTAGAAGAAAGCAGTGGTGCCCCTTGGCTAGGGGAATAGAGGGAGTAAGCCAGTTTTCCAGACCTAGAGGCTCAGGGTTAGAGGTCTCCAGAGCTGATCTCAGACCTCCGAGGAGGCACTGTAGGCCGGCTCCGGGAGCACCCCCTCGAGTTGGATGGAGGCTGGGACCCACTGCTGATGCCGGGACGAAGAGCCATTACCAGAGAGGCGCTGACAGAACAGACAAACAAGGAGTAAGTCCCTTCTTCTTGCCTTCCAGGTGCTCTCCTCTGTCCCTAATTGGAGGAACCCAACAGGGCACCAGCTGACAAAGGACAAATGTAGTCTGCAGAGTCCTGGCCCCAAGGTTCAAAGCAGAGCTGAGAAAGGTCGGCTTGGAGTGTAAGCCAGCAGCTGCAAACACCCCTCCAGACAGTGACAAGACACAATTTTCCTTTGTACCGAGCCTCTCCCTCACCCACCGGCCAGGGAATCCTTCTGAGTGAGCTACTGGACCCATCTTCAGGCAACGTTAACTATTCATGTCTCTAACTCAATGCTGGCACCACCCGAATCTTCTACAATCTAAAGCCTAAACTGTCAAGTTAACCACACAAGCATCTAATATAAAATACGAAGGAGAAAGGAGGTACTTGTTCCTTTCCATTCGATTTCTGTTCCTGCCACATCAGCCTACATGAGCCCCTCATCATGGCTTTGAGAGCTGCTCTGACTTCCAGCATCTTTCAGTGTCCCCAGGAATGGTAGCTGCCTGCTGGGACCACTCCTCCAGGTGCTCAGTTCTGTCGTTCCCCCCCTCCCCCAAGTCCTCCCGGCCCCAGGGCTAAGTTACTGTTTCCTGCCGTGTTAGCTCTGTGGTCCCACACTGTGCCTTTTCTGCTTTTGCAGTCCAGCACTAATTTGATCACGTTCCTATAGTAAATTAGCTTTGCTGAAATACCTAGCATGGTTTTCTCTTTTCCTGACTGACAGAAAGAGTTAAGGGGAACAAAACAAGCTTACTTTACATACTCTGTACTGTTTGAGAATTTTTATGAGGATATATCATATGTATCATACATGTCACATAAAGCTTTTTAAAGAGACAGATCAACATGCACTTGATATGGAAAGACATCCACCATCCATTATGTGAAAAACACGAAGCTGCAAAACATTGTGTAGAGCAAGGTCTCATTTTTATTAAAAAGGATATGCATTTATGTTTGTGTACCCAAAAGCAAAAGCCAGTCGAAACATACACAGTCTGTGGGGAGTATAATGAAATGGGGGAAGGATCACTCTTTTTGTTTCACACGCCCGTGTAGGTATGTTTCATTCTTAAGCATGCATACAGGACTTTGAGAGAAGTACGTGTATAAACACATGCCCAGGCTCTAACCCACACACAAAAACTTTATCGTGGAGAACTCGAGGCATCACAGTGTTTCTCAACCAAGGCAACTTCTGCCCAGCCCCCCACCCCAACATCTGGAGACATTAATGGTTGTCACAACTGGGGGAGAGAGGTGCTACTTGCGTCTAGTGAGCTGGGACCCGGGGTGCTACTGACCCTACAACGTACAGGCAGCCCCGCAACAAAGGAGGATCCAGCTCGAGATGCGAACAGCGCTCAGGGTGAGAAAACTGCTCTGTGACCTGGCTACTCTGTAACCTGTCCCCTGTCAAATGCAGTTGGGCATTTGTCAGAATTCTGCAAAGGGCGCTTTGATGAGAAACTTTTGTTTTTTAGTTTGGAGAACCTGCTTTCCTTATGGAGGAATAAAAACTATTCAAATGGCAAACACACTTAGAATTAAAGCAACTCAGAGCACAAAAAGGAAAATGGTAAAAAAAAGTAAGTCTTCTTTCCACGGTGGCCCCAGCCAGCTCAATCTCTTTTGAAGAAGGCAACTACTGTCACCAATTTCTCTTTTGCTCTCCTGAAAGTACTGTAAACACACAGTATCTGTGCCTCTTGCTCTCCCCGCCCTCTCCGCCCTCCTTGGTGGCAGCATTCTCTACTGCGTGGACCTTACTTTCTCCCCTTAAATACCATGGAGATCATTCGAGTTCAGCATACATAAATCTGGCTTGGGCTTCTCAACAGCTAAACAGTACACAGTATGGTCTGCTGAAAGACACTGAGGTGGTTTCCAATATTTTGCTACTACTGAAAGTGCTGCCTTAAATAATTTTGTACATAGAGAGGCCTTTGGGCAACACGTTACAAGAGAGTGGAGTAAATTCCTAGAATCGGTGGATCACTTTTGATGGAAGATTTTCTTGTTGAGTCATACAGTAGCAAAAATATAAGAGGGTGGTAAGTTACTCAAGTGTTCTATTCTATTTAGATACTAATGATTACGCTGATATTCCACAGTCACAGTTTATACGTGGTATGCTAGTCGTAGGAAGCACCTAGAAGCAGACAGCTCCTTTTACGACTTTGCTTTTAACCTTGGGGACCCAGGACAAGCATAACTACAGGGATTAAAAAAAAAAAAAGTCAATAACAAGTATTGGTGAGGGGATGGAGAAACCAAAACCCTCATGTACTGTTGGGTGGGAAAATAAAACGGTGACACTGTTTTGGAAAAGTCTGGCATTTACTTAAAATGTTAAACATCGGGGAGCCTGGGTGGCTCAGTCGGTTAAGCATCCGACTTCGGCTCAGGTCATGATCTCCCGGTTCGTGGGTTCGAGCCCCGCATTGGGCTCTGTGCTGACAGCTCTGAGCCTGGAGCCTGCTTCAGATTCTGTGTCTCCTTCTCTTTCTGACCCTCCCCTGCTCATGCTGTTTCTCTCAGAAATAAATAAAACATTAAATAAATAAATAAATAAAATGCTAAATACAAAGTTATCATATGATCCAGGTGGCTCCACTCCTAGGTATGTGCCTAAGAGAAGTGAAAACATATGTCCACACAAAAACCTGTACACAAAAATTCATAGCAGCATTGTTCATAATGGGCAAAAAAATGGAAAAAAAATCAAATGTCTATCAACTAATTAATCAGTAAAGAAAACGTGGTCTATCCACATAATGGAATGTTATTCACCATAAGAAGGAATGAGCTACTGGGAAGCGCTGTAACATGTATGAACCCTGCAAACATTATGCTAAATAAAAGCTCGTCACAAAGATCACATATTGTAGAATTCCATTTATATGAAACGTCCAGAACAGACACAGTCAGAGACGGAAGATAAATGAGTGGTTGTCAAAGGGGAGGGACGGGGATGGGAGACAGAATGGGAGTGACTGCCGATGGGGAGGTATCTCTCTGCGGTAATGAAAACATTCTGAAATTAGTGGCAGGTGCACAGTTCTGAATATAATAAAAACCACTGAACTGTACACTTTGGAAGTATATTCTATGGTTTTCAAACCCTAGGATATAGGAATTTTTATCTCAGTAAAGCTGTTATTTAAAAAAAAAAAAGGGGGGGGGCGCCTGGGTGGCTTAGTCGGTTAAGCGTCCGACTTTCGCTCAGGTCATGATCTCGCGGTTTGTGGGTTCGAGCCCCGCATCGGGCTCTGTGCTGACTGCCAGCTCAGAGCCTGGAGCCTATTTCAGAGTCTGTATCTCCCTCTCTCTCTGACCCTGCCTTGCTCACGCTGTCTTTCTCTCTCTCTCCTAGTAATAAATAAAAATATTAAAAAAAAAAAAAACTGCGTGGAAGGCACCTTGTATACTATAGCTACGCACTAGAAGTTAGCCCCTGTGAAAAGTGCTAAAGTGAAACTCAGGGTAATCCAAGGTGTTGTAGGTAGAACAGAGTATTTTCGATGGGATTTGGTGGTTCATTTTGTCCATTCATTGTTTAACTGTATAATTCAGCGGTATTTAGTGTATTCACAATGTTGTTATGTTGGTTCGTTCTTAATTTGTTAGAACCTGAAAACCAGTCCGTTGATTAATCAATCTATTGAACAACTACTCGAATCTGTCATCTTCCAGGTGCTCTGGAGAGGATGGGGGAGGGAAGACTAGTTCTCATCCTCAAGAAACCTCACCCAGGCTCAGGAAGAGAGGAGACGGCGTGAAGGAAACTGTGGCCATGCAGTGGATTTTCAGAGACAGCGAGAAATGATTTCCATGAAGAAACTAGCTTTCTAGATTAGATTTCCTCCAGTATTTTACAGATCTGTAAATCCTGGTTTTCAGAGAGATTTCAAAAAAGATAAAGAAATGAGTACAAATGAGTAAATTGGATGGGATTTTTAAAACCCCCCAAAAACAAAACCACAGGGTCAAAAATGACTCAAGAAGGAACGTTAAATGGCAAAGCCAGTCGTTCACCATGACTGTTCATGATGGTCCAAGATGAACATCAGATGGTCCTAACACTTAGCGAGCACGACCCTCCTTGTTCCGGCCAGAGCCACGTCCTACGTGTCTTCCTACTCCCCACAGAGCTGGCGCAGGGCCTGGCCACGCAGCGAGAGGAAGGAATGAGCGCCACCGTCTCGGAGCACAAGCAGATGAAGCAAAGGTCTTGCTCCATTCAGACAGAATCTCCTATTGTCTGAAACAAGCGTCACCTTATGGGAATCTATTTCTTCACTCCTATATCAACAGACTACTTAACACTCCAGATAATTCTCAAATGGGAACAGATGAAAACTCACAATCTAAACAGAAAGGAGACAATGTAGCACGGTGGTTAGGAACACAGGGTCTGGAGTTAGAGCCCCTATGGGAATGATCAGCAATGTGACTTTGGGCAAGGAACTCTACTTCTCGATTCTTTCACCTGTAAAAAGAATGCAACTACGCAATAGCGACACCTAACAACAGGTTCTTGTGAGAGTTAGATGCCATTTCTTGGGGGTTTTACTGTGGATGCTAAAAAACAGTTAGCTGGCACTAGGAAGCCTGGGAACTCTCTCAAATCACGAACCTCTTAAAGAGAGATCAATTTTCTCATCTCCGAGGTCTCTGTCTTCTTTGCAAAGGCTTCTGGGTCTCAAAGTGCCTGAACTGACCAGCGGCAACCAGGCAGGCAAAAAGCCTTTGCTGAGCAGCCCCAGGAACTAAGAGCCCCATGAATTAGGATGTGGGTGTGCGGCCGACCTGGGACACAGTGAAGGAAAAGCACAACCGTGAAGCCTTTCCATAGCTCGTTCAGACGGGGCCTTCAGAAGGCTGGCTGTACCTGGAGCTTTGTTACCTGATAAGCCCAAGGGTTTGTTCTAAACTACTTCTGAGGGTGCTATTACCTCAAACCTCACTGTCTACGTTGTCATGTAAATTCACACGAAGAGTCTAAACAGGTTTTTGCTTACCATGTAGAGAGATTAAACAGCATCAGAGTTGGTTCAAATATATAAACTGAAACTGGTCAAAAAAAGAATAGCCACATTTCAGAAAATATACCATTGGTGAGCTTTTCCCGTGATAAGGCTAATATTTCTTAAAAGGAGGCACAGTGAATTTAAGACATTGACATTTATAGCCGTAGCTCGACGCTTACTCTTGGAGGCCCAATTATCATCCCTGTCCATCTCGTAAGTGTCATGTCTTCGTCATCTTCTAGACCCCAGCTAACTGTGCCATCGCCTACTCCTTTCTGGCCTTCTTCCAGTTCTTCCAACAGTCGAAAATTGCGAGGGACTTTTACTCCTAAAATAAATGGAAAGAAATTCAAGATACTAGCAACTCCAGGGGAACCTGTAAGCCTAGATCTAGCTGCTCGTTATTATTCCGTGGAAATAAAGATGCCAACATGCAAAAAATGGCCGAAAGTCATTGACTCTTAAACCTGCTCACAGAGCTTCTGGTACCAACCAGCGCAGCAGCCGCAAGGAAGGGCCACGTGGCTTTGTTACAGTGAAGTGACGACTGAGCCCAGTCTGGAAGGACGCCCCACCCCCCACCTCCAGCTTTGATAAACTTCACTGAGAGTTTCCGCGTCTAAATGTTAATCAATTTGGGTCCATGACAGATGAAAACCATCAATATCAGTACCACGAATGTTAAGTGTCTTGGAAGAGAAGAGGCTGTTCCTTTTATTTTGCCCTTATTATGCATTTCTGAGGCCCACGGTGTGCTCGTTTGTTGGAACAGACTCTTAAACTAACTCAGGAGGAACAGCCGCAACGGACGCATGAAATCAAAACGGTGTCCTCTTGATCAGGTAAGAGTCACCTGAAGGCGCCAAGGATAAAATTTTCAGTTATTCAAGCCACAGTTTCTCTCTTGTGAAAAAGCCCAGAGAGGGTGGCTAGTTCTCTGATTTGTTTGTTTCCAAAACCCCCCAAGCCTGGTAAGCTGCTCAGGGAAGAAATCACACAAGCCCATCCCACAGGCTCAAGCCACGTCTGGGCGGTTTCCCGAACAAGCTGGAGCACCGGGGCCAGGTGAGGGGCGAGGGTGGGGGGGGGCAGGGAGGCCGATGCTCTTCCCGTGCCCGGGCACTAAGCAACTCGCCCAGGGATGCGCCCCCAACCAATGCTGCCTGCTTCTCTCTCCTCCCACCTCTCTTCCTGGCATTTCAACTATTACCTCTGGGGGAAAAAAAACCCTTCAAATTCAGGCAAATTCCAAGCTCTCATTTGCCTTAAATGCTGAGCCCCCAAATGGCCAGACTCCTAGAGGTAACTGAGCAGCACTTACCACGTAACTCTGGGGAAAAGCCCACTGGAGGGACTCCAGACTGGGAGGTGTTCCCAGTATATCTCAGTGTTTCCCAGGGTGGGACTTGTGCTACTATTTGTTCAACTGGAATAAATACCTGAGCATCTGCTAGAGGCCAGGCACTCTTCTAGGCAATAGGGAATAAGCAGTAAACAAAAATGCCTGCCTGCATGGAGCTTCTATTCTAGCGGGAACCACATGACAAAACAAAAACACAAACTATGTCGTGTGACAGCTCGTGGTGTTATGCAGCAGGGGGTCATGGCGAAAGGAGCTAAAATTTTAAATGGGGTGATCAAGGAAAGCCTCACTGCCACCAGGTGTCATGGCTAAAGACCGGAGGTGAAGGAGCGGGACTTCTGCACAGCTGAGGGGACAGTCGTCCCAGCAGAGGGAACAGTTAAGTGCTAAGACCCTTAGGTAGGATCTTGCCTATAATGTCAAAGGACAGCAAGATTCCAACTCAGCTAAACCCGAGTCAGTGAGACGGGAGAGCAGGAGACGGTTAAGGACTCCAATGATTACTGACCTGAGAAGCGCTGGAGTTCTAAACAGAGGGGGGGACAGAACGTGACTTGCTTTCTCAAACAGGACCTCTATGACTGCTGTGTGCAGAATACAGTGAAGGGAGCTAGGCCCTCCTGCAATGACCCTGGCAGAAGGAAATACTGACTTGAACCAGTGAAGGCAGTGAGAAGTAGCCCAATTCCAGATATCTGGGAGGTATTAGCTGGTAAGATTTGCGGCCAGATTGCCTGAGAAGCATGAGAGAGGAGCAGCCAACCATGGCTTCCGGGCTTTTGCCTGAGCAGGTGGAAGGGCGGAGCTGCCGGTGGCACACCAGGGGGGTTTAGGTGGTCCAAAAGTGAGCACTCACTTTACAGTCACATATTCATTGTTTTTTTAAAGTCATTTTTTTTTTTAAATGTTCATTTATTTTGAGAGAGAGAACAATCCAAAACAGGCTGTCAGTACAGAGCCCTGTGTGGGGCTTGATCTCACAAACCGTGAGATCATGACCTGAGCTGAAACCAAGAATTGGGACACTTAACTGACTGAGCCACCCAGGTGCCCTGTCATGTGTTGATTTTTAAGAACAATTTAAGGCAAGTAACATTGTACTAACTTCCCATGTACAATGATGGTAAAAAAATTTCCTTTTAACATAAATGTAAGCAGAAGACTCAGCTGATTGAAGATAACACTAAGTAACACAGATGGTATTTGAAAGGAAAAAGAATAAACCTGAAAGCATAACTGAATGGCTCATTTAGAAAATACTGGCATTTTTCATCCACATAGTCAACTGGATTACTCAGCCATACTGGATTGTGTTTTCTAGCAAACACAAAACTAAAGGGTGTTTGTGATGTTATAAGCAAAAAGCCAGACAATACAATGTCTTTTGTCCAGAGAGAGTTAAATCTTAAATCTAAATCTTTAATAATCCTATTTCGGCTGGGCAGCAGAGAGGGGAGGGGGAATCATTTGTGTAAAAGTAGTGCTATTACTACTGTTTAATTTACAGGCCTGCACTAATAAAAAATGAACACCCACAGAACAGAGAATCACATCGGGATGACGGATAAATATCAGAGACGGTGTAGTAGGCTGACTTGTGTCCCTATAAATCTGTATGTCCAACCCCTAATTGCTAGTACCTCAGAGTGTGACAGTATTTGGTAATAGGGCCTTTAAAGAGGTGATTAAGTTAAAATGAGTCCACTGGGGCGCCTGGCTGGCTCAGAAGACAGAGCGTGTAACTCTTGATCTTGGGGTTTTGAGTTTGAGCCCGATGCTGGGGGTGGAGTTCCTAAAAACAAACAAACAAAAGAAGACAAAAACAAAACAAAAAACTTAAAAATATATAAATAAAAAATAAAACAGGTCCATTAGGATGAGCCCTAATCCAATTTGACTGGCATCCTTATAAAAGGAAGAAATTTGGCACACAAAGAAAAACAGGGATGCCTGAGTGCATGGAGAAAAGACTGTGTGAGGACACGGGGGGGAAGGGGGGCATGCAGCCAGCTGCAAGCCAAGGGGAGAGGTCTCAGAAGAATTAAACCTACTGACACCTTGATCTTGGACTTTTAGCCTCCTGGGCTATGAGCAAATAAATTCCTGTTGTGTGAGCCACCCAATCTGTGGTGCTTTGTTATGGCGGCCCTAGTAAACTAATACAGATGCTAGGTGACATTTTAAGATTAAAAAAGTTGGAAAGGTTAGAGGCCCGAGACGGCAACAGTGGTTATCTTTAGGTGCAAGGATTATGGGTGACTCCTCCTTTTTCTGTCTTTTCTTTTTTTTTAATCATTTTATTTTATTCCTCATGATAACTGTATTGTTTAATCCCCACCCCCTACCTTTTCTATATTTTCTGATTTTTTTTTTAATGTTTTTTATTTATTTCTAGGAGAGAGAGAGAGAGAGAGACAGCATGAGCAGGGGAGGGTCAGAGGGAGAAGGAGTCACAGACTGAAACAGGCTCCAGGCTCCGAGCTGGCAGTCAGCACAGAGCCCGACGCGGGGCTCAAACCCACGAACCGCGAGATCATGACCTAAGCGAAAGTCGGATGCTTAATCGACTAAGCCACCCAGGCGCCTCTATTTTCTGATTTCTTTTACCACGATCTTGATATTTACAAAACACTTAGGAACTATGCCAACTACACTCTAGATAAGGTCCTACATTTGGGCTTTAGCATTTGCTATTCCCTCTGCCTGGAACACTTTTCCTCCAGCTATCTGCCGAGTTCCCTTACCTTCTCAGGGCTTCATTTACATGACCCCTGATTACAACAAGGATTAAGGATTCTCTGAGACTAGGAATCTCATTTAATGGTATTTCCCAAGTGACTGATTTTAAATAAGTAGTCCACGTTTAAAAAAAAATAGTATTAAAACTTGTTCAAGCCAAATGATCAATGGCAAAGTACAATAGCTTCCACAGCTATTACTGAATGGAAGTTACACGTGTGACCTCTATTTCAAGTTGCTCTTTTTGGCAAGATGAAAAAATGTGCCTTCTTGCGTCAGGTATTTTAAATCAGGCTGGATTAACTATTTCTGGTATGACTATTTCTCTTATAAACTTTAGCAAAACTTTATGGCTGGAAATGTCACCTCTTCATTAATGACTAGGTCTGATTACGGACTCCTAATCTAAATGTTACAAGCTCATTACATTAGTTTCAAACAAACGGTGAACTTGAGTTATATTTTTCTGATGTTTGATACTTACTTGTGAAATAGGGGAAAATATCACATTAATTAATCCTATGCTTCCGACAGCCATTTCTACTGGATTAGACAATTCAGTTAAAGCTCATATATACAACGGAACCAAACAAATAAGGAGGCAGGTTAGCATTTGGAACAGTAATGAAGCACCACATAGGACAGCATAATCTGGTGGCTGCAATACTGATATTACCGGATCACTCAACTTGCTTCAAGTTATAAAACAGGCATCAGAAACAGTTTAAAAAAACCAAAACTTTATATTGGCCGGTATCTTTTAGGCAGTCAAAAACCACTCCACGTGGGAGCTGGAATACCGGAAAACTGCACCACGTGCTGATTAATGACAATAAGCATTCATTCTGTTTAACAGTAGTTTCCAAACTTTTCTGATCTCAAGACCCTTTTATATACTCTCTTAAAAATCATTCAAGACTTCAAAGAGCCTTTGTATATGTGGGTTATAGCTACTGATATTTGCCAAATTAGAAATTACAACTGAGAAGGGAGCCTGAGTGGCTCAAGGCAGTTAAGCGTCCGACTCTTGACTTCTACTCGGGTCAGGATCTCACGGCTGGTGGGACTACACTGACAGCGCCGAGCCTGCTGGGGATTGTCTTTGCCCTCCCCCAGCTACACACACACACACACACACACACACACACACACACTCTCTCTCTCTCTCTCTCTCTGTCTCTCTCTCTCTTAAAATAAACTTAAAAAAAAACCCGAAAATATTTTAAAATATTTAATTCATTTACAAATAAGCACAACAAACTGTCAGGTGGTGAGATAAATAACACATCTTATGAGAGAATTACATTTTACAAAGAACAAAAGAAAATTAATGAGAAGAGTGGTATGGCTTTACTAATTCTCTATTTATATATATATATATGTATATATATATATATATATATTTTTTTTTCTGGGGGAGAGAAGCGCCGAAACAGAGGGGAGGGTCAGAGAGAGAGGGAGTCTGAACTCTGAAACAGGCTCCAGGCTCTGAGCTGGCAGTCCAGCACAGAGCCCGACGTGGGGCTCGAACCCACGGAGCCGCGAGATCATGACCCAAGTGAAAGTCGGACGCTTAACCGACTAAGCCACCCAGGCGCCCCTTTACTAATTCTCTTTAATGCCTGGCTTAAAAGAGGGAGTGTTAAGAACTCGGGTGAGCTGGAGAATACATGTCTGTTTAAAGGGCACAGTCACTCCTTAGCTCTGGCCAAGTATCTGTGGCTCAGATTCTGCTTATGGACCACCACTTTACAACATCTGGGGTCACCTAATTGTTCTCAAGAATCTCTTTGATCCTAGGGTGCCTGGGTGGTTCTGTCAGTTGAGCGTCCATCCGACTCTTGATCTCAGCTCAGGTCATGATCTCACAGGTTCATGAGTTCGAGTCCCACGTTGGGCTCTGCGCTGCTTGGTCTCTAAGCTGACAGCATGGAGCTTGCTTGAGATTCTCCCCCTCTCTCTGCCCCTTCCCTGACTGCACCCTCTCTTTCTCAAAAATAAATAAAAAGTAACTTTAAAAAAATCTCTTTGATCCTCAACATCCTAGATTCAGCTTCGAGAATATTTTAACCTTTCTTTTGTCAGAAGGGTAAGTAAAGATTGATAAACACTGTGCTAATCTGGCATCGGCGGGTTAGGTACTCTATGAACCTTTATTTAGCTAAATATTGAAGAGTTTAAGTCCGCAAACTATAGCTTTAAAACAGGACTGTTACTTTGAATTTATGTTAGTAAGACATAAACCTTTATTTTCACTCAAAAACTGACTAAAAGCAGATTTCAGGGAATAACAACAGCTAGCAGAAATCAGAAATTATAAAATTATGGTGAGGTTCATTTAGTTTTTTCAGATATTTAAACAAAAGTGACTGATTAGACCCGGTTAGCTGCTTTACTGAACTCTATTTGGAAAGGCACCATTCTGGGGTTCACCATGTTTAATGTGCATAAAACTGAGCTCACTCCACACTTCCAAGCAGAATACCCACATGTCTCAGAACTGCAGTTAAAAGTTTGCTGGGGGCGCCTGGGTGGCTCAGTTACTCGTCCGCCTGGGTTCAGGTCCTGATCTCACGGTTTGTGCCACGCAGAGGGCGCAGAGCCTGCTTGAGATTCTCTCTTCAACTGGCAGGTGCACGCTCTCAAAACAAACAAACTTAAAAAACAAAAACGTTTGCCAGGCTTTTTATCTGCTTGTCAAAATTTCCCTCTATATGAATTTGTCAGTAACACATTTTGTACACAGCTTCTTTCTGTGCAATAACATACAACACTTACCCAACAGCACGCTAGACCTTACAGGGACTATGAATGAAAAACAGAAGTCTCCCAACTGGAGTATAAAGTCTCACTATGGAAACAAGATATACGCATACAAAGTTCAATGAAACAGAACAGCATCAAAACTATGGATGATAGGAATATAACCTATCACAGAACGATTTTTTTTAATACCTCTGAGGGGTCCTCGACCCCTCTGAATTCGATGAAAGCTAAGGAGGTGGGGCGGTGCTACCGAGAGGGACTGGACTTTATCTGCAGGGGCAGCGGCGGGAGCTGCAGAAGGCTTTGAGTAGGACTAGAGATAAAGCAAATCTCCTGGGTACTGCTCAGGGTAGGCTGTGAAGGATCAGAGCCCAGGTTAGGGGTGTGCACCCATTCACCTCGGGATGCAGAGCCAGAAGCATTTGCTTCGAGCAAGTACTGTGACAGAATATCTTACCAACTTCTTAGAGGCCCTGGGGGTGGGAAATAGAAGGAATGTTAAAGCGCATATAAATGTGCATGACTGTGGCAGTAGCTCCCATTTTTACACTGTGACAGAAAAACAACTGGCTGGTCCATCGCAGGCTTTACATAAGTATTTGTTGAAAAATCCAAAATTGGGGTGGGGGGAAAAAAGGTATTCAAATCCCATTTCATAAAAAATAAACGCAGGGAGCATGGGTGGCTCAGCTGGATAAGCATCGACTTTGGCTCAGGTCATGATCTTGTGGTTTGTGGGTTCGAGCCCTGCCTGGGGCTCTCTGCAGCCAACACAGAGCACGTTTTGGATCTTCTGTTCTCCCCCTTGTTCCTCCCCCACTTGTGCGCACGCTCTCTTGCTCTCAAATAAACTTAAAAAAAAAAAAAAGCACAAAGTCATCCATGCTCCTTGTAAGTATGAATGACATAAATTATCTTTAGATGTCACAAACCTACAATCATGAAAATACCTGGTCTATCGTTCTATTTTTTTTTTAAAGATTTTATTTTTTAAGTGATCTCTATACCCAATGTGGGGCTCAAACTTACAACCCCAAGATCAAGAGTCACATGCTCTATTGACTGATCCAGTTAGGTGCCTCATACCATTCTCTTTTTTTCTTTTTTAAATGTTTTATCTATTTTTGAGAGAGAGCACACACACACAAGCTGGGGAGGGGCACTGAGAAGGGGACAACAGATCCCAAGCAGCCTCTGCTGACAGCAGACAGCCTGATGTGAGGCCTGAACTCAGGAACCATGAGATATCATGACCTGAGCTGAAGTGAGACACGTAACCCACTGAGCCACCCAGGTGCCCCACCATTCTACTTTTTAAATGCTCGTTGGGGCACCTGGATGGCTCAGTCGGTTACGTGTCTGACTTCAGCTGAGGCCATGATCTCGCAGTTCATGGGTTCGAGGCCCGCATCGGGCTCTGTGCTGACAGCTCAAAGCCTGGAGCCTGCTTCGGATTCTGTGTCTCCCTCTCTCTGACTCTCCCCTGCTCAGGCTGTCTGTCTGTCTCTCTCTCAAAAAAGAAAATAAAACATTAAAAAAAAAAACTGGTCAGAGCAATGGCTAAGTTATATGCCACAAAAAAGAATCTGAGTGTACTCTAGAGAAAAGTCTATAATCTTTCACAGAGGATTTAGAGCACAGATGTGGGATCAAGTCCTGGCTACACGGCTTCCTAGTCATCTAGCTGTGTGCCTGAACTAGTCACCTTGCGCCTCAGCGAAATGCGGATACCATCACTCCCTGCCTCTGTACGGCTGTGTGGGTCATATCTGGCAGAGTAGTTTTTCTGTCGAATCACCTTCATTAGCACACTGTATCACTGATCATAAATTAAAAACACCCTTCACTTCACCCCCATATCCCTTCCAGCTATCGTCACATTTCTCTGTTCCTTCTTAGCAAAAAACCTCAAAAGGGCTGTCTTGACTCCTTGTCTGCCATTCTCCCCTTACTTGCACCTACTCCAATGAGCATCTTCTACCTCGTCACTCACCAAAACCACCCTGGTCAGGGGCAACAGGAGCACCCGCTAGCCACATTTTCAGCTCCCACCCCCACTTTCCGGAGCTCCAGTGGCAACTCCAGGGCTTCCCCAGGCCTCAGAGGTTCTCCTACCTCACTGGCTGCTTGGCCACACCTCCCTGACCTCCGAGCAGAGCCCCTAGCCCTCTGCCTTTCGTCCACTCTACTTAGCCATCCCCAAGCGATTTTACCCAAACCAGGGAGGCTGGAGACTTTCCAATTTACATTTCCAACCAACAGCCTCTCTGACATCTCCATTTCGATGACTACTAAGACTCTCCAACTTAAAACACTTCCCAACAGAACTCCCTTGTACTCCTCTATAAACACAAAACCAGCCCACTCCTCATTCTCAGTATGTGGCACAAACATTTACCAGATGGCTCTGGCCACACATCTTGGAGTCAAGATGAGAAATCTTTCCCTTGTGCCTTATACCCAACCCGTTTCCAGATACACTACAAACTCGGCCCATTTTCGCCATCTCCACTGTGATCCCCGCAGTCCATGCCCTCTCCACTTCCTAATTGGTTGCTCAGCCTGCCTGGCCTGTACCTGCAGTCTAATCTCCACAGTGAGCTTTCTAAAAGAAGTTCACTTCCATCACTCAGCCGCTCCCCCAACTGGCCCAGCACACACCCTCCAGAGCACCACCTGCACCTCCAGGATCATTTCCTGCCACCGGCTCCCAGGCCCCCCGTCCTCCTTCGGCCATACCACCCTCGTTCAGTTCCCAAACAAGTGGGCAACCTCACTTTTCTGCTTCCGCACATGCTGGTCCCTCACCCTGGGACTCTCGGAATGCCTGGTGGGCTGGCTCACTTACTCCTCACTAAGGTCGAACTCCCTACTGCCTTATCTTGCTTTCTTTTTTCTTAATTTTTTTTTACGTTTATTTATTTTTTGAGAGACAGAGGCAGAGTGTGAATGTGGGAAGGGCAGAGAGAGAGGGAGACACAGAATCTGAAGCAGGCTCCAGGCTCTGAGCTGCCAGCACAGAGCCCAATGCAGGGCTCAAACTCGTGAACCGAGAGATCATGACCTGAGCTGAAGTCAGACACTTAACCGACTGAGCCACCCAGGCACCCCATCTTGCTTTATTTTTATTTTTTTAAATAGTTTATTTATTTTTGAAACAGAGAGAGACAGAGTGGGGGGACGGGCAGAGCGAGAGGGAGACACAGAATCTGAAACAGGCTCCAGGCTCTGAGCTAGCTGTCAGCACAGAACCCGATGAGGGGCTTGAACCCACGAACTGTGAGATCACGATCTGACCCAAAATCGGTGCTTAACCGACTGAGCCACCCAGGCGTCCCCCATCTTGCTTTATTTTTCTTCACAGTGCTCAGTACCACTTGACATTTTAAATATATTCATTTCTACTTCATTAGTTGTTTACTGTCTTCCCCTGTCTGAACAAAAATAAGCTCCACGAGAGCAAAACTTCATCTCTTTTGGTCATTGCCAAATCTCCAACCCCTCAAGAAGCGCTTTTCGCCAAAGTATGCACTCAAATGCTTGCTGAATGAATGAATGGGTGGCTGGGTGCTAGCAAAGGATCTTATTTTAGAACGAATAATGTTCGATGTCACAAAACTCTAACTCTGGTTCATTTCTGAAAATACAGCGTGGAATCATTCATAGCGCTATTAAAAGAAAGTCTTAACATTATAATGATTATCAAAGGGGCTTAGTACGGATTTTAAGTAGCCCAAGGAAAGTTACACATTGAATTCTGAATGATCTTGAGAAGAAACAGGATTCTTAAATTAGAAACCAGCCAGGATCCAGAGGTCTTCTCAGAGCACCCCTCTCACATACCTTTACCGTCACACAATGTCTGTGCTGGCCCTTTTCTTTTTCTTTAAATTTTATTTTCTTTCCTTTTTACTGTCTGACTCACTCTCAGAGCTTCTCCAGTTAGAGCTGTGACTCATTCAATCTTGCCTCGCCTGAAGCTGGTGTGCTACCTGTCATATAATGGTACTTAATAAACGTTTCCTGATTGGAGAAACAGCACCAGCTCTTCCTTCCCCCCCATTTTTTTCTTATTCATTCATTCATTCATTCATTCTGAGGAAGAAGAGAGTCAGCAGGGAAGGGGCAGAGAGAGAGAGAGAGAGAGAGAGAGAAGAATCCCAAGCAGACTCTGCACCATCAATCCAAAGCCTGACTTGGGGCTCAATTCCACAGACTGTGAGATCATGACCTGAGCCAAAATCAAGAGTCAGACGCTCAACCAACTGAGCCACCCAGGCGCCCCAACTCTTCCTTCCCTACTGTAAACTCTAACATGGTCTATGTGGCCAAAATACTGAACGCCGCCACCATGTAATGGAGATATCTAATGTCTTTTGAGGTCATTAAAAATTGATAACTAGTTTTTTAAAAATCAAGTGTAACAGAGACTTTCAGAGAAACCTACATTTTTTTTAAATGAAGGAAAACTGGTTTTTTACCCAAACCACACAAGTCAAAAGAGTCTCCACTACAAGATGGCCTGTTTCAAAAAATATATATAAAGCATGTTACTGATACTCTAAACCATTTAGAAACTGTATATGAAGTTACTACATCAATATTTTCTATAAAGCAAGCACATTCAACTCTGCCTGACTACAACCAGTGCTAGAACTTCAGGGGCTATCCAGAGATATAAATCCAAATATTGGTGGAGCTCGGGGGTGCCTGACTGGTTCAGTCGGTAAAGCATGTGACTCTTGATCTTGGGGCTGTGAGTTCAAGCCCCACATTGGGTAGAGATTACTTAAAAATAAAATATTAAATAAATAAATAAATAAATAAATAAAGGGATCTTTGCAGGCCCTGTGAGTGCACCAGTCATAAGTCAGAACTCTATCCCATCCCAAATGGAGAGTACAAGCTTAAAAATCATGATTTTAATTAATTTTAAACATAGGATTTTAAACATTAATTTTAAACATAGGATATTAAACATTAATTTTAACATAGGATTTCAGTGAACATATTTAAATGTATGTTTATTTTTGAGAGAGAGCACAACCAGGGAAGGGGCACAGAAAGAGGAAGACAGAGAATCCCAAGTAGGCTCCGTGCCGTCAGCACGGAGCCCGACGTGGGGCTTCAACTCATGAACTGTGAGATCACCACCTGAGTCAAAACCAACAGTTGGAAGCTCAGCTGACTGAGCTGCCCAGGTGCTCCTTCAGTGAATATATTTAAAAATCAAATCCACACAACCCAAAGAACAGAAGCGTAACAGATCAGAAAAACGTAAGGACACTCTAATACATGTTTAATTCCTACGGTATTTTAATCTACCGAATCAACCTAAATTTTAAGATTCCTAGTATCTATGTGTGAATCTGACACCAAAAGACAGCTGGAGAAACAGCTTCAAGGGGCAATACAGAGGATGTAAAATTGAACTCTTGCTAATCTTAATAAACTATTAAAGAGCTAACATGAAAATATTAAGAAAACTTCACCAAGGTGCTAAAATACCACAGTAATCCAATATTTTTAAAAAGAAAATATTTGTTCCTGTTACTCCATAATTTTTCCAGAAGGAATTTTCCTGGATCTGTGTCAGTATCGAAAGTCAGCCAGCTATTCTCCTGGCTAAATATAAACTGAAAAGTCAGCAGCTGCAAGATATTACAAAGAAAATACGACAACCAGGTTGAAAAAGCATGAATATTTGATAGGGTTTTTACACCATGTCAGAGTAAAACATTTACTGTAGTAATCTGAAACACAGCAACATATTAAACTATTTGTGGCACAAAATGGATTTGAAGCCCTTTAAAACATCTTTTGGGAAAACCAGGGCCACAATGCAGCAGCTATTATACAACATGCCAATCTTGGAAAATCCTGGCCTGACCAAGCCTCATAAGTTTCTCCTGAAAGTTGCCAGTCAAAACTGGTTTGGTTGCCTATTTTAGGAAAAGAGTGAACTGAACTAGATGTCTGGTGCTGCTTCTGTCTTGGAAAATAAGGAGGCCTGGAAGGTGATGCACCAGCTTCAATGTTCCTGAAAAGTAGACAGAAAGTTGGCAGCAGGTAACTTTTAATCCTGAGCAACTGGCAAGTGCAGTCTGGCTCCCCAGTTAGTGCCTGCCTGCCCAGAGCAGGTTTTTCCTCTCCTCTACAGCACGGGTCCTCCGAGTATGGTCCCCAGATCTGCAGCCTGCCCCTCAGCTGGGAACTTCCTAGAAATGTAAATTCGCAGGCCCCATCCCAGAACACCACAACACACTACAGACCTCCTCACTCTGGAACAAGGGTGGAGCCCAGCAACCGAAGGAGCAACCCTGGTGATTCAGATGCGTGCTGGTTTAAGAATGGCCAATCCAGGGGAAGAAACAGCAGCAATCCATCTTTACAGTCCAGACAATGGGACAACAAACAGCTGCTGACAAAATACAAGACCTTGTGTTTCTCTGACACTTGGGCGACCAAGCACAAGGAGCAGATTTTCTGACAAGACTGGAGACAAAGAATAAAATGTGGGAAGTGTGTCAGGACAGTTAAGGAAGGAGAGGGCAGAGTTAAGTCTCTGCTAAAGTCCCTCTAGAAATACCAACTAGGCAGGACAAGGGCTTTCCTTTTTGAAAAGCTGAAGAGCCACTTTTGCTTCTGCCTTATCAGATACACGGTTCCTCCCAATCTGTCAAATTTATGTATTTGGCTACACGGAGGCGAGACCTTCAACTGATGCACTGCAACAGTCAACCAGTATTTACTGAGCACCTACTGTGTCAGGGACTATGCTGGGTGCCAGGGACATAAGCGGGCATGCAGGGGAGGGGCAGAGAGAGAGGGAGACAGAATCCGAAGCAGACTGCAGGCTCTGACCTGTCGGCACAGAGCCGGACGCGGGGCTTGAAATCATGAACCTCAAGATCACGACCTGAGACGAAGTTAGACGCTTGATGGATTGAGCCCCCCAGGTGCCCCAAGGCGAGTGCTTTAGAAGAACAGAGAGACATGTGATAATGACTCAAAAGACCACACTGAATGGGGCTGGTTAGGGATGGCTTTTCCGGAGAGCGCAGACTTGAAGAACAAGTGGCAGCCAATCACGTGAAGACCTAGAGGCAGAGCATTCCTTTTTTTTTTTTTTTTTTATTTTTATTTTTTATTTCTAGGAGAGAGAGAGAGACAGCGTGAGCAGGGGAGGGTCAGAGAGAGAGGGAGTCACACACTGAAAAAGGCTCCAGGCTCTGAGCGGGCAGTCAGCACAGAGCCCGACGCGGGGCTCGAACCCACGAACCGTGAGATCATGACCTGAGCGAAAGTCGGATGCCTAACTGACTAAGCCACCCGGGCGCCCCAAGGCAGAGCATCCCTAAAGGGGTTAGAGCAAGAGCAGAGCTGTGCGAGATACCATGTGAGGTTGGGGGCGGCAAGACCAAGACCACAGGGGGCCGTCTGTGCCCCTAGAAAAGAGAAGGATTTGCTTCTAAGCGCTTTCTGCGGGGAGTGGCGGTTTCTGCTTTCAGTCTGCAGGAGTTCATGCGCCTCCTCTAGAGAACGGACTGGAAAAGGGCAAGGCTGGGAGCTGGCTTCTGCAGTCTTCCGGGGGGGGGTTCTGGTTGGGCAAGAATGGCAACAGCAGAGACGGAGAGGGGACCTGGCGCCCTTGGCGGAGTTGTACCTGCTGGACTTGCGGGGGGGGTGGGGCGAGAAAAGAAGCCTCCCTCAGGGCCACGACTACCTGCCCGTGAAAGATACGTGGCCGAGCGGGAAACGCCAACAGACCTGTGAGGGGCTGAAGGAACGGGAGAGGCCCAGCTGGAGAGAAGGCAACGGGGGCAGGAGAATGATGACATGACCGGGGCAGGTGCCCTGCAGCAGAACCGCGCCGGGGGCTGCACCCTAGCTCCACACATCACTGGCCTGCGCTCCAGGCCCGTCCCCTCCCCTCCCCGGGCCCATTTCCTCACCTTCGCGGCAGGTACCTGCCTTCCTCAAAGTACTGCTGGGAGGAGTGAGATAATGCAACCTGAGTGAATTTAATAGAGCGTTTAGCACAGAGTCAGCCCCAGAAGTGCACTTTAAAAAGAAGTCAGGAGGGCCTGGATGTGATGGAAGACAGGGTCCTGCTTCGCAGATGACACGAGGGGCCCCAGGCCCAGTGAGTATGAGGCGCTGAGTATAAGGCACAAGAAAGAACTTCCTTACAAGTGGACTTCACGTTACCCGGATGGGACACACAGTGGCCAGGGCTGCTGTGACAAGGGACCCTGCTACCTACAGCTGGCAGATCCTTCTCATTAAAGCCCTTTCTCGGACCGAGATTAAACACTCCAAGACCTAGGAAGAGCATATACCAAATGCCACGCCTTCCCATTTCTTTCCTAAGGCGTGGAGGGGGCTGGGGAGGGAAGTGGAGCACAAACCCCCGGGTCTCTGGTCTGAGTGCCACCGCTCGGCCACCAATCTCGGCCACTTGCTCCGGCGAGCGCGTCAGACTGTGGAGCACTGCGCAAGATGCCACAACAGGTAAGTCAAATTACCTGGAAAACTGCAGTATTTCAGTGTTAAAGGTTTACTCCACCAAACACACTGATCTGTACGTCACTGGGGCCTTTTCGGAATTAAACAGAGGATTCCTGACTTCACATTTTGTACTCCACTTTCATCCAAGTACCGTGGCTGCAATTCAGGTGAGAGAGAAGGGGAAGGAGAGAGAGGGCACGTGGCGGAGTGAAAAGCACCGTCTGAAAGTTACCACGAAGGGGGAAAATCCCAATCATCGCAGTTAACCTTGGGAATCCCCTGAAGAGAGCAATCGGCTGTCCTGGACCATCAAGGCGTCCCCCTCCGCTGAGGAGCAGAGTGCTCCAGGTGAGCACTAGGTAGGTGAGGCACTTCTCTTGGATGCAGGGACCACACCGTACAAAGGGCAGCCGGCCACAAGCAGCACAAGATGCTGGCACAGAGAGACACGCCGGAAGAAGACTGGGCTCCCGGACTGCAGGCTCGCCTGGCCCGCCTCCGGCTCTCCGGGAACAGCCCTGAGTGGAACGGGAGGCTACTTAACCTCCACGGCGCATGCGGTGAAGTCCGCATGCGCTGAAGGTGTAGAGGAGGCCACTGTAGCGAATGCAAATTTAAGATCACGCCTGGTCAGGGGTTACTCTTCTGGCACTTGGGGTTTCTGGTAAACCGTCAGGGAAGCCTGTGGGATGTTGGCTGAGCGGAAGGACCTGGAAGCCAAGGGCTCGAGGTTCCGCAGTCGTGGCCATGGCAGAGGAAGTCACCTGTCACAGCACGGGCATCCTGAGGGACTCTCGGGGGCTTTTCACAGGACCACCCTCTAGGGTCTATGCAGAATGCACGCACCGCAGGACCAAAGGAGGTGCCAAGGTGTTGAAAGCCGTGACCATAAAAAAACTGAAGGTCAGCCCTTTACAGGAACTCTAAGGCTTCACAGCTGTTTCCTGGCAACTCAGGGCACAGATTAACCAAGTTGCTGGTTCTAACCCTGACTAAGGAAGAACTCAGGGCCCCTGACCAACCTGAAAGACCTCTCAGGGTGAGAAAGCAGAAGCCTGAACATTCAATTTGGTCTAACCCAATTAAGGTGCTTCTGCATCTACTCTTAGCACTCTGCACTCCTTCAGGGCACAGGCCGATCTTCTCATTCCCCTCCTTTTAGGACTCATTCATTCATTCAACAGTTACTGAATGCCTACTTCAAACCAGTCACTTACTTGATGGCTTCCCTTCACACTTAACAAAATCCAAAGCCACAGCTTTTCAACTCACCTCCTTAACAAGCCTCTCTTTCAACACCCTGAGCGTGGTCCTGCCATAAGGCCTTGGCACCCACGGTCCCCACCTCCCCTGCCTATGACACACACTGCAGGGCTGGCTCCTGCAGTCGTTTCTACCAGTTCCAACGCCACCTCCCCAAAGGAGCCCTCCCTGACCGCCTCTCCACATGCTCTCTGTCCCACCACATTTCCTCCGCAGCAGTAACTGCTGTCTGAAACTGGCTCAATCATCTACTCCTTCAGTGGCTTTCTTCCTGACTAGAGGGAAGCTCAAGGATGGGGGCCGTGTGCCTTGTATCCGCCACTCACCATGGGACACAACAGGCCCTCCATAATATGTATCTGCTGGTAAGCAGACAAAGGACTCTGGGGGAG
The DNA here is from genome assembly GCA_017311185.1 of Proteles cristata cristata. Lineage (NCBI taxonomy): Eukaryota > Metazoa > Chordata > Mammalia > Carnivora > Hyaenidae > Proteles > Proteles cristata. The sequence continues at coordinate 181,087 of JAESUZ010000380.1, read as the reverse complement.
CCCATCTGGAGCCTGTTCTGTGTCACCCAAACCATGCCACGCGCCTTGGTGAGGCTGTGTCTGACTCTGCGCTAGGGTCTGGGAAGCAACCATCAACTGGCAGGGCCTCAAGAGGTTCAAACCAAGTAGTGGTTAAGCCAGATCGAAGGCAGCCAATCTCAAGTGCCTGCACCCAGGGCTGAGCTGCAGCAGAGCCACGATGCTGGCTGCCACGGGAATACTGTCTCCCCACTTCCTAGCAACCTGATGGGGTGCTGTTATGGTGAGAAGTTCCCCACAGCAGTCGGGCCTGACTCAGCCCCTCTCTTCTGTGGCAGTGGCAGTATCTTAAAAAAAAAAAAAAAGAAAGAAAGAAAAAAAAAGGACTGACTCCACACTATTCCAGCTAAAACCAAAATGTAGGAAAAGGATGAGTGGTCTCCTCGATGCCCCAGGGGGCCCCGCTGCTTTAGGTATAAAAGGGCGGCCTGTGACTGGTCACTTCAGCCCCAGCCCCTACAGCCATTCCCCTCTCCTGCCACGGGAAGAGTCAAGAGAGGCTCCCTGGGGTACTGGAGGCGCATGGATCCCCAGCGTCCTGCCCCCGTTAGGTCCCGACCCTCTCCTAACAGTGCTGATGTGTGGCCTTAACTGGCCAGAGGACTTCAGTGCCCAGGCTGGTGGCCCTGTTTGCTTCCTTCATCAGAGGTCACCCACTGCCACTGCCACCCCACTGGAGGACCTCATTGGCCAACAGGTGCAGTCTCCTTTCCTTGAGGAGGATACCCCGTCTTCCCCCAAATCCTGCACCTCCAGAATCTCTCTCCCTCACCGGCGTCTCTGGGGGGCCTCCCCCAGCTAATCCTCACCCTACATCCTCAAGAAAAGGCTCCCCCCTCCCCTCCCCCCTAGTCCATCCCCTGGTGCCCGTGTGCAGAATGTGAATTCTGAAACAGACCCTCCAGGATTCGGTCCTCTGGCCCGTGTAAGGGACACAGTCTGAAAACACATCCCTTTCCCCGCAGGAGACTGGAAGCACCCCCCTCCTCCAAGTGAGGACCCCTTATCACCTCCTCTGAGTCCTGGAGATGGGGATTTGCTCAGCTCTCCTGCCCCAGTCACCCAGAGTTCTCATTTCATTCTTTCCTCTCCCCATCCCCTCAACAGGGAACTTCTGGGCTGAACCCACATTATCTTTAACCAGCATCCAAAGGAGTGGAAGGGACTGACAGTCTCTGTGAAACAGACACCACTAGGGTATGCTTCCCTCACCGGGGACAGGAGATTTTTCTTCTCTCAAAGACACATCTCTGAAACCTGACTTTCCTCCGCTCTCAACCACAGCATGTTGCTTCCCTCACTCGACCTCCCGCACCGAACAGATACCTCCAGGGCTCCCAATCCACCTATTCTTCACCCAACATCGAAAGTTTCCACCACGGCCCCACTCAGAGCGTGGCTCCTGAAACCTAACATGTCTCCTCAAATAAAAGCCTGATAATGATGGGGTCATTTCCCTTGGGAATCTGAGAGATCGTTTTCCCTTCTCACTTACCCAGTACAGATGCCCTTAATCCCCCTGCTCCGCCAGAAGCAGCCACGTCAAGACGCCCCCTTTCCAGTCGACACAGAGACTTCCTCAGCTAACCCCATCCCCCAAACTAGCGCTCGAGCCGCCCCTTAACCAATGGAGAATCCTCAGTCATCTCATGAGATCGTTTTCTTCTCCCATCCATCCTAAGGGGTTCTCCGAAGTCCCCGCCAAACGGACATCCCAAGGCTGCCCCCTCACTCGGACCTCCAGCACCCAGGAAAGGACTCTCATCCATTCAGGGGCGCCTCCTTATCCCCTAGGGGACCCCTGGATCTCCCCCAGAGCCGCCAGCCTCGTCTCCTGAAGAATGCCTCTGGGCTCGCCCCTCGATAGCTCCCGCCGCCCAGCATTGCCTTGGGGCCGGGTCCTGCCTCTCAACAGGGCCCTCACGCCGCCCGGGGAAGCCTGTGAGCCCCGCCGCGCCGCCCACAGGCCCCTCAGGCCCCCGCCCGTGCTTCCGGCCACCGCCTGCTCCTCCTCCCCACTCAGGCCGCCCGGGTCGCCGCCGCGAAGCCCAGCGGACAGAGACAGCGCGGAGGCCCTGGTCCCGCTGCTAGGGCCTTCGCGGGTCCCCAGTCCCTGGCCCAAGCCCGCGCCCCCTCGGCCAGCCGGGCCCGGCGCCCCAGCTCACCCGAGCCCGTGGTGGCTGCCATCTTGCGTCGCTGTCGCTCGAAGGCCGGCCCCTTCTTCACCCCCCACCCGTTTCCCCGGACCCTTCTGCGCAGGCGCGCACGCCTGCGCAGACAACACCGCTGACGCCCGCTGCGCCGACCGCGCGACCCGTTGCCGGGAAGGTTTTCCCCTGCCTTTACAGAGGGAGGAAGCTTGATCTGCGTGCCCAGGGGAGGGGGGCGGGCAGCAGCCTGCATCTCCCTCCTGGCTCGGGTGCGAGGGAGTTATTGAGGTGCTCGGTGAGAAGGGCAGAGGTGATCTGCCTTGGGAGGACGTGATTGTGAAAGATACAGCAGAAAAAGCCTAAAAACATTACCTATTTCGCTGCGAGCATGTTCCCATCTACCTGGATCCTCACAATATTTCTACCAGGTCGGGATTGATGTGAAAAACGAAGCTGAGGAGGAGGGTTAAGCGATGTATCTCAATTTAGCAATTAAGTGACCAAGCCTGAATTTGAACCCAGACCAGAATGTCTTGCTTCCAGGATCCATGCTCCCGGGCCAGAGAATGTTTGGGGGGCATTAACTTGTCAAGGAAAGCATTCACTCATTCATTTGTTCACTCACTCATCAATCCATTTATTCATCCAAAGAAATATGTACCAAGAAACTACTATGTGCTAGGCGCTTTGCTAGGTTTTGGGAATGGATACATTTCCCTGAAGTCTGCTCTTCTGGGCTTACATTTTAGTTGGAGATAGGAAGTTAGCAAAGGAATAGGAAAGAATATAACTATGATAAGGATGGAGAGTAAAGACGACCGGGGCAGCATCGGCCTCCTAAAGTGGTCACGTTTCAACTGAAACTGAATGATTAGAAGGTAGAGGGAGCAACATGTGCAAAGGTCCTATAGACACATATTTGCAAATACATGTCAAGTCCAAGAAGGGGCTGTTGCTTCATCATAAATGGTCTTAGAAGCCCTGATACGGATACAGAAACAAGCTGAGAGAGGTACGAGTGCAGAGGAACGAGGAAATGGGAAACTCTTATCTAGCACATCCGATGTATCACCTGGTTCTGACAGCAGTGCCTTCTAGGCATTTCTCGGCTCCATCTATCTCTCTTATTTTGGGTACGCTGTCCTTGTCTCCCACTGGGGTGACTTCAGCACCCTTTATTCCTGCCCCGATGGTCCAATCTCTGTGTGGCAGGCAGAGTTTGTTCAAAACGCCCTTCAGTAAAATCTTTCAGTGGCTCCCCACTTCCTTGTGATAAGATACAGACTCTACAAATCACGCAACCATAAAATGATCGTCCAACTCAGACAAGCTTTGGATTGAAAGGAGGCCCAGTATAATCTTGCCAAGACAACAGGGCTCTTCTCGGCAAACCACAGTGGATGGCCACCCTAACCAAAGGCCTAGGGCCAGGACCAGTAAGACACCTGTGAGGTGTCTAGGGCTCTCACTTAAGCCTCTTTTAAGAAGACCTTGAGGGGGTGCCTGGGTGGCTTAGTCGGTTAAGCGTCCGACTTTCGCTTAGGTCATGATCTCGCGGTTCGTGGGTTCGAGCCCCGCGTCGGGCTCTGTGCTGACTGCCAGCTCAGAGCCTGGAGCCTGTTTCAGTCTGTGACTCCTCTCTCTCTGACCCTCCCCTGCTCACGCTGTCTCTCTCTCTCTCTCTCTCTCCTAGAAATAAATAAAACATTAAAAAAAAAAAGAAGAAGAAGAAGACCTTGAGGTCTCAGTTCTGCCCTTGCACGATCCTGCGACTGAATACTTCCCTAAAATTTGCACCCTGGGTGCCTCTGTCCCCCCTCCTTAACACAGCCTGTACCTCTGAGACTTGCCTGCACCTCTCCAGCTACACTGGTCCTTTTCGAGCCCTCTGCAACACGTGCCCTCTCCCTCCTCAAGGCTTTTGCCTGTGCTAGTCCCACTCTTCAGTTCTCAGAGCCAGCATCACCGCCTCAGGGAAGCTTTCCTTGATTTCTCCAACCAGGTTTGATTCAGTCATAATTGACTCTCAAAGTGCCACTCGCGTCTCCTTCCCAGCACTGGCAACAGGTAGTCCTCTTGATAGTGTCCCGTTGATCACGTGATTCAAGTTTATCTCGAAGAGCACAGAAAATACTTGCCTTGGACTCTGGGTCATTGGAAAGGGTCAGGTAGCAGGCGGGAAGCATTTGGGCTCCTAAAGTGAGCTCACCTCTGGCTGAAACTTTCTGGGTTTCTGTCCTCCTTCATCACTCCCTTTGCTTGGTGACTTTAGGCAAGAGACCTGAATCTCTTTTGGCATCAGTTCCCCCTTCGGAAAAGTGGGGGTTGATAGTATCAACCTCATGGAGTTGCTATAGAGATTAAACGCTTTGATAAAACCGTTTAGCACAGAGGGGGGAGAGGACGCTAGCTGATATTTACCAAGCCGTCATTTCCAGTTTTTAGTCCTCTCAACAAGTGGATGCAGCAAATTCTAGGGATATCCCCATTTTAGAGATGAGAAAACAGACTCAGAGCTGACAGGTGGAGAAGTGAGGATGAAAACACAAGTCACTTATCCACGATGCTCCTAAACGTTTACTGGCATAGATTCCTTGGTCTCTCAGGGAATTTCTGGCAAGCAAAATTGACAGTAGAGAAAACTCCTGTGCAGAGCACCTCGCAGGAGGAATAGGTTAAACCTGGCGGTCTGGGGCATGCTGGGTATTGTAGTTCAGCGGCGTCGCGGAGCCTGCCGGGAGTTGTGGTCCTCCGCGCTGAAGCTCCTTCAGAGAGGCTCCACCCCCTCTCTCGGAAGTCACAGCCGGTCCCCGGAGCCGGAGTCGGCGGGTCCCTGCGCCTCATCTCCACCTTGCCCTGGAGCTGGTAGCTGTTTACCAGATAAGAGTCCTGTTTATCGGTTTGTTGGGAAGATTAAAATGGCTAATGGAACTAAAGAATTTAGAAGAGGCCTTGACACAGAGCGAGTACCGTATTAAGCATTAGCGATTATTTTTCTTATCAATCTTCAATGGCCCCTGCAAAGTAGCTTTTATCATCTCTATTTGCCAGATAAGGAAACTGAGGCTCGGAAGCGTTAGAATGCTTTCCCACGATCCCACAACAAGGAAGGAGTAAAATCAGGTTTGAAATTCAGTTCTCTTAAGCCCGTGGGGCACCTGCTGTTTCCTCTGTGGAGCTTGGGAATTCAGGCTAAGCGTGGGCGGGTTTGCATTTCTACCAAGTGCAGCCTGGCGGCCTTGAGAAGGTTGAACGCGGCAGCAGCGAGGTTGGAGGCGGGGAGTCCAGAGAGGGTGTGTTGGACACTGTTGACTGCGTTCGGTCACTACGTCCTTCCGTGCCCGCGTAGCTGGTTTTGTTTAGGAAGGTCCAGTTCCAGGTGTGAATCCAAGCCAAGCACTCGCACGGCCATTTCCTTTTGCCAGTGATTGGTCCCAAGGCGCGCGGGTCACCTAGTTCTTTCTGGCCGATGAGTTGAGGAGGGGACGTGTTTGGAAAGCTTCCCTCCTTTAAGAATAACTGAGGAGAAAAAAAAAAAAAAGAATAACTGAGGAGAAAGCTTCTTTCTGTTCCCTTGTCTCCTTCCGATAAACGGAGAATTTTTGATGGTCGGGGCTGTGGCCATCGCGGGGCCACAGAGTCTATGGTACCTTATAGGTGTGCCCAGAAAGATGGCAAGAGCTGGGACCTCAGATGCTGTGGTTGGGCTGCTGAAGGAATCCCGGGGCTGTTTACCTACAGGTTTCTTTCTTTCTTTCTTTTTTTTTAAATTATTTATTTCTAGGAGAGAGAGAGACACACAGCGTGAGTAGGGGCAGGTCAGAGAGAGAGGGAGTCACAGACTGAAACAGGCTCCAGGCTCTGAGCTGGCAGTCAGCACAGAGCCCGACGCAGGGCCCGAACCCACGAACCGCGAGATCATGACCTAAGCGAAAGTCCGACGCTTGACTAAGCCACCCAGGCGCCCCTACCTACAGGTTTCTTAAGATTTCTGAAGAGGTGAGATAATGAGTGCCTTTATTGCTGAAGCTGCTCTTACAGATAGGTTTTTGTTATTTACAGTCAAAAGCCTACCTGACGGGTTCGGGAGCTTACACAGTGCCCCAGTGAAGAGACACACGTGGACTGTTGCACAGTGTTCAGTCAGAAACTATTCTCAACAAGGTGGGAAAACATCTGGGCAGTTAGGGAATCCGTGTGACGTGAAAGGCATGAGTAGTATATTTCAAAATGTAAAAAAAAGTGCGGCTTACTTTATGAAACCTACAGTATTATTTTTTAGAACAATACTTTTTTTTAATGTTTATTTATTTTTGAGAAAGAGAGCGCAAGCAGGGCAGAGAGAGACACAGAATCCCAAACAGGCTCCAGGCTCTGAGCTGTCGGCACAGAGCCCGATGTGGGGCTCCAGCTCATGAACTGTGAGATCATGAACTGTGAGATCATGACCTGACCCGAAGTCAGATGCTTAACTGAGCCACCCAGGCGCCCCTAGACTGATACTTTTCAAACTCTAATGTGCACGTGAATCACTAGGAATCTTGTTAAAATGCAGATTCTGATTCTGTGTGTGTGCTGGGGGTGAGGTTGCTGAAGTCCTGCATTTCTTTCTTTCTTTCTTTTTTTTAACGTTTTATTTATTTTTGACAGAGACAGAGAGTGTGAGCAGGGCAGGGTCAGAGAGACAGGGAGACACAGAATTGGAAGCAGGCCCCAGGCTCTGAGCTAGCTGTCAGCACAGAGCCCAACACGGGGCTCAAACCCACGAACCGTGAGATCATGACCTGAGCCGAAGTCAGAGGCTTAACCGACTGAGCCACCCAGGCGCCCCTGAGGTCCTGTATTTCTAACAAGCCCCTAGGGGATGCCCAGACCACACTTTGAGTAGCCAGCTGATAGATAACATTATGTAATTTTATGTTTCTATTTACAATTCATAGTTAAGGAGGGGGACCCAACCTCCTGCTATAGCTTTTATAATACAAACTACAGAAAGTAAAGTTGACAAACAGTTGACAGGAAGGATCTTGGGCACCCAGAAGACAGAGAGCAGAATGCCTGGGGAGGGGTCTGACATGGATGGGGTGTGGGAGACACACTTGCTAATGGCATTTCATGGCACATACATGGAATGATGTCCCTCTGAGGTGTGTCTGGAGCATCACATGATGTTGTATTTAACATTTGATGAAGTTGCTGAAGGTGGTAACCCAAGGGGGATGAGAGTGGGCGGGTAGGGGTCACGGTACCGTTTCTCTACTCACTCCTCTCAGTGGACATCTGAGTTCTTTCCGTTGGCTTCTTCCTATCCACTTTATTTCTGTAATGTCTGACTTGTGTATCATCTGTTACTTTTGTGGTCAGGGAAAAATAAATAAGAACCAGAGGTCTGGGGCGGTGGGGTGGGTAGGACCAAAGGGTGAGTTTCCCTAAATTACAAGGAGCCCTTGCAACTCATTGTCGGAGGGGGAGGGGAGATAAACAGTCCAACTGTTTATTAGCCAACATTTATTCGGCATTTACTACATTCCAGGAACATAGTATTTTGCATATATGAATTCATCTAAACTCCACAACTACTCTATAAGAGAGGTACCATTATTATCCCTTCTTACAGATGAGGAAACAGACATAGAGAGGTTTAGTAACTCAGCCAGAGCTACAGGCTTCTAAGTGCAGAGCTGGGATTTGAACCCCAAGCTCTCAACCACGACTGCCCTCCCTCCCAAGAAAAATAGGAAAACGACATGTACAGAGTAAGGACATGAGAGAAGATACCCGCTGTCAGTCAACATATTATGTATTTCAATGATTCTAAGATGCACATTACTACACTCAAACATCCGCGGAATCAACATGCATCTTACAAACAATGATCTCTCAGATTCAGTGAAAGAGAGTAAGAGAAATGCAAATTAAAACCACCTATCAGATTGGCAAAGAACAAAACACCTGATAACCCACTGTTGGCAGGGGTGTAGGGAAACCAGCACTGTTAAAAGTTGTGAGTTTAGATGGGCAATTGGAAGGCAGTTTGGCGTGAGCTATGCAGAGGTAACGCAGACGCCCTGGGCTCAACCATTCGGTTCCTAGGAACTGACCCCCGGGGGTCTGCCGGCCCTCATGAGTGAAGACTCAGGTTGTCCCCTACACTCAGCATCAGTCCTGTACTACCTGAGACTGAAAACAACCTCAATGTGCAACAAAATGCGAGTCAAAACATGAAAGTCCAGTATGACGTTGGAATGCTACACAGCTGTCAAAAAGAGGAAGGAAGTATTGATCTAACATTGTCTCCCAAATACACTAAGGGAAAAAAAAGCAAGGTGAAGAGCTGTGTATGTCACATTCTCCCAAACATGTGAAAGCAGGGGGCAGGCGTGCCTCTCTGCCTGTTCGAAGGTCTTGCGAGGGACTTGTTGAAATATGGCGTCTGGAGAGGGAAACTGAGGGCTTGGAGGGACATGAGTGGGAACACGTTACTCTTCACTCTAGACCAGGAGTTGGCAGATTTTTTTTTTTTTTTGGTAAAGGGCCAGATAAGTAAATATTTTAGGTTTTGAGGGCCATTTGGCTCTCAGCTTTGCTGCTGTATTAGGCAATGTGCAAATGAATGTGTGTGGCTGTGTGCCAGCAAAACTTTACGGCCACACTGAAATTTAAACTTTATGTGTTAGGAAATATTCTTTTTTGTGCCCCCCCCAACCACTTAAAAAATGCTCATGGGGCCATAGAATAACAAGGGGACCAGCTTTGGCTCATGAGTGGCAGTCAGCTGACCCCTGCTCTAGATCCTTATGTTTGATTCTTATTCTTTACCTTATACAGGCATTACCTATTAGAGAATAGTGTAAAGGGTAGCTTGAAATGTTTTAGGTTTATCAGAAGGGGGCGGGGTTAAAGTTGGGGGACAGGTGCCCTGCGAAGACCCCCTGGAAGGAGAAGCCAGCAGAGAGGGGGTGCAGGACGTTCCCGGCCACGCTGGAAACACAGGTTTGCCCTGCATTGCTACCTGCTGCACTCCGCCACCAGATAGCAGCACAGTCCACCTAAAGGAGGGCCATCCCCGAACCAGGGGGGAAGCTGAGGGCAGAAGTCAGCCCATACACCTGTTTTATGTCGCCTACCATATGTTTTTTTTTTTTTAATATTTATTTTTGAATAAGTATTTTGAGATCGTGGCCTGAACTGAAGTCGGGGGCTTTACCAACTGAGCCACCCAGGTGCCCTTGCCTACCATATGTTTAAGAAACGGAGCCAGCATCTTTAAAAATCTGGATTTCTGGCTCCTCTTTAATCGGCTGGTGTGAGCAGCAGCTGCGCTCTGGGCCGATGTCTCCAGGGCGTCCCAGTCCCCTGTGTCCCCCCCTTTCTCATCCTGCTCTGTTGCTATTTTCTCGCAGGGACACATTTCTTACTTGCCACCTGCCTCCTCACCCTCATCTCTCCGTTGGGGCTTCAGGCAGGTGTTAAAGCACAGGGGCTCTGGGTCACGGTCAGTCAGGGCTCAGATTCCAGCCCTGCCTCCTACCAGCTATGTGACCTTGGGCCTGTTACACGACCCCAGTGCCTCAGTTTCTTTATCTGCAAATGGGGCTAAGTGTATTCACCTCTCAGATCTAATGCATGGAGCTCTCTGCAGCCTGGCATGTGGTAAGCGTTCCGGAGATATGAGCATTTTCCCCTGCCTGGCCTTCATAGGCGCTTGTTTGCAACACCCGTTATCTCACAAATGACCCCAACACAATCAGACCGGACACGAAACTGACCTCCATCTGGTTCTCTCAGCCCCTGGGATCCAGGAGCAGCAAGACTAGTCTGTGTATGAGGCCAGGCTCTGCCTTACCAGCTGTGCCGTCTTGGGCAGTCAATTCACCTCTCTGGACTTAGGCTGTATTTTTGCTGCTCCAGGGTAATTAACACAGGTTGGTAGGCCTGGAAAATCTCCCCACCAGGGCTTGTGAACAGGAAACCAACTCTTGCAGACCCAAGGCTGCTTATCTGGCTCTTGCAGAGTTTGGCTGTCTGCCCCATCCACGGTAGACTTCCTTTGATAAGACCTCACCTTTTCTTTGGGGAACTATCTCTCCCTCCTCTCATTCTGTGGCTTGGGAAGTGTTCCCATCCATGCAGTTCTGGGTGAAGGTGTTTCAAACCTGGCCAATCAGAACAGTGCACCACGAGTCACAATCTGTCCCAGTGAGAACCTGCCCTGGGCTTCTGCTGCACCCACTGGGCGGGGAAACTTTTCCACTGAGATTGCAGAGCTGGTCCAATCTCGAGTCTCATCTCAGAGAAAACTGGAACTAGATTGACCAAGGTCTGGTGAATCACATTGAGCCCTTGGGTCCTGCCTAACTTAAGACAGTTATTAACTCAACTTTTTAGTTATAGGAGTTAGTAAAATGATTTTAGCTATTTTTACTTAAGATCTTGTTTTGTTATTAATGAATCGAATTCTAATTCCCCTTCCTTTTGGGATCCCCAGTCACAAATCAAATCTAGTGGTGGGCATGCTTTAAGGAAAATGAAGTACTGGGTCACATTTAAAAAAATGCTTTATGCAGCGCCTGGGTGGCTCAGTTGGTGAAGCGTCTGACTTCGGCTCAGGTCATGATCTCACGGTTTCTGAGTTCAAGCCCTGCATCAGGCTCTGTGCTGACAGCTCAGAGCCTGGAGGCTGCTTCAGATTCTGTGTCTCCCTTTTCTCTGCCCCTCGCCCATTCATGCTCTGTTTCTCTCTCAAAAATAAACATTAAATTTTTTTTTAATTAAAAAAAAGGCTTTATCTGGGGCACCTGGGTGGTTCAGCTGGTTAAGCATCCAACTTCGGCTCAGGTCATGATCTCACAGTTCGTGGGTTCGAGCCCTGGGTTAGGCTCTGTGCTGACAGCTCAGAGCCTGAAGCCTGCTTCGGATTCTGTGTCTCTGCCTCTCTCTGCCCCTCTCCCACGCATACTCTGTCTCTCTCTCAAAAATAAACATTAATGGGGCGCCTGGGTGGCTTAGTCGTTTAAGCATCCGACTTTCACTTGGGTCATGATCTCGCGGTTCGTGGGTTCAAGCCCCACGTCGGGCTCTGTGCTGACTGCCAGCTTGGAGCCTGGAGCCTGTTTCAGTCTGTGACTCCCTCTCTCTCTGACCCTCCCCTGCTCGTGCTGTCTCTCTCTCTCTCTCTCCTAGAAATAAAGCATTAAAAAAAAAAATTAAAAAAAAAATAAAATAAACATTAAAAAAAAAATTTACCTGTGACCACTCTAAAGAGTATTTTATCATTTCTCTGCCGCTAACATCTTTTTCTGGGCTAATACCGCAGAAAGTATCAAGCTCAGACTAGATATTGATTGTAATGTACACTTCCGAACCTCGGTGCCTAGCACATGGGAGGTGCCTTATAATTACTTTCTCAATGAATAAGTGAACAAGATATTTATCTGAAATGTCCAGTATCTCCCAACTTTCTCAGCTTGTGAGGCTCCATATAACAAGTCCCTATCTTTCCAACCAGATCTTCCACTTTGCCCTTGTTCACTCTAGTCCAGCCCCACTGTTTCTTAAAAACCTCAAACTTGTTCCTGCCTCAGGGCCTTTGCACTTTCGGTCCAGTCTGCTGGCCTCTTCCCGTAGCTGGCTCAATCTCCTACAGGTCTGGGGTCAGATGTCACCTCCTCAGATGCTCCCTGATCACACTGCCAAAGCAGCCCCACCCTGCTTTTCCAATGTGATGCAGTATTGATTTTGTTCACAAATCACCATCTGAATGTACATGTGCATTTATATATGTTTATTGTCTCTCAGGAGGTCAGCCCCACCAGGATAAGTCGTTGTCTGTCTGTTCAGTGCTGTGTCCCAGTGTCCAGGTCAGAGCCTGGCACACATGAGGTGCCAATACATTTGCTAAAGGAATTCACTAACAGGGATCAGCCTTCATTACTTTGTTATCATGATTCTTGCAAGACCCTTCCTCACCCAACTGTGGGTCGCCTCCAAAAGTGGCTGGAGCACATGGCAACAGTAATTCACTGTCTTAGGTGAAAAAAAAACCCTTTCTGAGCCCAAGGGTGGGGGAAGGGAGCTGGGAACGGGGGTAGAGGTGGGGTCTTACTCTCCAGGATCCTTAACCACTGCCCCCCACTTCCCCCAGCCAAGCAGGAAACACGAGGCAGCCGAGGTTAAGTAGACTCTTGCTGCTTTGTTATAAATATATTATGTACATCCAAAACATGACATTAAAATATTACTCCGTGTTACAGAAAAGATATTAAGGCTTTCTATTATTTACATTAAACAAGCAAGCACCTTTAAAAAAAAAAAAAACAAACAAACATGCCCCATTCTTCTTTCTCTGACATTCCCCTAGCCAGAGGGGACACCGTGTCCCCTTCCAAACCACCAAGACCCTTTGCAGGGGCTGCACTCTGTGAAGACACCCTCTGATTAGAAGTATCAGCTCTGGCTGGAATCACATGGGCAGGTGGGGGACAGGCAGGGGAGAAGGGGGTCCCGACTCGGGGCAGGGGATTCCTGCCTCTGCTGGCTGGCCGCCCTCAGACCCTTGCTGCGCTCCGTCATCCTTGGGTGGATGGGCTACGCTGAAGGTGGCGCCTGGGGCTGTCTACCCACTCAGGTCTTCAGGGTCGGTGCACAGGGCCATGGCGGGGCAAATGCTCCAGGGTCACTCAGGTGTGCCCGGGGGCTTCTAGACCACTGGGGGCAAACAAGGAGAGACAGGGAAGACGACTCAGCGGCCCCAACGCCAGCCACACCGAGGGGCTGCCCAGTGAGGTGAGGTGGGGGGGTGCTGTAGGAGCGCAGGGAGTGGGTGAGTGTCTCCTCTACCCAAGGAATGGCTGGCAGGGGCGGGGGGTGGGGAGCTCCTTTTTCTGCAGAGTCAGGCTTGGAGACAGAACAGCTCAGGTGGCTGGGGAGGGGCCGAGGAGAGAAAATGAAGGGAAAAAAAAAAAAAAGGAAATGAAAAATCAGTGGCTCAAGTATTCTGTGTCACGAGGGGTGGGCTGGGGGTGCCCGGGCCCAGCCCAGGAGGCGCCCTCTCCACGTGGAGGGGCCAGCACAAGGAGGCTGGAATTTGGCAGATGGCTTCGGTTTAGGGGGCTAGGGAGGGCTGGCAACGAGGCAGCAGGCTCGGAGGCGTTACTTGATCTTCTGGGCCCATTTCATGTCATCGGCCCGGGGCTTCTCGCCGGTCAGGCCCTGGATGAGGTCTTCAAGGCGTCGCCAGAAGCCTATCTTCTCCAGAGGGTAGTTGAGCCAGCCTGCGGGGGGAGACAGGGCACCAGCGCGTTGAACGGGAGAGCGGCAGTTGAGGAGACCAAGGAAAGCCGGCTTGGCCGGGGGCAGGAGCCACAAGGAGTCCGTAGAGGGCAGGGGACAAGGGCTGACCGAGGGCATGGGGACCGCCCATCAGTGGGCTTAGGGCTGCTCACACGTGCCTTCGTCCCCTCATTCATTCGCTTTCTTACCTAGTGCTCACTGTATGCCAGGCACGGTGGCAGCCATTTCCTATCACTGGGGCTCAACTGCCACTTCTTCCAGGAAGCCTTCCTCGACCATACCACCCTCTTCTGTTTCTTTAGATCCTTTATGGTAACCTACAACCACTTCCCTGTTTTGTGTTCATTTTTCTCCCTGACTCCCACCTAGAGCATCTGCTCTGAGCAGAACCCTGTTTTCCTCCGTGGATCCCTGGTGTCTAGGATGGTGCCTGGCACGTAGTAGATGTTCAATAAATATCGCTTACAATCTTATTTCCTCTGTAGGATAGTCTCCTACCCAAATCGTAGATACTCCCATTTTCCGCATGAGAAGACCGGCTGGGAGGGGAGTGTCCCCATCAGTGAGGGGCCAAACCACGACTGCCCAGGCTCGGCTGAGCAGCCGATGGGTCTCAGCAGCCTTATCTCTAACCCTCCACCTGCTCTCCACGAGCGTGACTTTAAGGCACACAGAGAGTAATTTTTTGTGCTTCTCAGTTCTGCCTCCAGAAGGACGAGGCACTGCTCCTCCTGCAAAAGCTAGTAGCTGTAACCTATCAGGTACTTATTACAGGCCAAGCACTTCACAGCTGTCACGGTGGCACTCACACCCTGGCCCCGTGACAGTCCCACGTATGGAGGTGGCTGCAGCCGCACGCTGTGCGCGAGAAAAAAGGACATCCAGGGAGGCTTGCTTCCCGAAGACGCATACGGAAGAGCAGACAGGTGAACGTAAGCTGGCCTGCCTTGCTGTCAGCTGGGTCACCTGTGACACCCTTGAACTTGACAGGTGCCAGCCGACCCCAGAAAACCTGCTCCACTCACCTCACTCCTTTGGCACTGGGCCTCTAACTACTGACGGCAGGTGGGTTTCCTTCCTGTTCCTGTCTCACCAGGCCTATTCCTGCCTCAGGACCTTTGTACTTCCAATTCCCTTTGTCATCATTTGGCTGCAGGGTCCCTCCCATGCTGCCCCCCACCCCCTGCCGATTTCTGACCTCGTCCTATGAATAGCTACACTCGTGCCTCCCTACTCCCTGACTCTGCCCTTCACCCGGCTTCGTGTCCCCCAGAGCACTTCTCACGGCTGGACTTTTGTCACCTCCCCTGCACACTGCCCCTAATGCTCTTTGTTCCAGCCACACTGGCCTCCTCGCTGTTCCTCAAACCAAGCAGGCCGGTGTGTTCCTCACTCAGGCCCCTTATATCCACCATTCTTCCTCCAGATCTGCGTTAGTTTCTCCCTCGGGTCAAATGTCTCCTCCGTGAGGCCTCCTCTGACCACCTTTAACTTAAAGGGTAAAGCCCCCCATTTCCCTGCCCTGCCCTCTGCTTTAGTTTGCTCCGCGGCAGTCAGCATGGTTAAATGGAATGTCCCCTATTAGAATGGGAGTACCATAGAGGCAGGGAGTTTTTGCCTGTCTGTTCAGTGCTGGACCCTAAGCCCAGGACAGGGCCTGGCACACAGGAAGTGCTCAAGAGATATCTGCTGGATGGATGGGTGGTTGAAATCACGACTCTGTGAGGTGGGGGTGGGGAAGGCTGTCTCTCTTGGACTGTGTGTCCTCAGCACCTAGGCTCGGTCCATGTGCGTTCCGGGAGCATGTTCCTGCAGGACCCGGATTCTATGACCTCGTACTGTGACCTCTGCCCTCCTCACCCTGAGGATGGAGGGGGCGGGGGCGGGGCAGTCTCTTCCACCCCAGCCCATGGCCGCACCTGTGGTGATGCAGAAGTAGGTCTCGTGGGGTGAGACATGGTGGATGCGGTGGTGTTTGCGTGGCAGGATGACATGCCAGTCCTGCAGCAGGGTGACCCAGCGTGGCAGCCCGAAATACGTGTGCGACCACTTGTGGATCTGGTTGGTGAAGGTGCCGAAGATGATCAGGCAGAAAACGAAGCACTCCCAGGGGTACAGCTGCTCCAGGGCTTCTGCAGGGTGGGGGGAGAGGGTGGTGCCCGCAGGGCCACGCAGCTGTCATGAGGCAGGGCCACCACCAGCCTGGCCCTCACCACTTGCCCCTGGGCAGCTCCCTGGCCTCCTTCCACCCTCCCCCATGGTCTCGGGCAAGTTCAGCCTCCCCTCTGGGTCTCAGTCTTCTCTTCTGTTCGGTGGGCAGATAATGGGAGTAAGCATAAGAAACAGTTACAAATGTGGGCTCTGGAGTCTGGCAGAGCTGGGCTCAGGTCCGTGCTCTGACATTTCTTGGCTACACGAGCTTGGGTCAGCTGCTCTGCCTCTTTGAGTCTCAACTTCATCATCACTGACATGGGAATAAGTCTTTGTCCAGGTTCCCAAAAGCGGAGCCTGAGACAAGGATTCATGTCGAGGGGTGGGGGTGGGGAAGGGATCCTCTGTTCGGGAAAAACATCTGAGGGAAGGGGGGGAAGCAGGGGGTGAGCTCAGCAATGAGGGGTTTGGGGGAGTCTTGTCTCAGCCTGATCCTGGGGGCAGCTCTGGAGGGTGAAAGGCTCTGGAGAGTTGGTGCTGCCCAGAGGCGAGAGGGCTGCTCTTCTGTCGGCTTTTCCTGTCACTTTACGCTTTGGCTTTGGGCTCATCCCCAGGGGAGACGAGGGGCCTGTGCTGGAGGTTCTCAGAAGGGATAGCTGGGAGCAGTGAGCAACTGGGAGACGGGTGCATATGTGGGCAAGCGGGCATGGCGCCACCGCAGCACCCGCCATGCCCATCTCCCCACAAAGGGAGGCTCTAAGGACCAACGAGGTATCAAGTTAGAACAATACCTGGCACAGAGGAAATATTCACTCCCCCCCTTCTGCCCATCTGGCAGATGAGGCAACTGAGGCTCTGAGAGGCGAAATGATTTGCTTTGGGACAAGCTCCTTCCTTCACATAGGTGGGGCACAGATCAGAAGTCAGAACTTCCCGAGCTCACTGCCTGTGTTCCCCCCGCTAAGCCAGCCGCCTTCGGGGCCAGGCGGGTCACGCAGGTGAACAAGTCGGTCCGGGTCCAGGACAGCAGGGAGAAATGGGGACTGTGTGCAGGGGAGGCCACAGCTCAGCTCCCGCCCAGTGAGGCCAAATGGGAACAAGGGCCCAGGATGGCCGGGCTGGATTGTTCAAGAGAAGCTGGAAGCACAGATGTTTCTGTCAAATGTGCCAGCGGGACAGGGTAACTGAAAGTTTTTTATACCGTAGTGAGGGGACCCTGTCCCCACAGCCCCCTGCAGCCCCCTCCAGCCGCAGGCACGCTCACCCGGGCTCTGGGTGCGGAACGTGTAGGCCATGTTTAGCAGAGGCAGCAGTGTCACCAGGCAGTTGTCCCCGTTGGTCTCGATGAAGTCGTGTCGCGTAATGGCTGTGGGGTCGATGTGATGCTCGCGGAAGGGTCGGATGAAAGCCTGGGGTGGAGAGGAGGGTGGCAGAGGGGATGCGCCGAGCAGTCAGCCTGTGGTGGCCAGCCTCTGTCCACCAGCTGCTGCGCGTACTGGACTCGGGCTCACCTCCTTGCTTTTAGGATGCCAGAATATTCCACCGTGCTACAGATGGAACCGCCCCGCTCCGGGCCTCAGTCTCCCCAGCAGGGCTGGGAGGGGAGCTGGAGACCATCCCCACCCTTCTTCCCCACTCAGCTGCACTTGGGGAGGCCCCTCTCCGTGGCGGGCAGACCCCTCTATGTCTTCCCAGTGCCCAAGCCCCTCCTTCTGGTAATGGCCTCCCCCTCTACCTCCTAAAGGTGAGCACGTGACCCTGGCCTGGCCAATCAGAGCATCTCAGCTCGCCTGCCAGTGATGGACAGGGCACGTGACCTGAGCTGGGCCAATGGGAGTGAGCCATGGGACTTTGGCTGCAACTGTGGGAAAGCAGAGTTCTCTTCCCACTGAAGGGGGCCTGCAGGCCGGATGAAGGGAAGGCCTATGTGACAGGGAAGCCAACAGAGAGGAAAGCAGGGACAGACATGGAGAGAGATGGAGCTGTGAGAACATGGTCTGTCTGTCCTCCTGGACCTGGCCATGCTTTCACTTGGTTTTACTCTTGAAATTTTCGGTTCCATGAACCAATACCTTTGTTTGGTTAAGGCTGTTTGTACTGGATTTTGTCATAACCAAAAAAGTGTGATGCAAGATAAAAGTTCAATTAAAACAAGTGGTGAGGTGCCACAGGGCTGGCAAAGGAGAATAAGACGTGGTCCCCAAATTCCAGGGGTTCAAAGCTCTCTATCCTCATGCTAGATACCCCGGGGGGCGGGGTTCTAGTCTGTTCTGGTCCCCGAGGAGGGGCATGGGGTCAGGCTGGAATGATGGTTTCCATCTTTAACACAGGGAAACCAGAGGCTCGGAGAGGAAGGGCTCACCCAGTGTCACACAGCTCAGCCTTCTTCTGGAGGAGATACGAGCTGGGCTGCAGGGCTGGGTCAACATACTCACCTTCCCCACGACGGGCAGCTCCACGGAGCCCCAGGTGTCAGCTCCCCAGTGCACCAGGCCAGACAAGAAGTCAGCAATGAGAGCGCCTGCAACTGTGGACAAGAGGTGGGTGGGTCAGGTAGGGGACCCGGAGGGTGACAGTCATGCCCACCTTTTGCCCCAAATTAGGAGTCCCGCATTCATTCACTAGCTTGCTCACTCACTCGTTATGGGGGTGGTGTCCCTTCTCTACTTGGGATGTTTTCTTCCCTGTGAATGGAGCCTCAGGCAGAACACCCTGTCCCTTTACTTGCTCTGCTCAGGGATATATGGGGACTCGTTTGCTTGCTGGGCCTGGAGGGACTGAACTGGGCATGCACACATCAGCTCCACTTTTCCCATTAGGAGCTGACTGTGCCTTTCTCTCTGACCCCCAATCATGCCACAGAGCGACGCCCACTCAGCTCCGGTGCTGCCAGTGAATAGATGGATACCTCCTTTTGGGGTCTGTCGTCAGAAGATCCCTCAGGTGCAGACACAAGCCATGCCTTCCTCCCCAACCGAGCTTGTATCACTATAAATGTGATAACTTGGCCTCTGGCAGCCTTTTCCTTGTCTTTGTTCTCAATGTGTT
The DNA here is from genome assembly GCA_017311185.1 of Proteles cristata cristata. NCBI lineage: Eukaryota > Metazoa > Chordata > Mammalia > Carnivora > Hyaenidae > Proteles > Proteles cristata. The sequence goes on along the minus strand of JAESUZ010000380.1, from coordinate 162,407 downwards.
CTGAACTGGACAGGGTTCCCGGAAAGACCCCAACACCATCCACTCACTTGAAGGTTTGGTATCACATAGAGGTTAAGAGCTGGTAGAGCTGGACTTAAATCGCAGCTGTCCCTCACTAGCTGTGTGACATCGGGCATGATACTCAACCTCTCTGTGCCCCAGTTTCCTTTAGCTAGAGGGGAATGATGATTACAAAAAACATAGTGGCTGCCATTTATTGAGCACCTGCAGTGCCAGACACAGTGCTTTACGTGCTTGATCTCAGTGGATTCTCATGATCTGGTTGAAGTGGGTACCCTCGTCATTCCCCCTTTGCAGCAGTAGAAACAGAGGCCTGGAGAACAGAAGTTTTAACTGGGCCAAGGCCACAAAGATGGCAAGTGGCAGAGCTGGGCTCTTAACCTGCCTTGAGGTCCAAATCTAACACAGCAGGATGCACCACCACTCCTGTACCCGCGGGGAAACTGAGGCAGGGTGGCTAACTACCTGTGCAAGGTTAACATCCCAGTGCTGCCCCCATAGCTCTCCCTGCTCGTGGCACCTCAGCCCTACTGGCTTATTCCCTTTTCCCTTGCACACACTCACACACCTCTCCCTCTGCCTGGAACATTCTTTCCCAGGGTGTAGCATAGTTCACCCCTTCACTTCCTCCAGGTCTCTGTTCAAACATCTGCTGAGTGTTTGACATTATAACCACCTGCATCTTCCAGCATTTCCTGTCTCCTGTCTTTCTTTCCTGGTTCCTGGCATTTATTAGGGGTTCAGTAAATATCCCGAGTTAATCAGCATAAAGCTGTGAGGAGTCAAGCTGCTGTGAACATTCCTACCCAAACCTGGAGGCAAACACCTGCCATCATTGCGTCATAAAGATGCCAGCTATTTATTTATTTATTTATTTATTTATTTTTACTCAACATTTATTGAGCACTTATAGGTACCAGGCCCCGTGCCAGCACCCTAAATGTTTTATCTCTTTTAATCCCTAAACTGTACCAAGGCAGTTCTAAGCCGGTTATACGTCTTATCTTCTTAATCGTCCTAAGCATTTAATCCTTACAGATGAAAAGAATGATAATAATAAAAACAATATTAGAAAAACATTTGTGATAGTCGTTAACATTTGTGGAGTGCTTCCTGTGGGCCAGGCAGTACGTCAAAGGTGTTACAAATGTATTATTGAAACAGAACTCTTCATACCTTAAATATGGGCTGTGCCCAGGGACAAATCGTTCCAGGGAGGATGCAGGATGGAAGGGGCGGGGGGGGGGGGGAGGGGGAGAGGAAGTAACTTTAGAGCGGGGAAGCCTGACAAACACTCAGGCCAGGTGGTCAAGGTCAACATCACAGTCTTAAGTCTTGTTGATAGAATATACTCTGGCTATGATGTGATGGAAATGGTAACCTTGCCTCTCAGCTCTTCCTCCCCAAAACATACAATACGATCTAAGAAAAGGGTGAGACAGATTCCTGTAGTGAGGCATCCTATGAAACATCAGGCCTCAGGGGCGCCCGGGTGGCTTAGTTGGTTAAGCATCCCACTTTCGCTCAGGTCATGATCTCGCGGTTCGTGGGTTCGAGCCCCGTGTAGGGCTCTGTGCTGACTGCCAGCTCAGAGCCTGGAGCCTGTTTCAGAGTCTGTCACTCCCTCTCTCTCTGACCCTCCCCTGCTCATGCTGTCTCTCTCTCTCTCCTAGAAATAAATAAAACATTAAAAAAAAAAGAAAAGAAAAGAAACATCAGGCCTCGGGTCGCCTGGGTGGCTCAATTGGTTAAGCATCCGTCTTTGGCTCAGGTCATGATCTCGTGGTTGTTGAGTTCAAGCTCTGCTTTGGGCTCTGTGCTGACAGCTCAGAGCCTGGAACCTGCTTTGGATTCTGTATCTCCCTCTCTCTCTGCTCCTCGCCCCACTCACACTCTATCTCACTCTCAAAAATAAATAAATATTTTAAAAAGTAAAAAATAAACGTTAAAAAATTTTTTTAAAGATCAGGGCTCCTCAAAACAGTCAAGGTCCCCCAAAACAAGGAAAGTCTGAGACACTGTCATAGCCATGGGGAACCTAAAGGAACCTGAAAACTAATGAGTGGAATCCTCTATAGGACCCTGGCACAGGAAAAGGACGTTAGGCAGAAACTAAGGAAATCTGAATAAACTATGGACTTCAATTCGTAATACTGTATCCATATTGGTACGTTGATGGTAACAAATGTATGAGGAGAATGTAAAATTTAAGATGTTGACAACAGCGGAAGCTGGGGGGCATAGGGCATATAGGAACTCTCCATACTATCTGCTCCTTTTGTTCTAGTAAGTAAATAAAGTCTATTTTTTTCAAATATTTTTTATTTATTTCTGAGAGAGAGAGAGAGAAACAGCGTGAACAGGGGAGGGTCAGAGAGAGAGGGAGACACAGAAACGGAAGCAGGCTCCAGGCTCTGAGCTAGCTGTCAGCACAGAGCCCGATGCGGGGCTCGAACCCACAAAATATGTGATCATGACCTGAGCCGAAGTTGGACGCCTAACCGACTGAGCCACCCAGGCGCCCCAATAAAGTCTATTTTTTAAAATGTTTATTTATTTTTGAGAGAGAGAGAAAGAGAAAGAGTCAGTGGGGAAGGGGCAGAGAGAGAGGGAGACACAGAATCCAAAGCAGGCTCCAGGCTCTGGGCTGTCAGCACAGAGCCCAACATGGGGCTTGAACCCACAAACTGTGAGATCACGACCTAAGCCAAAGTCAAAGGCTCAACCGACTGAGCCACCCAGGCGCCCTAAGTCTGTTTTTGAAAAACGGCATCATCTTATTTCATGTCCATAGTGATGAGGCCCAACACATCCCAACTTTCAGAAGAGGACTGGGACTCGGAGGGCAAGGGCAGTCAGGGCTGCTGGCGAGCGGCCAGGGACCACTGTGAGGGCCCTTCGCGATGATGCTGAGTTCACGTCCAGGTCTGGGAGATGGGAACGTTAATAGCACTTACTTCAGTACAGTCGATTAATAAACTGGGCTAATGCACGTGAAGTGAGTCCTTGGGGCATGGTAAGCCCCATGGTAGCTAGAGTTAGGAGTTAGTAGTTTAGGTATCACCACCCTCCAGGCCTCAGTCTTACCATCTGTCAAATGACCTGGCCTTCTCAGGCTGCCGAGCAGGGAGGGATGTGTGCTTTGGACAGATGTCAGGAGTTCTTTTTTGGAGGGGACAAACATCCTGCTCCTTGGGCTCTGTGGCCCCCGGGCCTCTGCAAGTGGGTGTTTCTGGAGCAGTGACTCTGGGACTCCAGGCCTGGTGCCTGAGTGGGCGTCAGTGGGGGCCGGAGAGGCGAGCCCACAGAGCTTCTCTGTCCTGTGCAGGTGGCAGTGTCTGGAGCTGGCTTGTGCCGGGGGCAGCCAAGGCCCTGTTAGCACCCCACGTGCAGGGTGCTGGACCCCAGGGCACGGGATGGGCGAGGACTCACACCCGGCTACCCTGACTCACTGGGTGACCTTGGGGTCCCTTGGGGCCTTCACCTCGCCACAGGTCACCCAGCTGGGACTTCTTAGCTGCTGCCCGCCTCAAGGCCTGGTGTGGAGACCGTGAGCGGGGACAGAAGTGGCCCTGCTGACTGTCCCATAAGCTCCACCCTCGTTCAGCCCAGCCCAGGCTCCTCCCCTCACCTGAGCCCATGGGACCTCTGACCTCATAACCAGGCTTTGCACTCACTGTGCTCCCTTTGCCCAGAGCACCCTCTCCACCCACCCGTCAGAAAACTCTTACCAGTTTCTCACGGGCCAGCTCATGGGTACCCACACTTTCCCTCCATGGTCCCCAGGTGCAGCCAACAGCTCAAGGCTCCCAGGGCCATTTGTCCGCTGTGTCGCTCACGACAACAGAGTCCTTGTCAAGGTCACGAATGACCTCCACGTGGCCACATCTGGTGGTCCCCTTGCTGCCTCCATACTGCTGGTTCTGCTCAGCGCCTGGAGCCACTTTCTCCCCCTGGGCTCTGCAGCCCCCTCCCGCCTCGGCAGGCTCCCCCTCCCCCCAGCAAGCACCGGCTCCCCCTTCTCCGCCCCCCCCCCCCAGCAAGCACCGGGGCCTTGGGCCCCTCCTCCGCTCACACTCAGCCCTTGGGGGCTTTCCGCCAGCCTCCGAGCTTCAAACACCTCTTCTACCTCGAGGACCCCCAGATTTCTATCTGCAGCTGCCTTCCCGGGCTCCAGACTTGGATTTCCAATCTCTCAAGCTGCCTCCTCCCACCTCTGCCGATGGCAGCCTCATCCCTTCCATCATAGCCTGTGGGTCGCCACTCACAGCCAGCAGGACAGGGCGCTCCGGCCCCTGGCCTCGCACAGCTCACTGAAAACGTGAGGCTGCTGCGCCGCCTCGTCCTCGACTCCTCTCTGCTCCTCCCCGCCCCCACCCCTCCTGCCCGCAGCACCAGTGGATGTCAGCTCCCTATGGGCAACTCCCCAGTGGCTCCGCAGAGCCGTAGACTTAAACCCCAAGTCCGGCCCTCGGCTCTGCGTAATCCGCACCCTGCCTCTCTCAGCTGCTGCCAACTGCTTTTCCTCTGACCACCTTTCACCAGCCGCTCCGGCCTCCCGCCTCTTCTCCGGGCACATACTAGCCTCTGGGACTTTGCACCCGCTGTTCCCTGCTGGCCCGCCCCAAGGTATCTGCCTGGCCTCCACCCTCACCTCCTTCCCATCTCCCTGCAAATGTCACTTTTCCAGAAAGGCCTTCCCTGACCTCTCAACTCTTCCCCAGCTCTTCTCTTATCTGGGTTTTGCTTCCCAGCGTTGCATCACCAGTCTGTGTTTATTAGCTGGGTGCCTTTCCATGCTTCTGCCTCCCCTCGCTTCCGGGGCCTGGCAGGGCTGGAGGCGGGCTCCGCAGGCTGGCACGGCGCCCCGCTCCTGCGTGTCAGCACACAAATCATGGTGGCTACTTCCATCGATTAGGGACTGTGCAAACACCACTATCAGGAGAGTGTCTGCTCTTATCGGCTCAGAGGCAAAGGTGTGGGACAGGGGAGCTGGTGGCACAGTCGGTGGCCGGACAGCCACGGAGCTCCCGGGTTGGGCCCTGGAAGCTCTGATCCAAACCAGGGAAGGGAGGTGGTGACTGCCTGGGACACCCGTTCTCTCATCTTACATGACACACACCGGGGCTCTGACCCCCCCCCTCCCCCCAGTGCTCGCTGCAGGCTGTGCAGGCCCTGCTGGGAGGGTCTGTGGCTCCAGAGCTGGGCGGGTCTGCATGTGTGATCCCGGGCCCTGGTCGCCCGGCCTTTCAGAGGACGGCGGCCAGAACCTCCTCGCTAGGTTGCCACCTAGAGTTAAAAGAGCTCAACATGCGGCCTGGCGCACAGTAGGCACTTGTGAAATACTCTATTGCTAAAGAGACCACTGTGGCGGAAGGTCCAAGCCCTCGCCCGTGGTGTGTCGCGTGGGGTCTCCTCCCCACCTCTGTTCAGTCACTGGCCCCTTGGCAGCTACATGCCCCTGCGTTTGGCCCTCGCAGCAGCCCAAGGAGGCAGGTGCTTCAAGCAGCCTCGATTTACAGGTGTGGAAAACAAGGCTCAGAGAGGCAACGACACTTGCCCAAGGCCACACAGCCACGAGGCAGTAGAGCTGGGACTTGACCCCGGAGCCCACTTGTAACCACCCCCCAGATGGGGCATCAGGGCTCATGCTGGCCACGTTCCTGCCCTTGAATGCAGTACTTTGCGGCAGAGAGGCTGCAGGCGTGGATCCCTTTCACCTCTGGGCAAGGGGGGCAGGTGTGGCTCCTGACGGGGGTGGGGGGGGCCCAGGCTCGCCAGCACCGGATGGGTCAGCTCTCCCTCCTCCAGCTGGCCCGCCCCCACCACACGCCCACCCCAACGCAGACCCAGATGGTTCAATTAGGCAGCCTGAGCACTATTGGCTTAGGCAGCCGGCGTGCTTTTAATGAGATTATAGGAGCTGAACACTTAGGGAGGGCCAGGTGGACAGACCAAGGGCACACCTGCCCCCTCAGCCTGGCAGCTGGAGCAGGGGAGGGGATGAGTGGCTGAGTTCAAGGGCAGAGGAGAGGCTGGTGTGCAGACAGGAAGGAAGGGAGTCACCCCGGGACCTGGGAGCGGAGACGGTCAATGAAGAACTATATTGCGCTTCTGGCTTGAGGTGTGGCGCCGGCCGGGCCCTTCTCTGAGCCTCAGCTGACTCATCCAGAACACGATGGCAAGTGTAGCACCCACCTCCCAGGCCGCGGACGGGGGAGGACTGACCAATGGGAAACACTCAGCATGTGCTGTAAGTTACAGCCTGCTCATTCATTCATCCCAATTCCATAAATATTTACTAAGTAGCTACTGTGTGCCAGGCCTCTTGCGTGGGGCTGGGGACCCAACAGTGAGCACACAAGAATCTCTACTTTCAGGGAGCTGAGATTTGAGTGGAGAGAGACAGACAGCAAACAGAGATATATATTGTATAACCTAGTATGCTGAGGAGATGGTGTATGGCCGGGCTGTTCCTTTTGAGGGGTAATCAGGGAGAGCCTCCCTGAGGAGGTGACCTGTGAGACCTGGATGAGGAGGTGAACCAGGTAGGTGTCTGTAGGAAGAGAGTTCCAGGCAGAGGAACAGCATGTGCAAAGGCCCTGAGGTACAAATGTGTCCAACAGTGCATGGTGGAGACACAATGAGGAGGCCAGCCTCAAGGGCGCAGGATGTCCCAGAGAAGAGTGGAGGGAGGTGATGTTTGGAGAGGAACTGGGGCCAGGCTGCACTGAGGAGCTGTTTTACTCCATGTATACAGACAACGGGGAGTCACATGACCCCACGGAGGAGCTAATAGGAACCCCCTGGCTACCTGCAAAGAACGGACAGTGGAGGCAAAGGGGAAAGTGGGGATCAGGAAAGAGGCTCTCAAGTCGGGGCAGAAGGGAGGCTGGACTGGGGTGGGGACGGTGGAAGCGGAGATTAGATTTAGATTCTGGATGCCAAGGGCATCTGCTGAAGGTCTGGATGTGGAACGGAGGAAATAGGCACCGAGGATGATGCCCAGATTTTTGGCCCGGGTAAGAGGGGGAACAAAGCTGTCACGGAGATGGGGGTGGGGTTCCCACCCCACGTACTTGGTTCACATGTGCGCACGGGCCCGCGCATGCGCACGGGCACGCACCACCGCACGCAATTACACGTGCGTGCGAGCTGCCACCTGCGTGGGTCCCTGACCCCAGGGGAAACTGAGGCAGAGGGGCAATCGGTACTCACTGACGCCCAGCATGACGAGGGGCGTGTGCTCCCAGCGGGCCAGCAGCAGGAGGTGGACCAGGTTGTGGGCGATGAGGCTGAAGCACAGGATCACGCAGCACCACTCCTGGAAGCGCTTGCCTGAGGGAGGAGGCCGGAGGTGAGCGCGGGGGCGCTGGGCACGCCAAAGCCGGCCCGGCCGAACCCTGTAGGAGCTCTTCTGAGCGCAGCTCAACTGAGCTCAGGGAGTCTACAGTGCTGACCACAGGCGGGACTTAGGGACTGCCGTGAAGACCGCACCCTCCCCCCCACCCCCCCATTTCACAGATGACGTCCCTTGTCTCCTGGCTCTGGTGGGCTCTCCCTGGAGACGACCCCACAGGGAACTTTAATGAGCTTTTCCAAACTGACATCATGGCATCACCTATCCGCCTTTTATAGGTAATTATTTGGAGGTGCTACCAGCAGCTTTCAATCCCAGAGGTTCAGATCCTGCCCAACTTCCATCAAGCAGGGCTCCGATGAGTCAGGAATTTCGGAGGAATGGGCCTCGGTTACCACTTGCCGTGAGCAGGGGGTCTGAGAGCACCACACAGCGAAGGAGCGGTGCTCCCAAACCCTCGGGCCGCCAGGCAGGTGATGTGGACCAGGAAGGTGGGCTGGGTGGGGGCCATGGGGTATGGCTGCACACGCATCCTCCATAAAGGGGGTGGGGGGTGGGAGTGTGGGCCCAGGACGCCGGAACTTCTAATTCCCAAGAGAAGCCAGAAATCAGAACATGGGCGTGAAGTCTTTTTACACCTCTTGCCACATATGTTGAAAAGGCACGTGAGCTCAGACTCGCTGATCCACTCCTGCAGTTTGAGGTGTCTGAACAGTCCAACGCCTGAGGGATCAGCCAGATCAGTTTGGCCCACGGCGTCTCTGCAGCCAGAAAGACAAGTCTGGGCAGCTGTCTATATGTGGGCATGAAAGATGTCCAGGACATACTGGCAAGTGCGAAAAAGCAGCCACTCTTGTATGAAAAGAAAAGAGAGAACGATCTAGTCAAGCGTGGCTTTCACTTATTCCTCCTGGAATTTGTATTTGTGAAGGTACTCCTCTCCCAAAAACCTTTTCTTGTAATTGTAAATTAAAATGAAAAAATAAAAATAAATAAAAGGAAACGAAAACATTGCGTGGGTGACACAGAATGTGTTGCGGGTCCCCTGGGGATATTATTTTCCCAGGCAGCTGGTCCCAAAGGCATGGAAGATCGATCGTTAATGGCAGTAATTTCCTCATCATGAAGTGTTTGACGTTGACTGAGCAGTCGCTATATGCCGGCCACCTGCTGAGGTGACGCCATTTTGCAGATGAGAGATCTGATGGTCAGAGTGGCCCCCAGGCTGCAAAGCTGGTCAGTTACAGACTAGGATCCTGTGGCTAGGCAGGCCCCTGTGAGTGAATAACAACTGAAGGGGGACATGGCAGGTAGACAGGGGCCTCCTGTGTCTGTTCTCCCTCAGTGCCTGCTGTTCCCTTTACTCTCCTCACCCAGAGCGGCTCTGGCAATGCTCCTGCAGATCTTAACCGGGAACCTCCACCTCCAGGAAGCCATCCATGATGCTCCTTCTGACTCTTGGACTCCCCCAACATGGGGCCCCTCATGAGGGACTGTCACTGCCAGTAGGGCGTCCCTCGGCCCCTACCCAAATGTGAATTCAGGAGGCCCAGGACCGTGTCTGGCTTGCTCACCAGGGCCCTGGCACACAGTTGGCACTCAATAAATGCCCGTGGAATAAACAAATTCCTATACATAATCTTAGAGGACAACTGCCAGGCTTTGTCTCGGGGTGCCCCTCACCAAAGCACCTTACAAGGAAATTATCAGGAATCCCGTCGCTCCTGATAGGCACTCCATTCTCCCTTGGGGGGGGAGGGCGTGTATCCAGGACCTGGCACAGCACACTGTGCCCTGGGCCAAAATCGGAACCGCCACCTGCCCCTGGCCTCGTGAAAAGACGGAGGGTCAGAGGGGAGAAGGGACACGCCCAGGGTTGCATCCTTTTGGCCCCTGCTTGTGCAGACAAGGACGCTCAAGTCCAGAAAGGGCAAGGCTGCCGACAGCAGTCCCGCAGCGGCAGGAGGGGGCCCGGAACCCCTCGCGCTCCACTTCTCCGTCAGGGGCTGAGCCCCTACCTGGGGCCACTGTGATCGGGCCCAGCTGGCCCTTCCCCTTTCTGGTTCCTGTTTGTGGCCAGGGCCTGGGACTCGGAAGCAGAAGTCCGGGGGTGCACGTGGGAGGGGGTGAGGAGCAGGTGATTCTTCAGTGCCAACCCGCCTGCCTGGTCCCCGGCCTGCAGCGGTGGCGACATGATCAAACAGCAGTAACGACGGCTGACACACGCTGGGGTGGCCGGGCACAGCCCACACGGGAGATGCCGCAGACCAGCTCCCTCCGGCATATTTTGCTCTCAGTTAAAAAAAAATTAGCTACATTAAAAAAAAATCCTATAAAATTCCTAACTTCTGGCTTCCCTGGAGAACACCAGGTTCTGAGCAGCTCAGGCCTGAGCCACAGTGGCTACTCCCATCAGAGGGGGAAGGGCTCCGCTTCAGCCTGGTCTCCTTCCTTCCCTGTGGCCTCGTACTGGGTGGCTTCCTGCAGTCACCTGCGCTTTGAGCCTGAGACACAGTCTCTCATTCGAGTCTCGATCCTTCCAAGAGGGAACTATGATTTCATCTCCCAGACGAGGAAACTGAGGCTTGGTGGGAGAAAACGAAGAGCTTGTCAACGGGACACGTTAGCGTGGCTGTTCGGAGCTGTCCGGGTTCTAAAGCGTGCCCAGCTCTCTCCCCGTGCCTTTGAGAACGTCCCTCAAATCTGAATATTTTCCCATCTAAATCCTGTCTATCTTTGGCTTTTGGAATCTGGATCCTTCGCAGACCAAGTGCTTCAACTTCGATCGGTAAGAAGTACATCTATAAAAGTGGCCTTCATTGAGCACCTGCTGTGTGCCAGGTGTGGTGCCAGTAGGAGCTCGGCCAGCCCTCCCCCTCCCCTGTGGGCTGCGGACCATTGGCCTTGTCTTCCACGAGGAGAAACTGGGCCTGGTCTCAAGTCACAGCATGGACCGTCAGCCTGGCGGGGTCAGTGGTCTAAGTGGTGTCACTATGGATGGGCAGGCTGAGGCCCTCCCGGGAGAGAAGGGCTTCGCTCAGGATGGAAGGGCTTGGGCCACCTCTGGCAGAGAGTGCCGGGCCTTGTCTTCCTGAGCCAGCCCCCGGCCTGGCCAGGGTCCATCATCTGGGCTGAGTTACAGCAGCGAATGCTTGTTGGCCTGGGGTGGAGCCCGGGCCTGTGCCTGGTGGCTCTGAGGGCTTGGAGGAGCCGGGAAGGCTGGGCGCCAGGCCTCGGCCATCTTTGCTTTCCTGGGGGCAGGCCACGGCAGCCACGGGCTTGGCATCAGGCCTGACTCTTCTAGTTTCCGCCGGAGAAGCCCTGGATAATCTGCACTTCTGATGCCCCTCAGCCTCAGGGAGGTGGGGGCGCAGGAGACAGGAGAGAAGGCAGGGAGGGACCAGAGAGAGATGGAGGAAGAGGGGCAGAGACTAACAGAGACGAGAGAGAAGAGGAATCAGAGACACAGAGGAAAACAGAATCACGGAGAGATTATAGGAGGACAAAGAGATTAAAAAAAAAAAAAACAGAGAAAGGGCACGGCCAGAGGGGAGAGACAAAGAAATGGAAAAAGAACAAGACAGAGGGGGACAGAGAGAAAGCTCAGCCCGGGGTGGCAGGGACCGGGCCTGGGCAGCGGAGGGGCCCCGGGTCTCTGCATTCAGTCAGGCCCCTGTGGGGACACTGAATCTTTCCCCTGATCCTAAGCTAAGAGATCTTTGTGTCCCTCGGGGCTGGAGGCACCTGTAGTTAGTCAGGGCAGTTTGACCCTGGCTCTAGTGACCCCTTAGGATCGACCTCTGGAGCCCGGGGGCACCCGACAAGTGGCACATATACAGCCAGGCTTCAGCTGGCACCCGCTGGGAGGCTGGACACCTGCCTTTCCTGTGCGCCAGCCCACGAGGCCTGCTGGGCCCAAGAGGCCCTTCACAAAGCCCAGCACAGGGCAAGCTGCTGCCGCGAAACCCAAACCTGGAGCGCAGGGGGCTCCTGGGATCCGCGGGCCCAGGCCCCAGCTTCTTGGCCAGACACTCGGGGCCCAGGGGGTACGGCTGTGGCTGCCTGCCTCCTTGCCCCCTGCTCTTCCCACCACCCAACGCCGCCTCGATTAGGCTACTCACAGCTCCCCGCGGACACTCGGCCCACTCCCTCTGCCAGCGGCCCCGCACACATGTTGTTCCGCTGACCTGGAACGCTGGTCCCCTCCTGCACACCCACCCCGGGCTGGCTCACTCCCGCAGCGAAGAGGAAGAACACGGAACCTAGAACACCATCTTCCTTCCACCAGTGTTCTGGTTCTGCTGCTAACTGGCCCTGGGACTCTGGACAGGTCCCCGCTCTTGGCTAAACTTCCAGAAAGGTCTTCAGGTTGGACGGGGCCCTCCTGACATGCCAGGTAAATCAAACACAAGCCGTGCCTGGCCTTGCTGACCTCTGCTAGGGGCAGGTGCAAGCCTAATCCCAAGCAGGACACATATTAGGAAGAACACCTGTAGAGGCTCTCGGTTTCCTCCCCCGAAAAATGGAGTTAATACTGAGGGTGTATGTACCTCAGACGGCTGGAGTAAGTATGAAATGAGCATGTGAAGAAAATGTCCAGCACAGCCAGTGCTCAGGAAATGTCAACTGTGTGAACCGCCTTATCATGGCTGCCAGCTGTCCGAGTACCAATATACTTCTGACCCCAGGAATCTCAAGAATTCAGTCCTGGAACCCAGAAGCTTCTCCTACGTTCTCCTTGCTCATTTTGCTCCAGCCCATGGGACTCCTACCCAGGAGTTCCACCAACACTCCAGGCATGCTTCCACCTCAGGGCCTTTGCACTTGCAAAGTCCCCAATCTGGTCCAATCCTTCCTCAAATATCTTCAGGTCTCTGTTCAAATAGTGCTCACTCAGTGAAGTCCTAACTGCCCCCTCTCTAACATGTTACTGCCCCCAACAACGCTTCACTTCCCCCCCTTTCTGCTTTATAGATACACTCCATAATGCTTGCCACCACTGGGCAGTGAGCTATTTTCCTTATTTAGTGGGTTTCATAAAATGCCACCTGTATTTTTCCTGTCTGGTTTCCTGCTTTGCTCCTAGAGCCAAGCACAGGGACTGGGACAAAGATGCTCCATATGTGTGGAGCCTGGTCCCTCATTTTATAAGTCAGGTCCAGAGAGGTCAAGGTACTTCCCCCAGGCCACATGGGAAAGGAGCAGGGAGATGGAGGCCAATGAAATTTGGAGAAACCAGTCTGATCAGTCTCTCGCTCCTCTGCTCCTTACTGCCTGGCTTCCTCCCAGCTCCAGGTCAGGAGGAGATAAGGTCTGGGGCACCAGGAGCCTGTCCACAGCCTCAGATCCCTCCGGGGCTGTTCTTCAGAGGGTGAAGGGCACTTGGGGAAATCAGAGTGAGACAAAGATGCAATCATGGTGGAATGGAGAAATCGCAGTCCCTTGGGGAAGGCTGGGGACGCCTGGGTATGATTTGGTTGAAAGCGGGTTGGGTTTGCTCAGGTGGGCAGAGCTGGACACCAGAGGAGGCCTTTAAATCCTTACCCTCGATTCTCAGGTGGGGAGTCTGAGGACCAGAGAGGAGAGATAGCTGACTCCAAAACTCACAGGAAACGCCAGACTGCTGGGTTAGCAATAGAGAGTGCCTACCGCATGCCAGGCACTGCATCAAAGTTTGATCTCAGGGCACCTGGGTGGCAGCCAGTTAAGCGTCTGACTTCAGCTCAGGTCATGATCTCGCAGGTCCTGAGTTCGAGACCTGCATCGGGCTCTGTGCCGACAGTGCAGAACCTGCTTGGAACTCTTTCTCTCTGCTTCTCCCCAACCTGTTCTCTCTCTTTCTCAAAAATAAATAAATAAACTTAAAAAAAAAAAAAAAAAAGAGTGGATGATCTCATTTTGCCTTCCCCCAAACACTAAGGGATGGATAAATTTTACTTTGTATCCATTTTTAGAGGTGAGGAAACTGAGGCTCATAGAGGAAAAGTGGTTCGGTCCACGTCACACAGCTAAGAAGCAGTCAGGATGCCAGGTCCAGCCTGCCCCAGGGAGTACAGGCAGTTTTAAGTCCACCGGCTATATGGCATCATGGGCCAGGTGCCCAAGTTGGGTTCAAAAAACTCATACCCAGAGCATGAAACTGCAAGTCCTAGGACTCAACAAAAAAGGAAATGGCCCAAGGTCACCGAGACAGTGATGGCAGAGATGGTATGCAAACCCAGGCCAGTCAGGGTAGAAAGCCAAAGGTGATAGTGGACCCACGCCCACACCAGGCAAGGGCTGTGCGTGGTGGCTGTCCCCTGGCAAAAGGAAAGATGTCAGAATGTTTGACAAACAAAGCTTGGTGTGATGGCGACATTCAGGCGGAGGGGCCTCCTGCAGCTCCCAGTCACCTGACTCTGGAGTTGATGGCACTTCCTTAACCCCTGGGGACAGAGCGCCCAGGCAATGAGATTCCCCGGGCTCTTCTGGAAGTCAGAGGAGGGAGGAGGAGCTGGTGGGCACTGGAGTGTGTAAGTGGCAGGCACAGCAGGGGACCTTGGTCTGAGGGCAGAACAGGGGCAAGGGTCTCTAACTATGGTCTGGTTTGGGGAAAGGACGGACTCCAGCCCCAAGTCCTAATGGAGGGAGCTAATGTATGCAGTGGAAAAGGGGCAACTTGGGGCTTGCACATGGGAGGGGCTTAAACTGGAAGATCTGTTGCGCCCTCACCACCTGGGATTCCGGAATACACTGCGAGCTGAGGCCCCCCTCTGCGGGGGGTGGGGGGGGGGAGAAGGGGTGGGCTGTGGCCACTGAAGCTGTAACTAGAACAGGGCTTGGGGGAAGGGCGGCGTCTGGGGCGCTAGGGAGGACCCCCCGCCCCCTCGCGCTGAGGTTCTAAAGCTGGGAGGCTGATGTCCCCAGATTTGGGGGGGGGGTGAGGTCACTGTTTGCAGCCCAGGGCCCTGCCTGGGGGACGGATGGGGCCCTAGGGTGTGCATTCCGGATCTGGGGAACCTGAAATGGGATGTGACTTTTAGGAGGCCGGGGGCAGTGCCTATTGCTGAAGGGCTGCATCCGGCTTAGACAGGGTCCTGGGATGGGGATCCCTAAGTCTAGGGGCGCTCTTTGCAACCATGGGTGCTCTGAGGCTAGGATCCAGGTCTAGGGGTGCGATGGGAGCTCTGTATGTGGCCCGGGAGGCTGATGTGGCAGTTCCTTGATATAGGGACTGTATGTTCATCCCGAAAGCCCCGGGGCTGGGGCTCTGGCTTGGGCTTGGAAGGGGAGCTGGGGTGGGGTCCCCAGACTTGGGGGGCGCTATTTGCAAGTTTAGAAGCAGCGGCTGGAGTTCTGCATCGGGGCCTGAGGCTGGGGTTCCCATCTGGGGAGCCCGGGATCGCTGTCCGTAGCCCGGGCTAGTGACTGCAGGCCCGGAGGGGCCCCGGAGGTCCTACCTGGAGAGTAGAGCGCGGCCAGCTCGCGAGCCCCGGCGTGCTGCGCGCCCCAGCGCCGGCAATACGCCGCCTCGTCCTCATCCAGCTCCGGCTGCTGGCCCGGCCCGTCCTCGGCGCCCGCCATGGCCACTCGCCCGGCCCGCCCGGTGCGCTCAGCTAGCGGCGGCGGCGGCGGCGGCGGCGGCAGGGCCGCGGAACCGCGGCGAGATCACGCCGCCCAATGACCGCCCAGCGCCGGGCGCGGCGGCGGCGCCGGCGGGGGCCTCGCCCGGCCGCGCGTCACAGCCAATCGGGGACCGCGCCGGGGCCGCGATGGCCAATCAGCGGCCGCCGAGCCGCAGCCAACCGCGGCGCTCGGGGGGCAGGAGCGCAGCTGGGCGCAGCTGGGCACGGAAGCGTGGGGCGGCGGCGAGTCCCTGCTCGCCGCGGTCCGCCCCTGGCGGGGGCCCCGGTTCCTGCCCCACGGGAAATGCCGGCCGCGGCGCCGCCCACGTCTCGCTCGGTTTACCGGCCTGCGCAATGGGTCGAAGTCGTGCGCCACGGGACCCAGGAAAGGGCCTTTCTTCAGCACGCACTGTCAAGCGCCTCCTGTGTGCAAGGAGCGCGAGTGGAGGGCGCCGGCCCCGGGCTGGACAGCCAGCACTCGGTGGACACTCTGAACCGTGCTCCTGGGCTGAGGCACATTCCCACTGGGCTCCTTTTCAGCCCTACCTCGTGCAGAGGTTTCGAGGACCTACTGTGCGCCAGCTGCTGTTGAGCGCCCCGGGGAGGAGAAGCGTCGAGCCCGAGCCCCGGGACCTCTTGTTCTCCGGGGGGGAAAAGCCAGTAAACTGATGAGAATGACCCTCAGCGTCACTAGAAGCTTTGGTGAGCGCTCAGTATCTGTTAGGCGCGGGCCCAGGAGCTAGTCGACAGCCTTTCATTTACTCTTAATAATCAACGACGTTGCCTCCTCGGAGGCCCCTCCCGGCCTCCCTACTCAAAGTTGTCCCTCCTGCAGTCACTGTGACATCATCATGTTTTGTCTGCACGGCTCTTGTCATGGGCCATGACATGTGTCACCCACCAGAAAACCAGTTCCTGAGGGCCCCGACTTGCTTTGTTCACAGCTGAATCCCCGCGTCGGGATCAGCATCGGGCACGCGGGAGAGGCTCAGAAGACCTTTGCTGAATGAATTAAGGCTCAGCCCGGTGCATGTATTCACATCCCTTGCCCGTTTGAAAATGGAATGATTTGCCTTTTGATTGCCGAGTGGTACGAGTTCTTTGTGTATTCCGGGCGCTAGACTCTTATCAGGTACATGATTTGCAAATATTTTTTTCTCATTTTGTTGGTCGTGTTTTCACTTTTTGGATAGTGTCCTTGGTGCACAAAACCTTTTTTTTTGCTTTTGATGAAGTCCAGTTTCTGTATTTTTTTCTTTCTCTTTGCTCCAGGTACCCTGTTTCCTCATTGGTTTTTACATCGTACTCCATTATGTGGCTGGACCTCCTAATTCACATAACTCTAGTCGCCTATGGAATATGGGCACTTGGGTTGTTTCCTGTCTTTGGATGTTGCGCATCTTTTAGGCAATGCCACTTTTGCATGGGGAAGCCACACTCCTGAAGTGGGATTGCTGTGATAAACGTTACATGTCCTTGTCATTTTGGTAGATACAGACAAACCATCGTTAGGTGGGTGGATACTGGGATTAGAATCACATCCTAATTTATACTCTCAAGAATGCTTGTTTTCCCACAGCCTTGCCAACTATTAAAGTAAGTAAAGTTGAAAGTCAGTCCTTCAGTTAGACGAAGCCCATTTCAAGAGTCAACGTGTGGCAGGTGGCAAATGTGTTGGACGGTACAGATGTGGGTCGTGTCCATCATCACAGAAACTTCTGTCGGGCAGTTCTGGTCAAGAATTGCACGGCCGGGGCGCCTGGGAGGCTCAGTCGGTTAAGTGTCCAACTTCAGCTCAGGTCATGATCTCGTGGTTCGTGGGTTCGAGCCCCACATTGGGCTCTGTTCTGCCAGCTCAGAGCCTGGAGCCTGTTTCAGATTCTGTGTCTCCCTCTCTCTCTGACCTTCCCCTGCTCACGCTGTCTCTCTCTCTCTCTCTCTCAGAAATAAATAAAACATAAAAAAAAAAAAGAATTGCACAGTGACCTTGACTTTATATTTTTAATAGGGTCTTTCTGGCTCCACGAGAGGAATGGACTCAGGGACCGAGCAGAGGCAGGACACCAGCAGGCGGTGCTGCAGGAGCCCAGGTAGGAGCCGATGGAGGGTTGGACCAGGAGACGGGGTTGTGCTGGGTGTGTTTTGAAGCTGGAGCTGCCAGCATTTGCTGGTTAATGACATGTCAGGGATGAGTCTCAGGTTCCTGGCCTGAGCCATTGGGAGGATGGGAGGTGCCGCTGATGGAGCCGGGGGAAATAGTGGTAACCGATTTGGGGAGCAGGGAGACTGTGCGTTCTGTTTTATGCATATTACGTGTGAGATGAGTGTGGGGTGTTCCAAGCAGAGGACATTGAGTAGCCATCAAGTTGTTTTTCTGGCCTGGAGAATGACATGTGCTTTTGGTCACCAATTTAGAGCAAAGTGAAAAAGGAGGGAAGAAGTGGAATCACATGCCTAAGACGGGGGATTGTGTGGATGGGGCAAAGGTCAGAGGCAGTGGAAGGAGCCTAGCCTTAGGAACTTGGAGCCTCGTAGCTGTGTTTCTGAGTCTCTGTAGGTCAATTTTCCTTCACTAAATGGAAATACGATGCTTCATAGGCTTTAGAAAAGTTCAGAGTGAACACAGTGAGAGGTGGGGTACTGGGCAGGCAAGAGACACTGCAGAAATGTTTATTACCTGCCCCGTGTGTTAGACTTGACTGTGAAGGTGTTGGGATGAGATCCACACCCTCACCTGACATTCAAGGCCTGCTGACTCTCCAGCCTGGTCTCCTGACATCGCCTACTGTCATCATGCCACAGGGCCTTTGCATGTACTGTACCTACTTCCTAGCGAACGGTCTCCCTGGAGAGGCATGTGGCTGGCCCCCTTCACCTTCAGGTCTCTGTTCTCCGGTTCCTCCTAGCTGTGAGACTCAGGCTGCAAAACTGCCCGAGATGGACACCCCCAAGGTGTCAAAGTGTTGGGGGACGGAGCCCCCAACGGCTTGTGCCAAGTCACATTGACCTGGATTGCCGCATTCATTCACTCACCAAACCTTTACCAAGAATTGCTGTGAGCCAGGTACTGTGTAAAATGCTGACAGTACAGCGGCAAACAAGACGCGTGAGGCCCCCGCCCTCAGAGTTGCAGGCGGGACAGAGAATAAACACGTAAGAAGATCATCTAATTTCAGGAAGGGACAGATGATGTGGAGAGATAATGACAAGGAGTGCTTCATCTGATGGGGAGGGGAAGGTGTCAGGAAAGCCTCTCGGAGGAGGTGGCAGTTGAGCAGAGACCTCCAGGAAGTGAAGGAACCGCCAGGAAGACTGCGTCCTCAAGTAATAGCAAGGAGGCTTATGTAGCTGGAGCAGAGGATGAGAGGAAAAAAGGCGGAAGGTGGGGTCAGAGAGGTATTAAGGAGCCAGATCATTATGCACCATGTAGGCCAAATAAGTGTTGAATTAATGCATGAACAAAGGATGGGGGCAAACAGAGAATTATGGGAATGCATATGTAATGGCAATCAGCCTCAGGGTGAGAAATCCGAGGGGGCTTCCTGGAGGAGGGGCTAACTGAGCTGAAATCTGAAGGTAAGTAAGAACCCACTGGGGAAAGGGCATCGGGGTGAGGTAGGAGAGTCCTCCCAACAGAGGGAAAAGCATGTGCTATGTGCTCTCACCCCGGGCGTGAAAGGTTATTTTACTCCCTGAATTGAAGAAAAAACAATCCGCTAGGTTGGAGTGAGTGTAGCATGAGAAGAAAAGCTGTAGAGAAGTGGCAGTTCCCTGGGGGCTTGGGCATGCTTGGTGCCCTACATGGGAATCTAGACGGTTCCAATGGCAGCAGGGAGCCCCGTGGAGTTGAAGATCCAATTTGTGCATCGAGAAGATCCCTCTCACTGCTGAGGGGAGGCGGATTAGAGTGGGGGTGCACCCAGAGGGAAGGGCACTGAGGAGGAAGGGTGGACAGGGACGCTGGGTGAGGGGGGCCGGCGTCCCAGGGGGCTGTACGGGGGGGTCGTGCTGGCAGACATCCGTCTCCCGCCTCTTCGTCAACTGCCTACCGTTAAATGTCTTCAGCATCTGCTCTGAGCCAGGCCTGTCCTGGGGGCCAGTGGACCCATGGGCAATGGAATCTCATTCCTAAGAGGCGTCCCTTAATGTCACACAGTGCCCAGCGTTTGGGAGGACATTTAAGATCCCTCACGCACGGTTATGTGGGTCCCAAACAGCACAAACTGGCTGCAGAAATGAGCTTCATGATAATTTTTTGCTATTCATTCATTTATTCATTCAGCAAATATTTACTGAGCCGGTATTTATAAGGCAGGGCCCGTTCTAGGTACTGGAAGCAGCAGGAGACAAAAATCTCTGTCTCCTGGAGCTGATCCTGGGGAGGTGAGGGGTGGGTGGACAATAGTCAATAGGTAATAAACTCGTTGAGATGCCAGAAGGTGATGGCTGCTTTGGAAAACAAACAAGCAAACAAAACACAAAGCAGGAGAAGGAGGGTTGGAAGCTAGGAGGTTGGAGGGCAGGCTGAGCTGTTACCGTAGCCCAGGACCCCCTCGCGGAGATGTTAATGACCGTAGCTGATGTTAATGACCGTAGCTGAGCGACGTAGCCCAGGACCGCCTCGCGGAGAAGGTGATGGGTGAACGCCTCTCAGCCTTTTGGCTAAGATCCCATGTAGATGGTGACATTTGAGCAGACTTCTAGGAAGGAGCCGTGTGAGACTGTAGGGGAATAGTGTTCCACACAGAGCAAAAAGCCAGTGCAAAAGCCCTGAGGTGGGAAGAAGCCTCCCTGGCTTTTTAAGGATGGAACGTGTGGGCTGTTGAGAAAAAGTGGGCTTGGGGCCCACGGGGACTTTAAAAGCTCCAGGTTCTAGCCTGGTGGAGGGACCAGGGGTCTCAGCACTTCCTGGCTGTGAGGTAAGAAGGGCCACTGTGTTCTCAGGACATCAGGTACCTTTGCCCACTGTCCCTAGAGGCTATGTGTGTCCCTGCTGCGGAACACAGTGAGTCTCTGGGAACATCTTCCCATCCCCCGCCCCGTGCCCAGTGCCCAGCAGGGCCTCCTACTCAGAAAGAAGTGTGCTGGCCAGGCCGCAGGCTGTTTTCCAAAACCCTGAGTGTGCCTGCCTCGTGACTCTGCCCCCACGCGGGGCTGTGGGTGTGGACGTGAAGGTCTCCCTCCCTGGCGGGTCATGGCCAGGCTAGACCGACCAGACGGGGCATGCGTGGGCTACCGCATACCCGAACCAAGCCGTCGCTGCCTCCCCTTCCTCCTCCTCCTCTTCCTCCTCTGGTCTTCCTCCTTCCTCCTCTACATTTTAAGTGTTTAATTGTATGTGTGAGTCATGGGGATGCAGATGTCTGTTTCCAGTTGCCCACATCCCTTCCCCTCCTTCATGGAAATAATACCCTCAAGTTTTGGAGGAATCTCTCTGGCCTGCGTTCTCAGTAGACTCTGTGTCTTTAGTATAAAAGCTAAGCAACATTGTCCAGAATGGTGCTTGGTTTGGAAATAGGCGTGTGACTTTAGACGGCCCAATCAGAGTGAATTTCAGGGCCCTGGCACGGAACTGAGGACAGATGCGTTTTTTCCTGGGGAAAAAAGTCTTCATCAGAATCTGCTGGCAGCCATGAGGGGGTGAGTTCCCTGGGGAAGGGAAAGAGGAGAGACCAAGGGAGAGCAGGTCCTTGGTGAGATCACTGAGTGGCTGGATCAAGCCTTACTTGAAGGTGGTGCTCCCTTTCTAGTCAGACAGACTTAGGTTTAAGTCTCAGTCCCACCTCTTGTGCGCTGTGTAACCCTGGGCAAATTTTTATTCTCTCGGGATGTCATTTCCTAATGTGTTTTTATTTTACATCTTCTTTCTTACTTGCAGAGTGTGAGGATCGATGTCAGGGGGACTGGGGAGGAAGGACTGGTGTTTGAAGGTGGCTATTCCTGTGTGCCGGGTGTTTTACATACACTTGCTCTTTGGCCCTATTTTACAGAAAAGAAAATTGAGGCTCAGAAAAGTTAACCTGCCCAAAGATGAGTAACATTTCACTAGGGAGAGAAGGTGAGGGAGTGTTTGCTGGGCAGCAGGAAGGGCAAGGTCAAGGGCCTTGTACTTGGTGTACTATTTGGGGAACAAGGGTAATTTGGAGTCCAGGGAGTAACAGTTTGAAACCATGTTTTTGTGTTTTTTTTTTAATGTTTTATTTATTTCTGAGAGAGAGAGAGATACAGTGTGAGCAGGGGAAGGTCAGAGAGAGAGGGAGACACAGAATCTGAAGCAGGTTCCAGGCTCTGAGCGTCAACACAGAGCCCGATGCGGGGCTCTAACCCATGGACCGTGAGATCATGACCTGAGCTGAAGTCGGACGCCCAACTGACTGAGCCCCCCAGGTGCCCCAAAACCATGTTTTAAAAGATAGAATAGGGGCATCTGGGTGGCTTAGTCGGTTAAGCGTCTGACTTTCGCTTAGGTCATGATCTCACGGTTCGTGGGTTCGAGCCTCGCGTCGGGCTCTGTGCTGACTGCCAGCTCAGAGCCTGGAGCCTGTTTCAGTCTGTGACTCCCTTTCTCTCTGACCCTCCGCTGCTCACGCTGTCTTTCTCTCTCTCTCCTAGAAATAAATAAAACATTTTTTAAAAAAAGCTAGAATAAAACAGGTGATTGCTCCAAAATCCTTTTAAAATAATAATATCTAAGATGATTTAATTTTACAGAGCAGTTGCGAGAATAGTGCAATAAGGAGGTACCTGGGTGGCTCAGGCAGTTAAAAGTCCGACTTCAGTTCAGGTCTTGATCTTGCAGTTCGTGAGTTCGAGCCCCGTGTCAGGCTCTCTGCTGTCAGCTCAGAGCATGGAGCCTGCTTTGGATTCTGTGTCTCTCTCTCTGTCTGCCCTTCTCCTGGTCATGCTCTGTCTCTGTCTCTCTCATTAAAAAAGAAAGAATAGTGCAATAAGCTTCCATATCTCCTTCACTCAGATCCCTCAGTTATCAACATTTTGCTACACTTGATTTATCATTTCCTCTGTGTGTGTGTGTAATTTTTCTGAACCCTCTGAGAGCCACAGCTACAGATGTGGTGACTTTTTACCCCTAGTGCATTTCCTAAGAACAAGGACATCCTCATACAGGACTACATGTTTGAAACAGGTTTCAAAGTCAGGAAATTTAACATTCACACGGCAGCATAATATAATTTCTATTGCCCCTATTTCAATGCCATGAATTGTACCAGTAATGACCTGAAATCCTTAGTAACTACAAAGGCGACTGTACCCCTTCCTGAGAGAAAAAAACATGCATCTGCTCAAAGAGAAGAAAATCACTAACATTATAAATCTGCTTAAAGAATCTGTACCTGAAAATCCTACTTGCAGGCTCTGTGTATCTCAGGCAGTGGTTTTCAGCTGGGGACGCTTTTGACCCTACGGGACATGTGGCAATATCTTGAGACATTTGTGGTTGTCGTAGCTGGGGGTGGTGATAAGCCACTGCCACCTCATGAGTAGAGAGGCCAGGGGTGTTGCTAAAATTCTTGCCATCCATGGGACAGAGAATTCTCTGGTCCCAAATGTCTATCTTGCTGAGGTTAAGAAACTCTGATCCGTGTGGAGAGAGACACCTCTGTTTCTTGCGATTGGAGCACCCCGTGTGGGGACGACACTTCACCCCAGCAATTCTCTTTCTCCCCAGCCACCCTGGAAAACCCCACTCCTATAGGCCTAGGAGGTCCAGCCAAGTCTGTTCATGATCGCTACGAAGCAGGACTAACCCACGTGTCCCAGAAGGGGGAGACTGATCTAATCAAATCGTGTAGTCACGCTGTGGCCATGGCTCTTCTGTCAGCTCTGTTTGCTCTTCTGTAAAATGGGGCCAGGGTGGGACTGGAGGGGTGCCGGCTATCTCAGGCCCAGCTGCTACTTTATGACTTAAGGGCATAACTGATGCTGGCTCATGCATGGCTGACGCATTGGGATTATGTGCTGAGCAGTCGCTGAGCTTTGATTTACAGGAGGCTGCCCTGGAATGTTTCCCCGTTGGGATCCGGGGTGGGGCGTCTGCTGAGTCACCTCTGGCCGCCCAGACCCGGCTCAGGGTCTAACTCTTGGAAAAGCATGTACTATTCTTTGGCGCCAGCTGTACGCTGGGCCCCACGCTGAGTCCACATGCCCTCGCCATGCCTGAGCACACTCACTCTCTTGTCTCCATTTTGTAAAAGAGGAAACTAAGGCTCCGAGAGGTCGGGACCCACAGCTGGGAAATGGCAGAATTCCCAGGATTCAACCCAAGATGGGTCACATTCCCGGGTCTGTGCTGTTTCTAGACTGCTGCACCTTCTCTCACACATGCTAGGTGCTCAGAAAATGCATGGGTGGCAGGGAGTGGCCAATATATTCATTGGTTGTAGAACCTCGAGTTTTAGCAGAAAGCATAGCCGCCCAGCTGTTAGCTGCCGAATACCGTTCCAGCCTCCTTTGCGCAGTGTAGGACACGTGACTCGTTCTGGCCAGTGGAGGGAGA
Organism: Proteles cristata cristata; assembly: GCA_017311185.1. NCBI lineage: Eukaryota > Metazoa > Chordata > Mammalia > Carnivora > Hyaenidae > Proteles > Proteles cristata. The sequence continues at coordinate 138,907 of JAESUZ010000380.1, read as the reverse complement.
ACGGAAGTGGCACAAAACATTCTGGTTGGTCCCCTTAAAGAGGTTGACTTCTACTTCCTTTACTCCACTCCCCACTGGTAGGAATGTAGATGTGATGGCAGTGTTAGAGCAGCCAGTTTGGGCCATGAGATGGAAACTGCCAGTTGAAGATGGAGGAGCTAGAGGACAGAAAGAGTCTGGGTTCCTGACACCAGAGAGCCACCATCGCACCCTGGACTGCTTTCATTCAGATTAGTGTCAGAGAGGAAACCAAATTATTTGCTTGCCCGGGAGACACTTGCTATTTGAGTGGGCAGCGTCGATCCTGTATCTCACCAATGTACTTGTGGAGTGAGTGCATGGGTGATTGAATGACAGAAGGCACAGTCACATGCAGGTCCACAGGTACACACACGCACACACACACACGTGCACAGGGACTGCCCTCGAGCCTAGGTGGGAGCGTTCATCCAAGTCCAGAGGCAGAATCTGTGGCCAGAGGAGCCAGTTGCAGCCCTCCTGTTGTGCTGACTTGCTGTATGCCCTTGGATAAACCACGCACCCTCTCTGGACCCACATTTCAGCTATAAAACCAGGCTTAGCGCATTCATGGAACCTATGCAGAGAAATCCTCCCCTCTAGCCCGTGACCACAGGTGCTAGCATACAGCTACCAGCTTGGTTTGTGGAGGAAGCACTTGGAAACATCCTTAAAAGTGATTAAACTACATGCAGGCTCTGGGGTGCTGCCCTCTGACTGTGGCCACGAGGAGTTCTCTGGCGACCCCTCCTGGCACATAATGGTACTGCAACCCAGCTCAGCAAGGCCCTGGGAATTTCCAGAACCAGAGAGGTTCGGGGTAGCAGTGAGGGTGTTTTGGAGAGCCACAGAACAAGGAGAGGCTTGGAAGGAAGGGACCCAGGCAAGGAGGGGGCCCGGGTGTGCGGGTTGAGAACAACAGACATGGCTTTGAACTCCAGCTTCACTTCTTACTAGCTGGGTGAGCTTGGGCAGATTTGGGACTTTCTCTGGGCCTCAGTTTCTTCTTCTATGAAAACAAGGATGCTTGCCTCCTCCTCATAGGTGTCTGGTGAGGATTTCATGAGAGAGTTCTTTAGATTAGTTACTGAGGCAACACAGAGTACCTGCGCTGTGGGTAATTGATTGAGGTTCTCTTCCAGGCACTAAAGGACACCAAGACTCGAGTCCTGCTTATCGTCGTGTGATGGGGCGGGTGGCAGGGAGACAGCAGACACACGCGCGTGTGGGATAGTTTCAGTTACTGATGGTGTAGAGGAAAGTAAAGCAGGCGATGGATCTTGGTGGCTGACAGCATTGTCACAGGGCATCTCTGAGGGTTTGGGCGGAGGCCAGAGGAGCCACACCTTGCGTATACAGAGTACATGTAAAATGCTAGTGGGAGATCCTGGCACATGGTAAATGCTCAACTAATGGTGGCTCATAGTCGTGCCACACGGATGCGTTTCCAGTTTTCCGAGGGCCACAGGCCCTGTTTTACTGTAACTCCCACCCTCCCCCACCCCCTCCTGCCGGCTCCCTCCAGCTTAGAGGTGGCAATGGCTTCTGCTAGGAACCTCTGAGCTTTTTCACAGCCTCTGTTTTGACTTTTGGGCTCCCCCATCACCTCCGTAACCCATTTCCTTTGGGAAGTTTCTCTGTTTAAATGCACGGTGGTTTCCTTTCCTTCCTGATACAAGGGAAGGATCAGAGAGCAAACTGCCAGGTGAGCAGCCCAGCAGGCTTGTAAATTTCATCAAGTCCTCACTGTCTTGTGGGGAAAAGGGTCGTACCTGTTGACCCAAGGCTGTTCTGAGGGTTTGAGGAGTTGCGGCATGGGCATCACTTAGCCACCACCTTAAGAAAGACTAGTAAGGAGGAGACCTTCCCCGGCAGCCAAGAAAGGTACATGCCATTATGATAAAAGTGGTGGGTGCCCACGCACAGAGAAACACAGCAATGAGGGGACACGGTGGGGCCGGAGCACCTGAGGTTGTATGAGATCTAAGTGTGTGGGTGAAGGCGGCCCCACAGGCCACCCAGGAAGGGAGAGACGGTGCAGAAGACGGTGCTGGGAAACTGGCCCCCAACGAAACTGCACACAAAGGCAGTCTTAACATGAAGGTGGGGCACCTGAGTTGTTTAGCGTCCGACTTCAGCTCAGGTCATGTTGTCACGGCTCTTGAGTTCAAGCCCCACATCAGTCTCTGTGCTGACAGCTTGGAGCCTGGAGCCTGCTTCAGAATCTGTGTCTCCCTCTCTCTCTGTCCCTTCCCCATCAAAATAAACATTATAAAAACAAATAAAATAAACTTAAAAAATAAAGTCTTAACATGAAGAGGAAAATCATAAAATTAGTGAGGTTGTAATCACATAGTGGAATATTATTCAGCCATAAAAAGGGATGAAATGGACACATGCTACCACATGGAGAATTCTAGAAAGTGTTCTAAGGGAAATAAGCCAGACTCAGAAAAACAGTAATAGACAGATTTATATAGACAGAAAATAGAATGGTAGCTGCTAGAAGCTGTGGGGTGGGGTAGGATGGAGAGCTATTGTTTATTTTATTAATTATTATTAGTTTTTAAATGTTTATATATTTTTGAGAGAGACAGACAGTGTGTGAGCAGGGGAGAGGCAGAGAGAGAGGGAGACACAGAATCCGAAGCAGGTTCCAGGCTCTGAGCTCAGAGCTTGACGCAGGGCTCGAATCCACGAATTGTGAGATCATGACCTGAGCCAAAGTCAGATGCCTAACCAACTGAGCCACCCAGGCACTGCTATTTTGTTAATTATTATTATTTTTAAATATTTATTTTCGAGAGAGCTCAAGTGGAGGAGGGGCAGAGAGAGGGAGGAACAGGATCTGAAGAAGGCTCTGTGCTGACAGGCTGACCGCAGGAAACCTCATGTGGGGCTCAAACTCGTGAACCATGAGATCATGACCTGAGCCAAAGTCAGACACTGAACGAACTGAGCCAGTCAGGTGCCCCAGGAGTTACTGTTTAATGGTGACAGAGTGTACATCGGGGACGATGAAAAAGCTTGGGTATTGATAGTGGCAGTGGGTCCAGGACATTGTAAATGTAGCTAATGCCACTGTATCGCACATTTACAAATGGTTAAAATGATACATAGCATATATATTTCACCCCCAAAGCACTCCCTCATTAGTAGCTGAATAGTCAGAAATCACTTTATGCCTAGAGGTGAGAAAAGGCCTCTTAAATTAAGCTAATTTCCAAAGCACAGGCGTAAAGAACCTATTCGGAAATGGCCGAACAACTTAATTAGACATCTCGCCAAAAAAGAGACTCAGATTTCAAAGTACACACGAGAGAAATGCTCAATGTCAGGGAGATGCAAATCAAAAGCACCGTGGGATCCCACTTCACACCCCATAGGATGACTCTCAAAAAAAAAAAAAAAAGTTGAAAATACGTGTCGGGGAGGATGTAGAGGAATTGGAACCCTGTGGCGGTGCCTGGTGGGGATGCGGCACAGGGCAGCTGGCGTGGGGAGCAGCTGGCGGCTCCTCAGAAGGTGAAACGCACAGGTGCCGTGCGATCCCCAGGTCCGCTCTGTGGCGTTGATACTAGAAGCGTTGAAAATGAACACAAATGGATGTTCGAATCCCCATTCGGAGCGGCATTATTCACAGCAGCCAAAGGGGAAAGCAATGCAGACATCCGCGGGCAGTGAGCGCACGCACGGGATGTGATGTGTTCACAGGAGGCAGTATTATTCAGCCTTACAAAGAAATGAAATTCCGACACAGGCGCCAACGTGAAGAACCCTAAAGACACTACGTTGGGGGCCATTTCTGAACTCACTAGTTGAGAAAACTCCTTGTGAGGTGAAGGCAGGTTTGCGCGGTCTCCTGCCGAGACGATGACCGATTCCTACCCCCACTCAATTGTTTCTGCTTGAGCTCCGACCCCCAAGGCACTTTGTTGATTTACTGGGAGTAACTTATTCTGGCCCTAATATGCTGATTGCACCTGGTGAAGGAACTTGTGTAGGAACATCTTCTTTTGTGATTATGGGAGCAAACATTGCATTTTCTGAAAATCCTGTTTTTCTTATACTTCCCCTTAAGCAAACAGGCTATTGACCCCTGCTCACAAAGAACTAACTTTTGCCTTTGCTATGCTAATAACATTGTCTTGTATTTGAATGCTAAAGATGCCTTCCTTCTCCATGGGATAAGCATCTAAATCACCCACCTCAATCACTATTGATAAAGGTTATGCAGGAGTCTTCTACAAATCTACGGAAATTCTTACATATCAAAGAAGTTTGTCATCAAAAATCATTGTCTAAGGCAAATGCCACTTCTGTGCGGTCCCCCATACATTTAACCATAAATAAAGCTAAGTGTCAGTCAGTGCAGAGATGCCTGCCTGGCGACCAGAAAGAATCTCGGAGCTCTTTCATCCCTCCCTCGCTGACACCGTTCATCCTTCAGGGACCCCTGAACTGGCTGGAGCCGGCCTCTGGCAACACTACGCAAGGGAAACAAGCAGACACAGAAGGACAGGTGTGGTTCCGCGTGTGTGAGGCGCCCAGAGCAGCCACATTCATGGAGACGGAGAGTAGAATAGAGGCTTCCAGAAGCTGGGGGGGGGAGGAGGAGGGAGTTTCCATCTGGGAGGATGAGAAAGTTCCTGAGTGGGTGGTGGTGATGGTCGTACGACACAGTGGTTGTGGTTAATGCCACTGAATTGTACCCTTGAAGACCACTAAAATGATACGTGTCATGTTGTCTGTATTTCACCACAGCCCAAACGCCCACAGATGTATAAAAGCCAATATCTATATTTAATTACTCTGATTACATCAAAATTAAGGAATTCTGGTCAAAGCATCCCATGGACAGAGAGAACAGGCGGGTTTTAGAGTGAAGACATTGCAGTGTCTAAAATCACAGTGCTCAGGGGCACTTCGGGGGCATAGTCACTTAACACTTACATATCTGACTCTTGGTTGCAGCTCAGGTCATGGTCTTGTGGTTTGTGAGTTCGAGCCCCACATCGGCTCTGCGCTGACAGTGCGGAGCCTGCTTGGGATTCGGTCTCTGTTCCTTTCTCTGTTCCTCCTCTGCTTGCACTGTCTCTGTCTCTCTTAAAGTAAATAGAGAAACCTAAAAAAAAAACTACTTAAAAAAATTGCAATGTAGTGCTTGGGGTACCTGGGTGGCTCAGTCACTTGAGCATCTGACTCTTGGTTTCAGCTCGGCTCATGATCCCAGGGTTGTGCGATTGAGCCCCACATCAGGCTCCTCACTGGATGGGGACCCTGCTTGAGATTCTCTCTCTCCCTCGCCTTGCTTGTGCTTTCTCTAAAAATAGGATAAAATAGAATAAAATAAAATCTGCAGTGCTTAGAATATGCAGGAAACTTGCACATACACAGCAGCAGAAAAGACAGCGGCCCCAAGGGATAAGGCACAATGGATGTGAACAGTAATATACAGAAGAGGAAAACCACCAGCGAGTGATTCAGGCTCTAACTAGTTAGCAATAGGAAAGGAGAATGAAAACAACCAGGAAGTATCACTTTATGCCTCTTAGATTGGCAAAAATAAAAAAGCACCCAGAGTTTGGTTTCAAAATACCATCCTCCAGTGAAAGGAGCCAGGGCTGGGGTGAGAAAGTGATTCTGGAACATCTTGTACCAGAAATGAGTAAATGCTCAGAGAATGACGGGGACGCATGAGAAGACACGGGAACCAGTGGGAAGTGACTGAGGCTGGCCGAAGCGCGGTCGCTTTGAGCATCGACATAAGAAATGGTGGTGATGGATTTTTAACCCCTGGATTAAAATAAAACCCGTGGGTCCATCTTGATACAGATGAATAAACAAATAAATGGGAATATGGTGATTTTAAGATACGACCACCAATTCTTTGACATTCTTCTCCTCAAGAGGTGGAATCTAATTCACTTCCCCTCTAGTGGGGGCTGGATTCAGTGATTCGATTCTGATGGATAGAATATGGCAGAAGTGATGCTGGATTGGGGGACAAGGTCACTAAAAGGCAGATGCTTTCTCTTGGCCCTTCTCCGTCATCACTCTGTCTAGGCGAAGACAGCTTCCCCGTCGTGGGGACACTCAGGCAGCCTTACGAACAGTCCCGTGTGGTGGGGGTCGGGGGGCTCGCCTAACAGTCCTGTGAGTGAGTTACCTTGGAAGCAGGGGCCCCCCCGCACTCCGCTGTCCCCCATGAGTCTCTAGCCACCAGTGGCTGTTAAGCACTTGCTATGGCGGCTCCAAATTGGAATATTCTGTGTGAAATATACACTGAATTTCAAAGACATCATGAAAAAGGAGATGTCAAATACGTTGTTAGTAAATTTTCACATTGAGAACGTGTTGACATGTGATCTTAGTTACGTTGAGTTAAATCTATTACAGAAATGAATTTCACCTGTATCTTTTTCTACTTTTAAACCCATGGCTACTAGAAAACTAAAAGTTAAGCGTGTGGTTCTCGTGTCCAGCTCACATGTTACATTCCTACCAGATACTGATGCCCCAGCCCAGCCGAGCTTTCAGATAACTGCAGCCCCAGCTGACAGCTTTTTTTTTTTTTTTTAACATTTATTTTATTTTTGAGAGACAGAGAGAGATAGAGTGTGAGCAGAGGAGGGGCAGAGAGAGAGGGAGACACAGAATCCGAAGCAGGCTCCAGGTTCCGAGCTGTCAGCACAGAGCCTGATGTGGGTTCAAACTCACAAACCATGAGATCATGACCTGAGCAGATTCTCACAAAATAACTGGTCTGTCCTTTTCAAAAGTGTCAAGGTCGTGAATGAGAAAGACTGAGGAATTGTTCCCAGTTAAAAGAGCCAGGGCAACTAACTCCAGCGAGTTGCAGGCACCGGTATGTCTCGCCCCTACACACTTCAGTGTGCATATCACGGACTAGACTTCAATAGCTGTTTCTGTCTGTGAAATCTCAGGTGACTTTTGGTTATTTTTGATTAAGTACATCTGCCAGTGTTGTCCAAACTCTTTCCAAGATAACATGGAGTGGGGGCTGGATTGAGTCCTTCCAAAAGATATCTTCAAGTCCTGACTCCTGTTTGTTTTTTGTTTTTTATTATTTTTAAATGTTTTATTTATTTCTGAGAGAGAGAGAGACAGTGTGAACAGGGGAGGGGACAGAGAGAGAGGGAGACACAGAATCTGAAGCAGGCTCCAGGCTCTGAGCACAGAGCCCGATGTGGGGCTCAAACCCATGAACCGTGAGATCATGACCTGAGCCAAAGTTGGACGCTTAGCCGTCTGAGCCACCCAGGTGCCCCTGTGTGATTTTTTTTTTTTTTTAAAGCTTATTGATTTACTTGAGTCCCAAGCAGGCTGCACACTGCTAGAGCGGGAGCCCAATGTGGGGCCTGAACTCATGAACTGCAAGATCATGACTGAGCCGAAATCCAGAGTCTAAAGCCACCCAAGCGCCCCCAGTCCTGACTCTTGGCAATTGTGAATGCGACCTTATTTGGAAATAAGGTCTTCAGATGTAACTGGGTTAAGATGACATCGTGCAGGATTGGGGTGAACCCTAAATCCAAAGACTAGTGTCTTTACAGAGAAAGGGGAAGGAGATTTGGACGCAGACGGGCCCAGCCGCCAGAAGGCCAGGCAAGGGCAGAGGCAGAGGGGTGCAGCTATGGGCCGGGACTGCTGGCAAGGAAGGACCCTCCTGAGAGCCTTCGAGGGGTGTGGCCCTGTTCTCGGATCTCCACCCTCCAGATCCCTGGGACGCGTATTGTTTTAACCCACCTCGATCGTGGCGGTACCTCGTTGTGAAAGCTCTAGGAAGCTATTACAGAACGCTTGCTGTCACCCAGGAGGCGCTCCGTGCGTCCCTTCTCCAGCCTGCCTGCCCTCCCCCGTTCGAGGCACCCACCATTCTGGTGTTTTCCGCCGTATGTTTCGCTGGGCACAAGGGTGCATGGATTCACCCGGCATCTGCCGGTGGTTGGCACGCCTCTACTTAAAGTCAGTGTGCTTGAGAGAGAAACAAATTTTGAAGTAGAGGAGGAGGGGAGTAGGTGATGAGGATGGGACATTTCTCTTCAAAGCTGGACTTGGGGCGCCCTGCCCTGGCCGCCTCCCACCTCTTAGGTTCCCCACCTACAGGTGCTTTGGTGGCTTGGACAGCTGCCTGGGGAGGTCGGAGGCTGGGCTCTGCTGCCACCTGGTGGCCATTCTGGGCAGTGCAACCACAGGTGCCAGCAGAGGCCGGTAGGGTGGGGAGATTGTGGACCAAGCAAGCGTGTATTCTCCTGGGCTGGGTCCCCAAATCACTGAGCACCTACTTAGCACCAGCATGATTTCATTCTGTGTGTGTGTGTGTGTGTGTGTGTGTGTGTGTGTGTGCGCGTGCGCGCGCACAGACATGACCTAGAGCGGGCTGAACTTAATGGGCTGCCGGGAGACGGGGATTAAGATCCTAGAGGCACCAAGTGTGGGGAGTGCAGAGGAAGCGGGGAGTCATTTGTCTTGGGCATTCAGAGAAAGTTTCTCCAGGCACATCTCAGCTGCAGGTGGAAGGGAAGGGTGTTGAGGCAGAGGGAACAGCACAGGCAAAGGTAGGGAGGCAGAACTGTGCAATGTATGGCTTTCTAAACTCATGTAATAAGGTAACACATTATCCATGGTGAACATTTTATTTTTTTAATTAAAATTAAAAAAGATTTAAAACATTTATTTATTATTGAGAGAGAGAGACAGAGCACGAGTAGGGGAGGGGCAGAGAGAGACACACACACAGAATCTGAAGCAGGCTCCAGGCTCTGAGCTGTTAGCACAGAGCCCGACGTGGGGCTTGAACTCACGAACCGGGAGATCATGACCCGGTCCCTCACCCGACTGAGCCGCCCAGGCACCCCTCTCCCTCATCCTTTGTAGCAGCTGCATGGTATTTCCTGGTGAGGCAGCTGCTGACGCTGTCTCACAGGGGCTCGCTGCTACCGTGCCCCTCCTGTGTGCAAGTGTCTCTCTGTCGGGTAAATGCCCAGCGTTTCTGGGCTTAAGGATGTTTCTGGGCCAAATTACACAGCCACTAAAAGTATGTAAGACGGTTTGTTTTCCCACACCATCAACACTATGTGTCATTTAAAAAAACGTTGGGGCACCTGGGTGGCTCAGACGGTTAAATGTCTGGCTTTGGCTCAGGTCATGATCTCACAGTTCATGGGCTCGAGCCCGGTGTCAGGCTCTGTGCTGACAGCTCAGAGCCTGGAGCCTGCTTTGGATTCTGTGTCTCCCTCTCTCTCTGCCCCTCCTCCACTCGTGCTCTGTCTCTCTCTGAAAAATACTAAAAATTTAAAAATAATGTTTGGCTAGTGGCAAATGTTTTCAAGACAAACGCATCCCTACCAGGACCTGCACACCCTGCTTCTGTGCTGCAGCGCCCCTGGCACCTCTCCATGTTGATGTAGGAAGATCTACTTTGTCCTTTCCTTAAAAAAATTGTGGTAAAATCCAAGTAACATAAAACTTACCATCTTACTTTTTCTCCATCTTAATTATTTTTAAGGGTACAGTTCAGGGCCATTAAGTATATTCATATCATGGGGGCAGCCATCAATACCGTCCATCTCCAGAATAGCTTCTTTTCCTTTTTTTAAAGTTTATTTATTTAGAGCATGAGCAGGGGAGGGGCGGAGAGAGAGGAAGAGAGAGAGAATCCCAAGCAGGCTCCACATTGTCAGCACAGAGCCTGACTCGGGGCTCGAACTCACAAACCGTGAGATCAGGACCTGAGCCAAAACCGAGCTAGATGCTTAACCAACTGAGCCTCCCAGGCACTCCCAGAAGCTTGTCATCATCTTAAACCGACACTCCGACCCCATTAAACAATGTCCCGCCCCTCTCTCCCCCAGCTCCGGTAGCCACCCCACTCTACTTTCTGTCTCTGTGACTTTGAACGCTCTAGGGACCTCCTATAAGTGGAATCATACAGTATTTGTCCTTTCGTGACTAGTTTATTTCACTTAGCATAATGTCCGCAAGGTTCAACCAAGTTGTAGCATCTCAGCCTTTCCTTCTCTTTAAAGGCTGAATGATTGCTATATGTACAGACCACATTTTGTCCGCTTGTACGTCGATGGATACTGGGGTGGCTTCCACCCTTTGGCTATTGTGAATAATGCTGGTATGAACACAGGTGTGCACATGTATCATCAAAACCTTGCTTTCACTTCTTTTGGGTATGTTCCTAGAAGTGCTAGATGTGGAAGTTGCTGGATCATATGGTAGTTGTATTTTTAATTTTTTGAGGAACTGCCCTACTCTTTCCAAAAATAGCTGCACCGTTTTACATTCCCACCAACAGGGCACTTTCTCCACACCTTCACCGACACTTGTTATTTCCTGTTTTCCTTGATGGTGGCCGTGCTGCTGGCTGTGAGGTGGCCTCTCGTTGTGGTTTTCATTTGCATCTCCCCAGTGATCAGGGATGGTGTCCACGTCCTCATTAGCCATTCATGTATCTTCTTTGGAGGAATGTCTATTTCAAGTCCTTTCCCCATTTTTAATTGGGTTGTTTGTCTGTGGTTGAATTGCAGGTGCCTGCCAGGCTCTGGAATCTGTACCTTGTGTTCACTCTTGATGCTCACAGATATATGGTCTGCGAAAATTTCCTCTCGTTCCTTAGGCTGACTTGCTGTTTTAGTGATGTTGCCCTTGGCTACTTGAAAGCTTTTAGTTTTGACGTTGTCTGATTTATCTACTTCTTCCTTTTGGTTGCCGGTGCTTCCGGTGCCCTACACCTTATCCCTTTATTTTAATTAAAACATTTTTTAAAATGTGTATTTTTGAGAGAGAGAGACAGAGCACGAGCAGGGGAGGGGCAGAGAGAGAAGGGGACACAGAATCTGAAGCAGGATCCAGGCTCTGAGCTGTCAGCACAGAGCCCGACGTGGGGCTTGGACCCAGGAACTACGAGATCATGACCTGAGCTGAAGTTGGACGCTTAACCGACTGAGCCAGCCAGGTGCCTCCACCTTATTATCCCTTTAAACGGGTGTGGAGTGATCCATATGGAGAGTGGCTGTTTTATAATTGGATCTATCAGCAAATCCAGAAGGTTCTACTTTCTTTTCAAAAACGTGTTTTTAATGTTTATTTATTTTTTTAATGTTTTATTTATTTCTGAGAGAGAGAGAGACATCGTGAGCAGGGGAGGGTCAGAGAGAGAGGGAGACACAGAATCCGAAGCAGGCTCCAGGCTCCCAGCCGTCAGCACAGAGCCCGACGCAGGGCTTGAACCCATGAACCGTGAGATCATGACCAGAGCTGAAGTCTGACGCTCAGCCAGCTGAGCCCCCAGATGCCCCCTGAAGGTTCTACTTTCAGAACAGATTCAGAATCGGACCCTCACCACCTCCCCAGCCACCCCCGGCGGAGTCTACCATCAGCTCTCTGCACAGACCGCATTTGCCTTCAGCTGGGTTCCCCGCTTCTGCCTTTCCTGCCAGTACTGTCCCCCACCCCCCACTTGCAGCCACAGGGATTCCATTAGACCCAAAGTCAGATCCTGTCCCTCTTCTGCTCAAAACCCCCCGTGGACCCCACTATTTCTGAGATGATTTCCTGCTGTCCACCCACAGCAACTCCACGTGCGAGGGCCTCTTCACTTGCTGTGCCCCTTGCCTGGTGGGCTGTCTGCGTTCATGTTTTCGATCAGGTGTCCTCGCAGCGAGTCCTCCTGACCGCTCTAACCCGCAGTGAACATCCAGGGGCGCCGGGGTGGCTCGCTCGGTTGAGCGTCCAACTCTTGATTTCAGTTTGGGTCGTGATCGTGCGGTTGGTGAGACTAAGCACTGTGTTGGGCTCTGCACTGACAGCGGGGAGCCTGCTTGGGATTCTCCCTTCCTCTGCCCCTCCCCCCTCAAAATAAATAAATATTTAGAAAAAATCCTCACTCCCCTCCTCTGTTGTGTTTTTCTCCAGGGTGCTTGCCAGGGCCTCGCACAACAATTACTTTACTCACGTATCCTGTTTCTTGTTTGTCTTCTCCAAGGGGAGCATCAACTCCGTGAAAACAGGAGTCGCTCTGTCTTGTTCATGAATGTTTGCTTCTAGGGCATGAGCCACAGTAGGTGCCGAAAATGGTTTGATGCATGAACAAGTGTAAGTGAGCACCCTTTGTCTGTAGACACTGGTTCGTTGGTCATTTTTAATTCTTTCCTCGCGTCCTGTGAGCACCTACCATATCCACAGTGCCTGCTTCTGTAACCCCAGACAGGACTCACGTAAATCACCCCTGCACTCCCAGAGCCTGCCACATGGTGGCAGCATTTGCACAGGCAGGTTTCACGAGCCAGGCGAGCGTGCCTCCTAGGACTCCAGAACTCCGGATCCCAGGGTATTTGGCGTTGAAGCCCTCAGGGATCTAATCTGGGTCCCATTTGGAAGATGGGAAAAGTGAAGCTTAAAGAAGAGGCGTAGCGGGGAAAATCTCCGACATTGGAATCAGGGACCTTTGGCTTTCAAGCTTGGCTGTTTTACCCGTTCACTGTGATCTAGGTCGGGAGATCCTAACCCTCTCTGTGCGTGAGGTTTCCATGGCTTACCAGGGTCAGGCCGTCTGGGGGGCTGGGGGAGGCCTGATGCACTCCCACGTGTCCTGTGGGCCAGTGGGGGGGATGGCCCGGAACGCCCCGGACAGAGTGGACATTATTACCCCACATGGCCAGGAGGGCACAAGGCGGGAAGCAGAGCCCCATTCCAGACCCACCACAGACTGGCCCCATGGACCGTCTCTGATGGTTCCTCTCTTAGCCTTATGTTTCTACCCGTGGGCTCATTTCCCACCTCAGCAAACACCTCAATCCTTCCTCAAAGGGCGACCCTGGGACTCCCTTTGGGTAAGTTGCCTCGGTTTTCTCCTCCTGAAAATGGGGCTGAGGAAAAGCTGCAGGCTGGGGGAAGGGATTTCAAAAGCAGTTTGGGGGCAGAGGAGGGTGTGCATCTGGGTAGGAAAGATCCTGTTCCTCCGCAGCCGCCGCCGGGCTCCTGCCCACGCTCGCAGCCACACAGGCCCAGCCCACGGATTCTGGCTTCTAAAGAGAAGCTGGCAACTGGCATTTTGATGTGAAGTCTCCTGATTTCTAAATGTCGGCCGTAAAGTCATTAAAAGAAAGAAACAAACAAAGCCAAACGCCAAGGGGTCAAACTGAAGGTGTCCGTGGGTTGCGTTTGACTCTTAGCTGCAAGTTTGAGACCCTTCTCCACCCCAGGAATCTGCAAACATCTAGATGGGCCGGGAGCCCGGGGGTGGGGGTGGGGGGTCTTCGGGTGGAACCTGGCTCGGGGCTGTGCCCGTCACATGGGCAAGGCCACTGCGTGTGCGCCCGGCCTCTGGGCCGTGGTAGCTTCGTGCCCACCAGCCCTTCCCGGGAGGGAAGGCTGAGCCCTGATGGTGCGGCAGCCGGCAGGCCTGTTGAGCAATGAGGCTTGTAAAAACAAGGACTTACGTCACGGGGCATGCAGCCTCCGCGCGCACACCTGATGTGGCACCGGGTGGACACTGCCACCCGTCTCTCTGCCACACGGGAGCAGGGAACCTGGGGCAGTTAAGCGCAGGAAGCAAAAGGCACCCTTCTCTGGGTCTCAGTTTTCCCATTCAGAAAATGGCATTCACATCCCCACACCTGTGATGATTTATGACATACCCAAGGGGGACGGTGAGCGTGGAAAAGACTTTAGTCCTTCTCACTCCTTAAATGTGACCTTGGCCTCTGTCCTCATTTGCCAAGTGGAGATGATAATAAAAGGCTCTGCTTCCTACAAATTATCAAGGGGATTAGATGAGTTATTACACGCAGAGAGCTATAAATGTGGTCCAGAGAGGGTGGAAGGGTGGCTTGAGGACACACAGGAAATCCTCTAATTAGCTTCAGACCCCCCAGGTCTCACTGCAGCTAGGTGGGCTCAGAGCCAGGCTGAGGCTCAGAGGGGGAAGCCATCTTGCCTGACGTTACACAGCCCAGCTAAGGGGTGACCTCACTTTCTCAGCTTCCACCACTCATTGAGCATCTTCTGCATGTCAGGCACTGTTCTAGGCATTGAGGGCACAGCAGTGGATGAAACAAAAGTCCTTGCCTGGGTTGGGATGACATGGGGAGGGGCAGTGGGGGACGGAAACCCAGTTGCATAGACAAGATCATTTTGATTGTAATGAGAATATGGGGGATGTAAAAGAAGTGACTGGGGGCTTGGGACTTTTGATGGGGAGGTTAGGGAGGACTCCGGGAGGTAACCTTTGGGCTGAGCCCTGAGGAAGTGACTTGGGCAGAGCTAGGGGAACAGTGTTCTTGGTCCAGCGGCAATGGCAAACGCACTGACCACTGGTAAATTCTGATCATGCCAGGCTCAGGAGTTCAGTATTAAAGGGACTGCCCCTGTGGAGTGGGCAGTCTTCTGGGGAGAGGGGAGACTGAGGTGGACTAGCCGCCTAGGGTAATGGTTGTTGGCGACAGGCTGGGAAGGCAATTCACTAGCAGGTGGGGCCAGGAGGGCCTCTTGGAGGCGGTGTGAGCGTCCCACTTTGCTCAGCTCTGAGCGTCCCACTTGGCAGCTTGGAAGGCCTGACTGAGTGGCCCTGAGGCCTCAGATCCCTCCCTGTCCCGGAGGCTGCTGGGAAGGCCCAGAAAGCCAGCAGGCCCGGTCAGCGTTTCATCCTGTTCTTCCCTGCCCCCCACCCCCCAAGGGCGCTTGGAGATGTCATTTCTGCAGCTCTCTGGGGCGGAGGTCACCCCAGCTCAGCAGATAACGCTGAAGGTTGAGCAATGCCTGCCTTCCCCGCCAGGGCCAGGGCTGGGGTCAGTGGGCCGGGGGTTATCCCCAGGCAAGCTAGGAGCTGTGGCCTGGGGAGCCGGGGCCAGGAGTGGCAGAGCGGTAAGCCCGAGGAGCTGCCCAAATGGCCTAGGAATGGGGCTGGCGAGGGCAAGGGGCCCCTTGGGCCTACTGTTCAAATCCAGGATGGGCCATGGCCCGTTTCCCCATCTGTGTACCAGGGGCAGCAAAAGCATCCTCTGCAAGGGTGAGAAAAATGAACCCTGGGTCCAGGCCCACCCTCAGGACAAAGTAGGCACTTTGGGCACAAAGTAGCAATGGGGAAGTCCCTTCCGTCCCCTGCATGGCTCTGGGTGGGGTTTGGCCTGACACCCCACTCCCCCACCCCCCACCGCCTTCCTCAGCCTCAGAAATAGATTTCTTGGTCTCAGGTTGGCAAATCGGTGTTAGGGCACCCTGACAACAGCCTTTGAGACTAGTGGGGACGTGAGGCCATGTGACCTTGGGTGTCCTATGCCTGCCCCTCTGCCTTCTTTGCACCCTGGGAGGGGGGTGGCTTCTTTCTAAAAGTGAACTTAAAAATTTAGCCTCCACTGCGGTGAAGACAGTAATACAACGAATAATCACTGTAACGACACCTTCATGGACGGCGCTTGGAGAAGTGAAGTGACTTGCCCAAGGTCACATGGTGTGTTAGTCTAGCACCGCCACCCCCTTCCACCTCCCTGGGCTCAAATCAGGGTCGGGTGGGGCCAGAGAAGACCCAGGTGCCTTCTAACCGCGCGGCAGGTCGGATGGGCGGGACCCGGGGAGGGGCGCGGCCGCCGAGGCAGAGGCCCCAGTGGAGTGCCGACCCGCCATTCCCCGGACCAGGGATACAGGGTGGCCTTAGGAGGGTTGTCTCCCCCAGCGTGGAGAGGGCTAGGGATGGGGGCAAGTGTAGGGTGGGGCCGCGCCCGAGGTGCATGTGGTTCACCTCTTCAGGAGCCAGAGCTGGGGGTTGTGGTCCCCAGGATGCGGTCTGGGGAGCGCCCTCTCCGCGGGGCGTTCCGGCTGCGCGCCGCCGATCCTGAAGTCACTGCCTCCTCCAGCAGGGGGCGGGCAGCGGCCGTGTTTTGGGTGGGGGAAGGCGAGCGCGTCGCCCCCTCCCCGGATTCCCCCCCCTTCCAGTACAGCCTCCAGCCCGGAGGGGGCGGTCCGGGGGCGGGGTCGCGCCTCCCCTTCTCGCTCCCAATCCCGGGGCCTCCAGGTGGGGGTGGGCAGGGGGCGAAAGGCCGCCCCCCGGGGCCGGTGGACCCCGGAGGGCGCACTCCTCGTCCCGGGTCTGGCCACCGTGCCCCGCCGGCGCCCTCCCGGGGGTCCCGAGCGGCCACACCGCGTCCCGGCGGCGGCGGGAGGGGCCGGGGCGGCTGCCAGCGTGACGCAGCCGTTGCCATGGGCCGCCTTATAAATAACCGGGCTCAGGAGAAACTTTAGCGAGTCAGAGCCGCGCACGGGACCGGGAAGAGGACCCACGCGAGGGTCCAGCTGCCAGCCCCCGCACTAGTAGCGGCCACCCCGGCGGCGGCGGCGGCGGCGGCAGCAGCGGCGACACAGCGGCGACAGTTCGGAGCCGGGAGGCCGCGCCACCTGCGGGCCGGCCGGAGCGGGCAGCCCCAGGCCCCCTCCCCGGGCACCCGCGTTCATGCAACGCCTGGTGGCCTGGGACCCAGCATGTCTGCCCCTGCCGCCGCCGCCTGCCTTTAAATCCATGGAAGTGGCCAACTTCTACTACGAGGCGGACTGCTTGGCTGCTGCGTACGGCGGCAAGGCGGCCCCCGCGGCGCCCCCCGCGGCCAGACCCGGGCCGCGCCCCCCCGCCGGCGAGCTGGGTAGCATCGGCGACCACGAGCGCGCCATCGACTTCAGTCCGTACCTGGAGCCGCTGGGCGCGCCGCAGGCCCCGGCGTCGGCCACAGCCACGGACACCTTCGAGGCGGCTCCGCCCGCGCCCGCCCCCGCGCCCGCCTCCTCCGGGCAGCACCACGACTTCCTCTCCGACCTCTTCTCCGACGACTACGGGGGCAAGAACTGCAAGAAGGCGTCCGAGTACGGCTACGTGAGCCTGGGGCGCCTGGGGGCCGCCAAGGGCGCGCTGCACCCCGGCTGCTTCGCGCCCCTGCACCCGCCGCCCCCGCCGCCACCCCCGCAGCCCGCCGAGCTCAAGGCGGAGCCGGGCTTCGAGCCCGCGGACTGCAAGCGGAAGGAGGAGGCCGCCGCGCCGGGCGGCGGTACCGCAGGCATGGCGGCTGGCTTCCCGTACGCGCTGCGCGCCTACCTCGGCTACCAGGCGGTGCCGAGCGGCAGCAGCGGGAGCCTGTCCACGTCCTCTTCGTCCAGCCCGCCGGGCACGCCGAGCCCCGCCGACGCCAAGGCGCCCCCGGCCGCCTGCTACGCGGGGGCGGCGCCGGCGCCCTCGCAGGTCAAGAGCAAGGCCAAGAAGACCGTGGACAAGCACAGCGACGAGTACAAGATCCGGCGCGAGCGCAACAACATCGCGGTGCGCAAGAGCCGCGACAAGGCCAAGATGCGCAACCTGGAGACGCAGCACAAGGTCCTGGAGCTCACGGCCGAGAACGAGCGGCTCCAGAAGAAGGTGGAGCAGCTGTCGCGCGAGCTCAGCACCCTGCGGAACTTGTTCAAGCAGCTGCCCGAGCCTCTGCTCGCCTCCTCCGGCCACTGCTAGCGCGGCCCCCGCGCGCGGCCCCCTGCCGGCCGGCCTCCGCGCTGCTGGGCGCGCCGCGGCCGCCGAGACTCCGGGAAGCGCCCGCGCTCCCGCCCCCGCCCCTGGTGGCGCCGGGAAAACTTTGGCACTGGGGCGCTTGGCGGCGCGGGGAGCTCGTCGGTAATTTTAATATTTTATTATATATATCTATATTTTTGTCCAAACCAACCGCACATGCAGACGGGGCGCCCGCCCGTGGTGTTATTTAAAGAAGAAATGTCTATGTGTACAGATGAATGATAAACTCTCTGCCTCTCCCTCTGCCTCCTCTCCAGGCGCCGGCGGGCGGGCCGGTTTCGAAGTTGATGCAATCGGTTTAAACATGGCTGAACGCGTGTGTACACGGGACTGACGCAACCCACGTGTAACTGTCAGCCGGGCCCTGAGTAATCGCTTAAAGATGTTCCTACGGGGTTGTTGATGTTGTGATGTTGTTGTTGTTGTTTTTTGGTCCCCTCCCCTTTTTTTTTTGTATTATAAAAAATAATCTATTTCTATGAGAAAAGAGGAGTCTGTATATTTGGGAATCTTTTCCGTTTCAAGCATTAAGAACACTTTTAATAAACTTTTTTTTTTTTTTTGGAGAATGGTTAAAAGCCTTTTGGGGGCAGTAGTTGGCTTTTGATTTTTTTTTTCTTTGTTTTTGGTTTATATGATTTTATATTTGCTTTCCTGGTGTGGGGGCTTGTGTGTTGGGGGGCTGCTACTATTTTTGGCTTTTATGGTGGTGGGTGGGGGTGTTACAGCTGGTTTTTGTTTTGTTTTGTTCTCTTCTGCCACAACCTGCCGGGTCTGTGCTTGGAGATGAGGGTGCCAGGCTTGGTGGGGGAGGCTGAGTGCTGGGTCAGGCTTTCAGGGTGACTCAGCGCCCCTGGGTGCTGGGGATGAGTGACTGGGAACCCTGCGTGGGGAGAGGGCTACGGCCTCTGGCTGGTCCTGACTGCGGGGCTTGGGTTTAGAGGCCTTGCAGGTCTGTGACAGAGGTCACAGTGTTTGGGGGACCAGGCCAGCAGGCCAGATTCCGTAGGAGGAGGAGGGGGTACAGGTCATGGTCCTGCTAAACCCAAGTTGGGGCAGATTCTTTTCGCAAGTGTAGTTGGGCGGGCTGTTTAAAAAATACTTTGTGTGTGTATATATTTATTTTAAGAGGAGCCTGGGTGTGTGGGTGAGCTTGTGTTTGTGTGTCCCTGGCCAGCCGGAGGGGAGAAGCTGGGCCAGGTGGAGGAAGGTGGGGGAAGGGTTCCCACATTTCCATTCCCCTTCCTCGGGGTGGGAGGTTTCTGCTTGCCCTCGACCCAACTGTGGCCGTGACGGCCCAGCGTCACCTGCTTGCTCACTGTGGCCTCGCCCTGTTGGAACCCAGGATCCCTGGGACCGCTGTCCCTGATTTCCTGAGACACAAGGGACCCCTGCAAGGCTTCTGCTTCCCTGCCCCCTGCTATCTTCCCGCCCCTCTGCACTGCACCCCCATGGTCATTCCAGCCCAGGACAGCATTCCTGAGAGCTGAGGATGGACACGGAGGGGTTAGTGTGGATACACATTCGGCGTCCGGCGGTGCCTGGCACGCAGGAGGTATTATATAAGCGTTTGCTCTTGTTATTATTTTTTGCCGGGAGGTTCCTGGCATTTGGCACCCAGTCTTTGGTACAGAGAGAGTGTGGCAAATGCCTGCCAGGGGTCGGGTGTCCGGTAAATCCTGGATCTCACCCACCTCCTGTAAATCTCCCAACAACCTTTGCACAGGTGGGTACTACTATAAAGCCTGTTTTCAGAGCCGTGGAACAGCCTTTTGTTACATCCCTATGGGTAAGAAAGTGGGTTGGGGACCCCCCCTCCTAGGAATTCAGTGGTGGGGTAGAATGGGAGCTTCTTACACTGGTTTGCCAAGGGCCTGGGGCAGCTGGGATCTCAGGAGCAGCTGCTGGAATGGTGGTTTTTGAAGAGGAAATGCTTTTTCCCCTCCCTTTTCCTCTGGGGACCTGGATATGCTTTCTCGGTGGGAGCCCCGGTATGGGGGACACAAGCAAGCAGCTCCCACCATTATGGAGCTGAGGGTCAAGGCAAATTCTACCAGCCCCCCCCCCCTTCTGTTTTTGGCAGTAGTGCCGTATAGGGCACTGGGCACAGAGAATCTCACTTTGGCCCTGGGCCTCCCATCGGTTCCCCATCCCCCCACCCCCAGGAGGTCACCTCCCTATGCTGGGTGAGTGGATGACTGGTCGGGACCCTGGAACCTTGAAGTCAGTCAAATACCAGCAACAGCACTCTGGCTCAACTGCCTTTGGGGTTTATCTGCTGAAGGGTGAAGTCTGGGGCTGGACCCCAGGGAAGGAGATGCCTCGGTATTCCTGGGGATGAGGAGGTCACGATTTAGGAATGAATCTTCCCAATCCCTGCTCTCCTCTTTGTCACTGAGGGTTGGCTGGTGGCCGCCGCTCACCCAGAGGAGGTGACAGGGGAGCAGCCTAGCCACACAGTAACCCCCAAGCACCCCCTTCCTGAGTGCTTCCTGGAGCCAGCATTGAGTACGGCCCTTTACATACTCACATCTGGATTTAATCTACATAAGCACTCCCTGGAAGGTGTTCTACCCATTTTGTAAAAGTAAACTGAGGCCCACAGAAGTGGGTTAGTGCTCAAGGTGGAACGGGGTGAAGCCAGTTCGAGAGTTAGGTCTGACCCTCAAGTCTGCAGGGAAAGCCTGGGGTCAAGAGCCTGTTTGGTAATCCCAGCCCCCGCCCCCAATCCTGGGTCCTGCCTGGATGACTCCTTGCCCAGCCCCAAGGTCAGGTACCCCACATGCCAGAGTTAAGTGACTTGTACACAGTTTCACAGTTTGGAGGCAAAAGAAAGGGGATTTGATCCCAAACCCATCTGACTGCCTCTGAAGAAGGCTGGGGAAGAGTTAACGGGCTGAGGGCTCTGCTGGTGGCCTGGGCGGCCTGGTCTGGGAGCACTGTGGACAGAGCTGTGCCCAAAAGACCGAGAGACTTCTTAGGTGGGGGGACAGTGACCCTGTGGATCACTAGGCTAGGAAGGCTAAAGGCTTGCAGGGAGGAAGGAGGGGGCCATTCATAAGTCAGGAAACAGGAGAGTAGGCTGGGGGCGGGGGCAGTGGGAAGGGGGGGAGCTCCCAGGAGGCCTGAGACCTTGGGATCTAGCAACACCAGCGGGTGTGAGTTCAGCGATTGTGCTGTGTGTAAAGCTCCACTCCGAGGCCCGGGCTCACATGGACTTGCTGGATCCTTCTGTCTGCTCAAGAAGGCTGGTCATGTTAACCACAGACCCATTTAGCGGGGTTGACCACTGAGGCTAGCTGGGACCCCCAGTGTTTGCTCAGGCCGGGAGAGTTGACCAAACACAGTCATACCTCATAATCTTGGGTGGCTGTGTCACAGCCTGGTGATCTCACCGCGGAGAAAAGCGGGTGTCTGGAGCGAAAGTGGGAGACGCCACAGGGAGCGTGCCAGTCGAATCAGCCCGTCAGCCTCTTGGAGGCTGCCGCTTTGGTTACGGGCATTTGCCCGCCAAGCGGACAGGCTCAGAGAGGGGAAGGGGCCTGTCCAGGGTGGCACAGCTAAGCACGGTAAGAGCTGGGGTCGGAAAGGGAAGGGATGCTTCCCCATGGAAATACCTGAAGAGGACGTCCTTGTTCCCAAGTCCCTTCCGGGCTTCCCTGGGACTGTTTTGTCCTTGTCCCTGAGACATTTATTTGCCCAGTTACTTCTTTCATTTCTTCGGCAAGCATTTATTGAGCACCTGCTGTATGCCCAGCCCTATGCTGGGTGCCGGGGACCTGTGCTGACCACGATGGCGGTGACAGTTTATGGGGCGAGGCAGACACCATAACAAGACGATGACAGGCGGGGACAAGAGCTCCCAAAGAAGGAAAGCAGGGCAGGGAGGGGCTGGGAGGTCCAGGAAAACCTCTCTTAGGAGGCGGCATCCGGGCAGACAGCTGAGCCAGGTGAGGTGTGAGGGGAGGGGCCTTGAGTGTGGGGCGCGCACGCCTCGCTGGGAGCTGTTGTATTTTTTCATGTGCCCTTTGTCCTCACAGGGACCCAATGACTTGAGTGCTGTGTCTCACCCCCCTTCCCCAGCTGGGCAAACTGAGGCGCAGAGAGTCCCTGGCCCAACGGCTGATGAGCGACTTGTGTGAGATTTGAATTCACATCTTCCATTTGAACCTGAGAACTCAGCCCTCTCTTCCTGCCTCTGCCCATGGCCCCAAATTTCTTATTTGCTCTGTTTTCCTGTCCTGCCCCCACCTCCGTCTTCTCCTGGCCTGGCTGCCGTGCGGGGTGAGCCCGGATGGAGTCCCAGCAGCCCCGGCTGCCTACCGGTCTGTGCGTCCTTGGAGGTTTTCAGTCTCGTACTGGGCATGTGCAGGCAGGTGCTTGAGAGAGGCTGGGGTGGGGGCGGGGCTGGGGAGACGATCTCCTGGGGTCCCGACCTGTCAGAGTTTGAGTCCCTCCTGGGTGTCCTCCGACACCAAGAGGTAGGAGCCCCATTTTACCGAGTGGGGACCTGAGGCTCTGAGAGGGGCATTGCTTGTCCAGGAAGCAGAATAGGTACTAGAATCCTTGTTTGTCGGAGCCCCAAACTGACATATCTTGTCTGCTTGTCACTGTACATTTGGGGGGGGGGCGGGGGGAAAGATACAGATGGGCAAACCTGATTTTATAGCCTTCGAGGGGTAAAATGCTCGGGCCAAAAAATAAAATGCTCTGAGCTTTGTCCCTTACTTGCTGGATGACTTTGGGCAAGATTCTTACCCTCTTTAGCCCTGGGTGTACATTCACATATTCAGTCAGGATCAAGTGACCACCTACTTTGGGCCCTGGATGGTCTCTGGGTCTCAGAATTGGCGCTCAGGCACGGGAGATGGGTGATTGAACAGCTGGAAAACTGCAAACTAATTTCAGATTATGCTAAAGGCTTTGAAGAAGATGAAGGAGAGGAAGTGGTGGAGGGTCATAGGGGGAGGAGTGTTTAGACTGCATTCCAGGCAGCAGTAGGAGCATGTACAAAGGCCCTGAGGCAGGACAAAGCTCTGTGTGCTAGGTAAAGAGTGAGGAGCTGGGGTGGCTAGTATAGAGGCAGCCAGGGGTGGCCTGAGGAGAGGTGAGCAGAGGGGTGGCAGGGTCCTTTGTGCAGAGCCTTTGGTGGAGGCCAGGGTGAGGCTGAGGGAGGCTGTTTTGAAGATGAATGAGGGGGTGTCCCTGGCAGGGACCTGGCACTTGGAAGGCCCTTGACAAATCTGTTGATGGGAAGGAACAGGCCCCTCAGCCTCAGGAGGAGGCAGAGTGCAGTGGGTAAAGGGCCAGGGAGGCCTCCTGCCTGTGCCCAGGAGACCTTGTGGGTGAGGAGCCTCTGACCCAGGGCCTGGAGCCACAGGGAGCTGTTCCCCAGGCAGGAATGAGGGGAAGGGCATGCCAGGAGGGGGTACCGGAGGAGCAAAGGCCGGGAGCCAAGAGGAGGAGAGTTCCTTGGGAGCCGTGACTACAGAGGAGAGGGCAGCAGAGGCCTGCAGGGTGGGCGTGTGGGAGTGTGGGGGGTAGGCAAGAGGCTGGGCTCCGGAAGAGGTGTTTTCCTTTTTATTTGATTTTCCAAGCGACACACGAGCCTGGTGGCAAGGTTGAAGATTGCAGAGCATCAGTAGAAGGAAATAAAAAGCACCTATAGTTCCACTACCCAGAAATAAACTCCATTAACACTTGCTGTGTGGCCTTGGACAAGTCACTTTACCTCTCTGTGCTGCAGTTTCTATATTCATAAAAGGGAACACTAATGAAGCCTGTCCCATTAAATTGTTGTGAAGATTAAATGAGTTAATCCAGGCAACAGGCTTAGGGCCATGTCAGCCCACGGTGAATATCAGCCACCATCATCATTATTAACAATGTTACCATTTTGTTAGGTCAAGAGCTCTGCTGCTGGAGTTTACCTGCTTTCTAGTGCTGGATCCCTCCTTTCCTGGCTGTGTGATTTGGGGCAAGTGACTGCATCTCGGTGTCTCTCAGGTCCCCCATCTGTAATAATAAAGTTCCTTGTGGTGTTTTGTAAAGATTTGACAGGTGAATTCCTGTAAGGTGACGAGAGAGAGAGCTCTGTATGCAGTAACTCCAGAATTCTCACTTCATGCGCGATTTTTCTTCATTGTAGCTAACATCACCTATCTGATATTCACTCCCCTCCTTCTTCCTTAGCAATGGGACCCTCTATTGTTGGGGGCAAGTGCCTTACTAAGAGACTACATTTCCCAGATTCTCTTGCAGCTGGAGATGGCTAACAGATATACATAGGAATTACAGGTAGGGGTTCCAGGAAAGTTCTTTAGAGGGGGCTCGTTCAGCTGTGAGGCACGTTTCCTTTTGCCTCCTCCTTTTGCAACCCCCCTCCCCCAACCTCTTCTTACTTTCTGCCTGGAACTCAGATATGATGGCTGGAGCCCCAGGGCCCATCTTGAACCATGTGGCAAACATTTAAGCATGGAAGCCACATACCGAGGGCGATGAAACTGGAAGAGAAAAGGCACTGGGGCTCTCGATGGTAGTGCAGTAGCCATACCACACCAGTCTTTGCCTGCCATGCTCTGGCTTGTGTGTGTGTGTGTGTGTGTGTGTGTGTGTGTGTGTGTGTGTGTGTGTGTGTGTAGGTCTCTGTCATTTTGACTTCCTGTTCTGGTGGCTGAATCTCATTCTAACCGAAGCCTTTGCCAAAATGGAATCAGCCTATATGGAAGGGACAGGCTCTCTTGTGCTAACCCCAGCGAGGCCGGATCCTGGCCCCCCACCCTCCCTCTGCAAACCATCAGGGAAATGGAGAGGACCAGTCCCTGCCGCGGAGCTCACGGAGTGTGTTGGCAGCTCTGCCGGGACCCAGCAGCCCACAGCACCCTGAATAACCCCTCTGCCCCACACCGCGTCTGCTGCCACCTGCTGCACCAGGCCCTGCGCCCGCCAGGCCTGGGAGGTACCTTTGCTGGACAGCCTGGGGCTGGCCCAGCTGGGATCTCTGCGGGGTGAGTCTGTAAGCCAGGGAGCCGGGCTTGGTGAGCTTTTATTTTTATAGCTGTCACCAGATCCCTGCCTCACAGGCCCTAGCCCCGAAGCCCTGGCGAGGACAGAGGAGGTCAGGGAGGAGGAGGGCTCCTCAGGGAAACTGGTGGGTGGGGATCAGTAAGCCCTGGAGGAGAGAGAACTGGGGCAGAAGCTGGGGCTGCCTGGACTGCCTGACTCAAGTCAGGCCTCGGTCCTTATGCCAAGTGGGGCTGGTCACTGAGCTTGCCCTGCTGATGCTGTGGGGGGGGGAGGGCCAGGGAGGGACATACAGATAATGGGACCCTTTCCTTCCTTTATTCTTGAAACACAGGTGCACCACATCAGCTCCTGTCGTGCCTTCCGGTTGTTTTTTTTTTTTTTTTTAATTTTTTTAATGTTTTATTTCTAGGAGAGAGAGAGAGACAGCGTGAGCAGGGAGGGTCAGAGAGAGGGAGTCACAGACTGAAATAGGCTCCAGGCTCTGAGCTAGCTGTCAGCACAGAGCCCGACGCGGGGCTCGAACCCATGAACCGCGAGATCATGACCTGAGTCGAAGTCGGACGCTTAACCGACTGAGCCACCCAGGCGCCCCCGTGCCTTCCAGTTCTGAGGACGTCATTCCTACCGGTCCTCGCAACCTGCCTTTGCACTTTGTTTCGCCCCTTTATTCTAGCTCCCCACACCCATGCCACCCAACTCTCATCGCCCCCGCCCCACCTGGCTGACCTCAGTCCTCATATACGTGCATCCTGTTTGGTGTCTGCTCTTCTCAGTGAGATACGCACACCCAGGCGAGCACACACAACACAGGCGTCCAGCTTGGTGTGCTTTCCCTGCATAGACCCCTGGGTGGAACCGGCACCCACGTCAAGAAACAGACCATTCGAGCACCCCAGAAACCCCTTGTGCCTTTCCTAGTTATAAGTCCCGCCCCCTCCCCCCCACATCACCACCTAAAGGTAATCATGATCCTGATTCCTTTTCTTTTTCCATTATCCTGAATAGTTTTGCCTGTTTCAACACTGCGTCTAGAAGGAATCACTATGCATTCATTTATGGCTGATTTTTTAAATTTACTTAGTATTGTAACTGTAACATTCATCCAAGTGCTATGTGTCAAGATTTGTTCCTTTTGGTTACTGAACAGAATCCTACTGCATGGATATAACACAATATATTTACCCGTTTTATTGTTGAGGGACAGTTAGATTGTTTCTAGCTTTTAGCTCTTTAGAATTGGGCTGTGACAAACATTCTGGAATGCATGTCTTTCGCGAGCATAGGTATGCATTTCAGTGGGGCATATGCCTAGAAGTGTCTGCTGAGTCATCTGAACCTGCTGAGTACGTGTTTTAATTCCTGTTAATGGCATTCAACCCTAGATCTTCTATTTAAAAATTTTTTCTTAGTGTGGGCTGCCCTAATAAAATACCATAAGCTGAGTGGCTTATAAGCCGCAAAAACTTTTCTCCTGCAGTTCTGAATCCTGGGAACTCCAGTACCAATTGGTGGCAGATTTGGTGTCTGATGAGGACCCGCCTTCTGACTCATCGATGCTGTGTTTTCACATGGTGGAGGGGGTGAAGGAGCTTTCTGGGGTGTCTTTTACAAGAGTGCCAATCCATTTGTGAAATAACCCTCAACATTGGGTTATTCCAGCATGTGAATTTGGAGGATACAAACATGTAGTCTATAGCACTTTTTATTTTGAAAAAGATCACAACTGTGTAGGAATGTGACAAAAGCAGTAAAATGAACATTTTCCTCCTGAATTATCATTATTTTAAAAAATATTTATTATTATTTTTAAGTTTGAAATGTTTATTTTTTGAGAGAGAGAGAGAGAGAGAAAGCAAGTGGGGGAGACGAAGAATCCAAAGCAGACTTCAGGCTCCGAGCTGTCAGCACGGAGCCCGATGCAGGGCTTGAACTCATAAACCGTGAGATCATGACCTGAGCTGAAGTCAGATACTCAACTGACTGAGCCCTCCAGGCGCCCTTATTTATTATTTTTGAGAGAGACAGAGAGCACGCACACAAGTGGGGGATAGGCAGAAAGGGAGGGAGACGCAGAATCCAAAGCAGACTTCAGGCTCCGAGCTGTCAGCACGGAGCCCGATGCAGGGCTTGAACTCATAAACCGTGAGATCATGACCTGAGCTGAAGTCAGATACTCAACTGACTGAGCCCTCCAGGCGCCCTTATTTATTATTTTTGAGAGAGACAGAGAGCACGCACACAAGTAGGGGATAGGCAGAAAGGGAGGGAGACACAGAATCCAAAGCAGACTTCAGGCTCCGAGCTGTCAGCACAGAGCCTGGTACAGGGCTCGAACCCATGGGCTGTGAGATCATGACCTGAGCTGAAGCAGGAGGCTTAACCAACAGAGCCACCCAGACTCACACCCCCCTCGAATTATTTAAGAATAAATTGCTTACCTGTTACCTTGTTCCCCTCCCCCCCCAATACTTTGATACGTATTTCCTACAGACAGGGACATTTTCTACATAAGCACAATATAACCATCAAAATCAGGACATTAACACGGCATCTTACTGCCATCTCTTTAGACCCATTTAGCTTTCACCAGCTGCCCTAACAGTGTCCAGTAAGAGGATCCAGTTCAGAATCACATGTTGCATTTAGTTGCTCTGTCTCCTTAATCTCCTTTGATCTAGAACAGCTCCTCAGTCTTTCCTTGATGTTCATGACCTTGACATTTTTGAGGATGACAGGCCAGCTACTTTGTGGCATGTCCTTCACTTTGGGTTTGTCGTTTCCTCGCGATTAGACTCAGGTTATGCATCCTTGGCAGGTAAATCACAGAAGTGATGTTGTGTTCTTCTCTTTGTCCCATTATTGATGGTGTTCGCTTGACCCATGCTGTTTATTGAGATATAATTGACACATAACGTTATATGAATTTAAGATGTCCAACGTCATGGTTCGATAGATGTATATATCATGAAACGATCACCACAGTAAGTTTAGTTTACATCAGCTCACGTAGTTACAGTTTTTTCCCATGTGAGGAGAGTAATGGTGCTCACTTTGATTACCTGGTTGAAGAGCTTCTGCCAGACTTCACATCTGTGAAGTGGCTTTTCTCCCCTTTGCAGTAATAAGTATTTGGGGGGGGACTTTGAAACAATGTAAATACCGTGTTGCTCATCAAACTTTCAGTGGTTCCTTTATTTTTATCAGTATGGACTCGTGCTTTTCTATTTTATTTAATGGGTTGTAGTACATTATTTATTATTATTAATTATTATTATTTTTATTTATATGCTTGTGTTTTCCCATATATGGCTGCTGGGAGCCCCTTCCAGCTGGTTCCTGTGCCGTGTGGACATGCCGCCGTCATTCTTCAGGCTCCTCCTCACTTTCTGGTACGAGGTGCCTTCCCTCCCTAGCCCTGTGGTCAGCCATTTCCCCAAAGAGCCCTCGCTCCTTTCAGTGGAGAAAGGTCTTTAGAAAGTATCACTGCACCCAGACCCTCTCTAAGACTGCATGGATGGATATTCGCAGACACATACTTCTGTCTGTATCACCTGTGTCATTTCTGTCACTGATGACACGGTAACTCTGTTTCCAATCCAGTTCCATGTTCGGAGCTATCTTCCTCAACAGTGAGAAGAATGTTGGCTTCCATTCTTCTTCTTCTTCTTCTTTTTTTTTTTTATAAATTTTTTTTTTTAATGTTTTATTTATTTCCAGGAGAGAGAAAGACAGCATGAGCAGGGGAGGGTCAGAGAGAGAGGGAGTCACAGACTGAAACAGGCTCCAGGCTCTGAGCTGGCAGTCAGCACAGAGCCCGACGCGGGGCTCGAACCCACGAACCGCGAGATCATGACTCTAAGCGAAAGTCGGACACTTAACCGACTAAGCCACCCAGGTGCCCCTCTTCTTCTTCTTTTTTTTTTTTTTAGTTTATTTATTTGTCTGAGACAGACAGACACAGTGCAAGCAGGGAAGGGGCAGAGAGAAAGAGGGAGAGAAAGAGAATCCCAAGCAGATTCTGCGCCATCAGCACAGAGACTGACGTGGGGCTCGAACTCACGAACCTTGAGATCATGACCTGACCTGAAAGTAAGGGTCAGACGCTTAACCGCCTGAGCCACCCAGGTGCCCCTTGGCTTTCATTATTCTTAATATATATACTTGTGTCTCCAGTTTCCTGTATGTAACCAATTTCTTGTTTCTGTATCACCTTCCCTTCCCCCCCACCCCGCCTACTCCCTCCCTCTCCACTTGGACGCCCGCCTCACCCTGCTCTGGTCCCTAAACTGTGCGGTGTGCCATCTTTCTTCTGGATGATGTCAGTTCAACTACTCATGGATCTACACACTTTTATTTTAATTTTTTGTTTAATGAGAATATATAATGCAAATACCTTGTCCAAAATTCAAAAGGTATGAAAGGGTTTACAGTGAAAGGTTGGTCTCCCTCCCCCACGGCCCTCACATTCCCCTTCCCTTTCCTTCTGGTTCTCAGTGGTTTTTCTTGTTTGGGGGCAGCCCGTGTGAGCCGGCATAGAGACACACGTGCACACGCATGATATTCACACACGTCACACATTGTGGCACTTGCCACACTGCTCTCTACTTTGCTTTTCATCTAACAGTGTATCTGGGAGGTTGCTCACATCAGTCCTGTAGAGCTGCCTCATTCTTTTTTGTTTTTATGTTTTAAGTTTTTCTGCCTCATTCTTTGTACTGAGCACACAACATTCCATTGCGTGGAGGTACCACAAGTATTTAACAGGCCCCTTTTGATGGCTGCTTAGGTTGTTTCCAAACCTCTTCCAGCCCGCGATGCCATGGTAGACAACCAAATAGGTCACATTTTGCAAGAAGGCACGACAATTCCCAGAAGACTGTTTTAGAGGTGTGCTCACGTGCTCTGTGTCCCTCGAATTCACTGCTTTTTTCTCTGATGCATAACATGCCTCGGAATGTAGCAGCCACATTGCCACTCTTCCCCTTGAGTTGGACACGGAGGCTGCCTCTGTCTAGATACTGACATAGAGTTTGGGGAGAGTGTGATCTAAGGGTGAATGGAAGTTGACCCTCCACACTCGCCTTGCCAGGGTCAGACTGTTTGTCTTATTGCTTTTTGCTCCTTCACTGCCTCTCTGTCAGGCTCACGAGTCAGGTAGGCAAGTGTTCATATCTCAGCTTTGGCACTTAGATGTTTGATCTGGAGAAAGTGACCTCTCCCACCTGAGCCTCAGTTTCCTCATCTGTGCAGTGGGTCTAGTCACTGCCCTGACTGTTGTGCAGCGTGGGGCTTGGTAGAAACCAAGCCCTTGAGAGTCCCCAGACCTTTGTGGCATAAGTTTCTATCCCAGGCTTAGGTTTAGGGACACAGTCCCAGTAAGTGAGAGGGCACGGGCTGATCTGGAGAGGACCACAGAGTCAGGGGGCTGGGCTGGGGCTGGTAGGCCCCAAGAAGAGTTGTAACCAGGCTTTTGATTCAGTAATATTTGAAGGAAAAATGCTAATGTAGACGGGATCTGGTATTTATTCATTCCTTCATCATTCATTCATTCATTCATGTTCCTCTTAACAGCTTGTGACTTTAAGCAAGTAACCTAACTTTTCTCTGCCCGAGTTTCCTCTTCTGCAACAGGGGGGTGGCGATAATAGAACCTACCTCACAGGGTGTGGTGAGATTAAATGAGATGATACATGCACAGGGCTTAAATAGTGCCTAGCACATACTAAACACTCCGTAAATACCAGCTATGATCACAATTAAATTTTTTCCAACAAATCATTTGCTGATAATCTGCTACAGGCCAGGCTTTGTTGTCTCTACCTACCTGAAACTAGAACCGCATAGAACCTCAGATTCTATAAAATCAGAGCCCAGAAAAGATGACAGGATCTCAGGGTGTAACCACCCCACCCAGCAATCTGGCTGTAGCGGGTGGTTTGAGATCCCCTCCCCCTTGCATTTGCAGGCCAGGATCCTGACACCCCTGTAAACACCTCAAACCCCCCCAGCTCCCCAGAGGTTGTGACAGCCTCAAACCCCAGCAGTGCTGATTGGAATCCTTGCGGACTCAGAACAACAAGATTGGGACAGCAAAACCCTTTTTGTGCAAGAGGGCCTCTCTTTCTTAAGCCCCAGATGCTGCTGAAGGTCCAAGCTGCCTTTTCTTTGTGGCCAGTTGGGCCCTGGGAGAAAGTCGTCAGTGTGGGCTGGCCAGGGGCTCACTGCCGCCTGCTGTCATCAGTTTAGTGTGAACCGGGGCCTCTGAGCCCAGGCACCCCTGGCCTTCAGGACAGGATCATTCTTTGCTGTGGGCCACTGTCTTGTGCATAACAGGATCCCTGTCTCTGGGCACCAGATGTCAGTAGCACCCCCGCCCCCCAGTTGTGACAAACAAAAATGTCTCCAGACATTGTCAAGTGCCCCCTGGAGGTGCACAGTCACCCTCAATTGAAAATCCCTGCTGTGGAAGATCCAGCAGCCGGGCAGGACCGAGTGGCTTGCCGTGTGACACTGGGGAAGCCCTGTGCCCTTTCAGGGCTTCAGCTCCCCGTCACTCAGTTAGGGGATCAGGCTGAGCCAGCGTCCGGGGGCCTCCAGCCTAGTCTGGACGGAATTCTAGCTCCTGTGCATTTTTGTCTCTCTTTGCGTCCTGGTTGCAAGTTCTGGGACACAGGGTGAGGACTGGGGCTCAGGAGGTAGGTTTTGGGGGGCAGCCCCGTGCTTGACCTTCACCCCATGCCTGGCCCTCCCTCCAAATGCAGGAGAGAGAATAAGCACAAAAGCGGGCCTTGGGCCGTGTCTCATTTAACCCTTGTAACAGCTCTGCGAGGTGGTGCGCCACCCAACCGGGCACACAGGAGTATAGCGTCGCTTCTGTCATATCTGCGTGGAGATGCGTGACCTGAATCTGGCAATGAGGAAACGTCAGGACCGACCACAAAGTAGCTGCTGGCCTGTCATCCTCAAAAGCGTCAAGGAAAGACTAGGAGCTGTTGAAAGGGCCTAAATTCAACCGAAGGAAGTGAGGTGCGATTCTAGACCAGAAGGAAATCACAAAGACCTTTTTGGGGACAACTGTGGAACGTCTAACATGGCATGTGGACTTGATGGCGGTGCTGAGTTGATGATCGGAGTCCTGACTTTGTGTGCTGTGTGTGTGTGTGTGTGTGTGTGTGTGTGTGTGTGTGTGTGTGTAGTGAAGGGCCAGGAGATACATGTCGGAGGGTCTGGGGATCAAAGAGCATCATGTTTACAACAGACTGAATAATTCAGGACAAGAGAGAAAAATGAGTAGAGGGAAGGTGACGAAAGGGGGACAGAATGTAGATATTTGGGCAAAGGATATCCTGGCATTTCTCAAAACCCCAGTCCTCCTTCTGTACGTTCAGAAGGTGTGCCACAGTAAGGTAAAAAGCAAATCAAGACACCTGACCATCAACAAACCGAAGAGAAGTGAAAATGTATGTCCACAAAAAAACCCTGTTCATGGCAGTTTTATTTATCACGGCCCCAAGCTGGAAACCACCCGGGTGTCTTTCATCACGGGAGGAGACCCTCGAATCGTGGTGCCTCGATGAGTGGACCGCTGCTCAGCGATGCCACGGGTGAGCTATGGATTCACACACACGATGATGGGTGAATCTTGAAAGCATTACGCCGAGGGAAAGGAGTCGTGCACAGAGGACCAGGTACCATGTGATTACTCGGATAGGAAGTCCGAGAACGGGTCAGACGAATCTAGAAGTCACTACAGTGGTTCCTTTTGTGGCCAGAGGAGTTATTGCCCAGGAAGGGGTTGGGGGGAAGCTTTTGGGCTGCTGCAGCAGTTCTGTCTTGACCTGGGTGTTACACTTACTCATTGAGACAGAAACTCAGCAAAACAGATTCCCTTTCTGTATTTTGCATAAGTTAAACTCAAAATCAAAGTAAAAACAGAAAAAAGAAATTAAAGACACAGCGAACACTGGGGAATGAGGTGGGCAGGGAAGGGGAGGGTTGAAGGGAATACATAAAACCAAGGAGGAGCCCCCCCTAGCCATAAGGACAACGGATCTTGAATCGAGGAATTGGATACCTTGGCCCTTCATACCCGAGGTTCAAAAGGAAAACCCAAGAAGGACAAAAGGGTTCAGAGAGGGCGATTACCTTGCCTGAGGTCATAGCGCTGGTGGGTAGCAGAGGCAGGATTTGAACTTGGGTCTGGGTGACCCTGGCCCATGCTCCTTGCCCAGTGCTCTGGCCTGGACTCACTGGGCTGGACAGCCCTGTTTGGCTCCCTGAGGCTTCCCAGGGCCTGGCAGAGATGGCGAAACATTGCCTGGCAAAGACTATTCCAGCCCAGAACTCAAGACTCCAAGTGGGGTGAGGAAGCAGTAGGGCAGAGGACAGCCCCGCCGGCAGCTCCCCATCCCCGAAGCCTCGCTCCCTGGTCTGGGGCACCCCTGCCAACCTTACCCGCCTCCTGCTGTCCTTTGCCTTCCTTCCTGGGCCAGCGTGTGGGCTCTGGAGCTCCACGGGCTTGCATGCGAATCCCAGCTCTTTCCCCCATCTTGCTGTGTGACCTGGGGCAGGTGGCTCCCCACTGTGTGCCTCAGTTTCCCCTTCCAGAGCCTGCCCACGAGAACGTGTACCTAAGAGCATTGGTGAACAGTATGCACAACACTCGACACGATGCACTCACCCACGAAGTGCTCAGAAAGGGTGCCTGCTACTGTTTGTTATTACTACGTGTGGAAAGGGGGAACCTCTGCTGCCCTTAGGCCTCACAAACACCTGCATGTTAAGACAGCTGTCATGGAATGGAAAGTTCTGGAGAAAGGAGCTTTCAGACTGCCTGGAGGTTACTCAGAAAACTCTCTTAATTTCCATTCTGGGTTTTGGAAAGTTGCTAGTAAGCTAAGGCAGGCCTGGGGGTGGGCTTCCTGGACGGTCACACAGCGCTCCGTGCTCCCAAGGGCCCTCCACTTGGTTCAGTGCTCGGAGGTTGCATCTTGAAATTCTTCGCGATTTCAGAACAAGGGCCTCGGCATTTCATGGAGCTGGTCCTGGATGAGGGCTGTGGCACCGGGAGAGGTCACGCAGCACGTTCACCCAGGTTGTCTCCTGATCTCCTGGGACACTCAGGAACATTCTTTAAGTGGAGGTGTCCCCATCACTAACCTTGCTGGCCTTAGTTTTCTCATCTGGGAAGTGGGAAGAAGTGCTTTGTGCAAGGTCGTAAGGAGATGCGAAAAGCCCAGGTCTCCCGGCTCCCAGCTTCCATTGGCGGATGAGTGGAGGTGAAACTTGGGGAAATGAGGACTTGGCGGGCCTGAGTGGATTCCCCTGGAGGTCACAGTAGGTGCTTAGGATGTAGAGGCTGCTCCTTGATGCCCCGGCCGGCCTGTCTTTTCATCTCTTTCACAATAAGTTTTGATTGAAGATGATGCCAGTAAGGCACACATCCATTTTCTTAAAACATGAAAACATTTCTGATCAGGCTGAAGTCAGTCCTGGACTACTTAGCCCAGGGCCAGCTCTCTCCCCACGATCGCGTGATCTGAGGGTGCAGACTTGCAGTAGTTGTCTGTACACTAATGTCGTCCTTCCTTTCTGTTTTCCTGGTGTACGTTTTTATTATCTTATTATTTTTAAACATTTTTTAAAAGTCATCTCTACACCCCATGTGGGACTTGAACTCACAACCCCGAGAGCAAGAGTTGCATGTGCCACCACAACTGAGCCAGCCAGGCGTCTCCCTGTGATCCTTTTGAAAATGTAAACTTTTTGTGGAAGCGTAAGAACCTGGGCCCAGAAGAGTTGATACACGTTCAGCAAAACCCAGGCTGCTCGGTGCCCGCTCGCAAAGCTCGCCTTCCTGCAGCCTCACTCCACTCTCTGTGTCCCTGCCCATCTTGTTCCTCGTTTCTGAGTCCTGCGTCAGCCCCGTCTGCACGCAGGCATCCACCGTACCCCTCGATGGCCACACGCTTGGGGCCCAGTGGCTGGTAAATGAACTAACGGAAGCAAGAGGAAGAAACAACAAGCAACAAACCCAGTTCTGCACAGTTGAGGGCCTGTCGGGGTGGGTTTGGGTCACTTGGAGTTTTTTGTAAACGCTGTAAGGGCACAGACTCCAAGGTATCGACAGGAAGGGAGCCCAGCGTTTCCGGAAAAAGAATAGTCACACTGGGTGTCGCAGGGCCTTTGCGAGGGGCCCCTGGGACAGCACCGAGGGGACGCTGCTCTGTGGGGTCTGCTGCCCCTCGGGCCCTGGTATTTTTCTGAGGTCCCACAACTGGAATGTGGCTGTGCGAGGACCTGGGGCCTCATTCTGCAAGCTTTGCAGTGTGTTCTCTGCTGTACCTGGGATGCTCACTGAGCCCAGCCCACAGAAGACTCTCAAAGATGTGCTCCAGGAGGGACTTCACTGAGCACCTATCACAGGCGGGCACTGCACTCAGCCTGGGAATATAGCATAGAACGAGGCAGCCCCAGACCTTGACTTGTGTTCATGGAGCTTACATCTGCACCGTACGGGGTGCAGTCAGTCGGATGGGCAGTGCTGTAAAGTAAAGAGGAAGGAGAGAAGAGGAGTGTGTGTGTGTGTGTGTGTGTGTGTGTGTGTGTGTGTGTGTGTGTGTGTGTGATGTTGCGTTTGAAGAAAGAGGCCAGGGGAGGCCTCACTGAGAAAAGGTGATTTGGAAGCAAAGACCTGAGAGAACTAAGGGAGAGGGCCGTGGCGATATCTGGTGAAAGAGGGACCAGCAAGTGCAAAGGCCCTGAGGTAGGCCCATGCTTCTCTGTTCAAGGAGCAGCAGGGAGACTGTGTGGGGCAATGGTTGTGAGGGAGGGGGACAGGGTGGTGTGTTGGTGTATGTGGTTATTGGGGGAGTTGGGGTTCTGAGCAGAGAAGGGATATGATTGGATTCCTCTCAGCGTTGGGGCGGGGGTGGCAGCCAGGGAGAGGAGCACACACAGGGGCCGCACTGGTGGGAAGTGGTGAGCCCAGGGTCTGGTACACAGCAGGCGCTCAATAAACACTTCCAGTTACTGCAGAGAGTATGCGTGTGGCTTTAGGTGGAGTGACCTGCTGAGTGTTAATGGGTTCCTGGCAGGCTGGGGGATGCCTGAGGGGAGCTGGGCTCCCTGGATGAGCTGGGGGTGAGGAGGGAAGGCCCCCCTGCAGTGGGGCAGGATCAGCGGGTGAGTGGGAGGAGGAGGCCAGGCCAGGGCTGGCAGGCAGCTGGGAGCTGGCGGGGGGCCAGGGGGACGGTGTTCGGTGTCCGGGCTGGGGAGGGCAGGCCAGGGCTGGCTGTCCTGGGGAGAGAGGCCGGACGCAGAGCCGGCCCCGAGTGGAGCTGCCCCACCTCCCAGTGCCCCTCCTGTGCCGACTTCCCAGAAGCTCGATGCCTGCCTCAGTGCTTCCACTCTGGGGCTTCTACCCTGGCTCCTCTGATGCTCTCACCCCCTCCCCACCGTCCGTGGCGGGGGCTCTCGTCGGACGTCCTCACCATGTCCAGTGTGGCCCTGCGCACATCTACACCCCACCTGCCTCTCACGTCCACCTGTATCTTTCCTTGGCCTCCCCATCCCTCCAACTGGTCAGTGCCCCTTCTACTCTTTCCTTTCCCTTCTTAGCAGGTTCATGCCTACCCGTTAGTCAATTCTCAGGGGACAGTGTCCTCACCCAGGGAGGCCTTCCCTGGCCCCGCCCCCCCGCCACTGCTCCCCTCCATTCCCGTGCATGGTATTCACAGTCAGGACCCCCGTTCGGGGTCTCTGTGCGTGTGATTATCTGCCTATGGTCAGTCTCTCGAGCTTCTGCAGCAGGAACAGGTCTGCCGTCTGGCTGCTATGCTCCCAGCACTTGGGGCAGCACATAGTAGGACAGAGCACGGAGGGTGGATGGGTGGGGGTACGGACAGAGAGACGAATGGACAAATGGGTGGATGGACTTGGGCAGGTAGGGGTGGGCTGGGCGATGGCATAAGCAGGGGACAGATGGAGGAGGGATGGGTGGGTGACAGGAGATGGGAGGTGGGTAGAATGCAACAGAAAACTCCCGGCCTAAGAGTTAAGAGGCCTGGGTTCAAGTTCAGCCTTGCTGCCTATTAACACCAAGGCTGGTGGAGTCATGGGCAATGGCCTGTTGCCTCTCTTGTCTCTGTTTTCCCATCTGTTGGTTTTCCAGCTTCGTTGTTGCTTTTATTTCACTGCATAGAACTTTTCCATTTTCTCCCAAATTTTCTGGAGCCTCACCACGTGAACAGAAAAAAGGGAGCAGCTGAGAGGGGGCAGGGCATTCCCTCGGAGGCCGATGAGCCACGAACAGAGCCTGACACCCCAGCTGGACAGTCCACTATTTTGCCACAGCCCCTGGCTCTCCAAGTCCCTCTTCTCCGGGGGACTTTGCTAAAAAGGCAGATTCTGGGGCCCCTCCAGCTGAGCTTCCGCTTTAGGTGCTTTGGAGCAGGCCCAGAAGTCTGCAGTTGGAACAAGCCCCTCTCCAGCATCTTGAGCTCCTTTCCGGGTAAGACTCAGTGCCACCTCCAGGATGACGGGGTCCTACGTACGGGTCCGCAGCCCCGTGCGTGCCCTGGCACGCGTGTGTGTACTGTGGGGCGTCAGGCTGCCATGACAGCTCGAAAAAAAGAGGCTGGAAACAAGCAGGGTGCCCATTGGTGGAGCTGGCGGAGTCTGTCGAGGCTGGCCCACTGCCTGGAGGGCCCAGAAGGCTCTAGAAACAAGGGAGAAGGTCCCGATAAGACCTGATCTCCAGATACGGTTGAGTGAACAAGCAGGTGCAGATCGGAGCTATTGCCATTTCTCTGCTTGTGTTAAAACATTCATGAAAGAAGAGAAATATGGATACGCGTGGACAGCGCAGGAAGGGCGTGTGAGAAACGGGCCAGGGCGGCCTCTGGGGAGGGAACCGCAGGACCAGGAGCAGGAAGATTACCCTTGGTTATGTCTGAATCCCTTCCCGAGTCCAGGCTTGGAATTCTGACCCTGACTAGCTGTGTGACCTTACGCCCTCCCCGAGCCTCAGTTTCCCCTTGTGTAAATGGGGCTGTACGGCTCCTAGCCTGCGCCTGGTCAGCGTGGAGGGCCCGGATGACTCGATCCTGCTTCGGCTTCATTTCTCAGGACACTCCTGCTTGGGCCTCACCTTCCAGCAGCCCCGCTCGACCCGGGGAGGGTAGGTCCCCGGGGAGGGGGCCGCCCGGTCCAGGGTGGGGCTGAGCTGGAAAAACCGGCAAGGTTGGAGCAGTCTGTGCAGGCACGGTCTTCGTCGCTCCTCTGCCTGGAGGCTGCTCAGGGACACTCACCCCTACCTGGTGCCCCTGAGGAGCTGGGACCAAAAGAGCATCCCCCTCCCCCACCAAGCATCAGGCTGGAGACCAAGGGAAAGGGGAGAATGAAGGCATTGAGCTAGGGTTGGGGGACAAGGACACAGAGAAATGGAGACACAGAGAGAGAGAGAGAGAGAGAGAGAGAGAGAGAGAGAAGGAGCTAAGGAGTGAGAAAGAGAGAGAAGAAAGAAAGAGAAGGGAAGACAGGGAGAGAAGGCGGGCAAGAGAGAGATGTAGTGAAAGAAGAGACAGAGGAAGAGGAAGAGACACACACACACACACACACACACACACACACACACACACACACACACACACACACACACACACACACACACACACACACAGCGGATTCAGGCTGAGAGAAGCAAAGGAGACATGGCGGAGCTCCCTGGGTCTGGGTTTGGATCTGGACCGGGTTGGGGGCCTGGGCTCACTGGCCAGGTGCCTGAGTGCCAGGGAAGGAGGGTGTCTCAGCAGGGCGCCCGCCACGCCTCTGGGGCTGGAGCTGCAGCCCTGAGTCGTCCTAGGAAGCCGCTCAGGGTCCCTTACTTCTCACCACTCCAATCCTCCTTTGGGACCTCATACCTGGAGGCTGCCTCCCCAGGGGGCCCTCTCAGAGCCTCCCTGGGAAGGCCTGAGGTGAAACTGGGCTAATTAGTGCTCAGAACTGAGATAATCGCTGTCTGGAATGTTCCCTAGGAGGTCCAAGTGGGGGCAGACAGCCAGGGGCCACAGGGTGCCTGGGATTGGCCAGCCGGGCCTCTGCCTGCTGGCTGTGAGAGCCTGTATGCTGGACGTGAGGAGACCCAGGAGGCCCGGACCCTCGGGATTTAGGATCTGCGGTTGCTCAGGTCCCTCCATGCTGTCCTGTACAGCCGATCCACTGGACTCCAGTGTGATCACATCTGCTGCCTAAAGCCTCCCATGGCTCCCGCGGCCTGTGAGCTATGAGCTGAACTCCTCGCCTCGGCCTTATCTCCTTGCCACCCACCTGCTCTCGCCTCATCACAGTGGCCTTCTCTTTCTGCCTTCTTACCCTTAAAATTCCACACTTGGCCGACCTCAGGACCTTGGCATATGCTGCACCCCCTTCCAGCCTCCTCTTCTTCCACTGTCTCCTGGAGCTCCGTACGCATCCTTCAGGCCTCAGCTCAAAGTCACCTCACTGGGGTGGCCTCCCTGGGACGTCCCTGTGCGGCCCCTGGACCTCTCCTTCCAACTCTCAGCAGCACCCGTTCTCTTACTGGGTTTCCTTATTTGAGGCCTGCTTCCTCCATGCAAGTGTGGCTTCCCGAGGACAGGTGCCGGGTCTGCTTGGTCGCCACTGTGTCCCACAGGGCTCGACACACGGCAGGTGCTCCTCAAGCAAGCCAGTGACGATCATGAAGCAGCCTGGACATTTTGTGCGACGTGGGATTCCTTCTAGAAAGGGACGCTGCTGCCTTTGTCTCCCTTCACCACCCCCGTCCTTCCCCCGCTAGCAGCTCTTGCCTCTGAGTCTTCAGACTCCATGGGGGTGGCCCTGGTCATGGTGTGGTAATGACTCACTGGCCAGAATCTGGTCTTCGTTATCCGGGGAGGCCGGGACCACAGGCCACTGTACCAGGGGCCCCACGTACCCCACTGGGCTGCTTGCCTCCGGCCACAGATAACAGCACAGGGCCTGGTGGCTTCAGCTCAGCTGCAGGCACCTGCATCAGGGACATGCTGAGCCGCCTCGGGCAAGTCCCTGCCTCTCTCTGGGCTGCCGGGTCACACGAGATGGTGTTTGGCCCCGTGAGAGAGAGTGAGGAACACAGTAGAATTGGGGTCTGTGGCCGGGAGTCCGCGGACTTGATAGTAACACTGCTCAAGGAGGCTGAAATGAGAAACTGATTGGTGACACATCCCCTGTGTTCCCACCTGGAGGGGAGTCCTGGATCCCGGATGCTTGAAATTTACACGTGTCCTGGGCCCATCCAGGTGGGGCAGGAAGTACTGGCATGTGAGGGTTTGATCCCACCATGTTTCAGCTTCCTCATTGTGAAGCAGGGAAAGTTTCTGCTTCACAGGGATGTACTTAAATAAGATACTCTCTGCGAAGTGCCTGGAACAGCACCTGACTTGTGGGAAGTCATCAATAACTACCATTACTATCACCTCCTAAAGTCTTGCGTCACCCTGTCCCCACCTCTCTGTGCTTTTTACCCCCATGACCATTCGAGCCTGAGTGATTCACCTGAGTGATTACAATAGCCTCCAAATGATCTCTGCTCCCAGTCTCAGTGCTAGGTCTATTCTTTGAGTGCTGCCAGATGGAGCCTTAAAAAACGTAAGCCGGGTCACCATCCTCCCTTGCTCAACAGTCTCCCATGGCTCCTGCTGTCCTCAGAATCAGGATTAGCTTCCTAACCATGACCTGCAGTTGCTGCCTGATGGCCAGCCCGTGTCTCCTAATCTCCTGCTACTCTCATCCTCGTTCACCCTGCTAAAGCTGCCGTGGTTTTCTTTCAGTAAATGCGGCTCCTGCCTGCCTCAGGGCCTTTGCACATGCTGCTGCCACTACTGAAGTGCTTTCCTCTCTGCTTCTCACCTAGTTAGTGCCCAGGTGTCAGATCAGGGGGGCCTCCTGAAGCGAGTACTGTGGTGACCCAGCCAGATACCCTTACACTGGACCCCGCACTCATCTCTCAGCTGCCATGCAGTGTTGGCGGCTATGAGCTCCCAGCTAGAGCTTCTTTCTGGAGCTCTCAATGAACAGGAGCTGCCCTGTCTGTTCCTCGCACCCTCAAACGAAGGCAGACACGACCAACGACTGATTAAATTAGGTGAACAAAGCCCCCTTAGTTCAAAGTGGGATCCACTCTGAGGCACAGTTCATGCCCCAGAGCTCCCCAGGGGGTTAGGCTGAAGCTAGACTTCAGTTGAGAAGGTCCTGTTTCTCTTCCTCCTTTTCTCCCCAAAGCATTCCTTAATGAATCACATGCATTCCAGTCTCTGTCTTGGGCTCTGCTTCTGGGTAACCCCACCCAAGACATCTCCTCAAGGAAGCCTTCCTGATCCCCTTTTCTGGTCTCACCTCCATACATCTCTCTTTGCAGCCCTCACTATGGCCATATTTTTACATTTTCCCAGATGTTTATTCAACTGAGGTCTGTCCCTTACCCCAGAATGCAAGACAGAGGTTATGTTGACTCTCTTCCCCGCTGCATCCCCAGTGCCCATTACAGGACTTGCCACACAGTAGGTGCTCAATAAATATTTGTTGAATGGTTGCACGAGTGATGGCTGGTTGAGCTGGAGGCTGGGGGGCCGAGCATCATCAAGGCCCCACGCCCTTCCTGCCTCCTGGTTCTGCCATGTCCTCCCAGCCCAGCTCCTCGCAGCTCCACGGCAGTGCCAACGCTCCTGCCATCGCTTCCTTGCACAGCCATGGCCAAGACAGGAAAAGGCCCTCACATGTCCTAAGAATGAAGAAACTATTCCCAGAAGTCCCTTGGCAGACTTCCCCATCTCACTGGCCACATGCATTCCAGGTCTCGCCGCAGCCAATCACTGCAAGGGGAGGGGGGGGCCATGTTTGACGCGAGCCAATCAGCACTCAGCCCCAGGGGGGTGGGCGGAGTTTGCCCCTGCCGGGAAAGAGGGAACCCATGTGGGGCCAAGCCAGGTCTGGCCGTGAGCTGTGGACCCTGCGCTGGGGACGTTTTCCATGTGGGTCCCTTGCCGGCCTTCCCCCCGTGGTGGTGGTAGGGGGCGGTGGGCTGGGTGACTGCCTCAGGACACCTTTCCTTCGCAAATGTTCATGGCTGGTCCTGGAGAGGAGATGGGCCCAGGGGGTGAGTGCCTAGGGCAGAGGCGGCTTGGCTTGAGATCCTGGGAGAGAGACAGAGAGACATGATGGAGAGACCGAGAGACACTGGGGAGAGACAGAGACGCAGGGGAGAGACAAAGGGAGCCCTACTTTGAGAGTTGGTCTGAGAGACACAGGGAGGAGGAGAGACAGAGAGAGAGACGTTGCCAGGAAAGCTTTGGCCATCAGTGCCTTGAGTGGTTGGAGGCCGTGTCACAGTGGAGGCCACATCCCCATCCCCTTCTCTTTGGCTTGATGTCCAGCCTGAGCCTTGTTTGTCGTCCTCTGCCAGATGGACTAAATGACCCTCTTTCACACGACCGTCCTGAGGTGCCCAACACACTGGGATTATCATTGACCCAGTGGCCTTCTTTGGCCTGTAAGTGTCCTGAATGGTGGGGATTGTCACCCCAGTGATGGGCCCAGGGACATAGCAGGAAGGCAGGAGGGATCTGGGGTCATGGGTATGATTCTAAAGCCCCTGCACTGTCCGGGCGCCACATAGCTAGGTCGAGCAGTGAGGAGAGGGAGGGGGGTGTCCTCGCTGCCGGGCACCCCTAGGGGTAGTGCTGGCCATTGGCAACAGTTTTGGCGATAGTAATCACAGCCGCCGTGTTCTGAGTGCTCTGCAGGGGCCAGACACCAACCCCGTGCGGGAGGCACTGCTGAATTCCATTCCACTTGTAATTCCCATTTTACAGATGAGGACACAGCCTCAGAGAGCTGCAGTGACTTCCTAATAACAGAACCAGGTTTGAAGTCAGACAGGCCTGGGTCAGAGTGTCCGCTCCACACCCGACAAGCCAGGTGACCTGGGGCAGTCACTCCCTCTCTGAGCCTCAGTTTTCACATTGTAGAATAGGACAAGAACAGCTTAAAGGCTGATGTAAGGATCAAATGAGACGATACCCAGAAAGTACTCAGCACAGGGCCAGGTACACAGCCAGGGCTCAGTACTCGTTAAAAGGTATGTTGGATAACAGTATTAGAGTAATTTAAAAACAATTCCTTTAATTGCTCCCTCTTTTTTAGAGGAAGAGCTGAGGTTCAGAGGGAGAAGTGACTTGCCCAATGTCACCAGCCAAATGAAGGAGCTAGATTTGAACCTGGTGGGTGTGAGGCCGGGGCTCCTGGTGGGGCTCCAGCCAAATGGAGGAGCTAGATTTGAACCTGGTGGGTGTGAGGCCGGGGCTCCCTGGTGGGGCTCCCTCCCAGCCCTCCATGCCATAGTGATGCCTCAGCCCTGGATGGCCCATCTGGGGCTCAATCCTTGAGGGTCAAGAAGATGCCTGTGGCCCGGCCTGATGTCCCTCTGGCCTGGCACCAGCCATGGTCACCCACTGGCTATTGCAAAACCTCGCTCTCTTCACTAGCCGATAAAGGCTGCTCATTGCAAAACTCAGCGGAGAAATTATTAAGTGTTGTGTCATTCTGCAGCCAGGCCCTGGGTGCCCCTTTCCTGCCCAGAGGCCTGGGTGGGGCCAACTCCTCACTCTCTCCCTTCCTGGCCCTGACCTGAAAGAGGCTGGGGTGGGGGTCAGCATGGGGCTTTCGGGGAGCGGGCAGAGGACTGACCCAGCCACCGAGTCCACCCAGAGCCCCCTACTCTCAGGAATGGGCGGCCCCATTCTTTCAGGGCCTCAGGCCCAAGCCTTGGGGTGACTTGATTCATGTCTTGCCCCACAGCCAATAATTGGTCAGGAAATCTTGTCAGCTCTACCTTTAAAATACGTCCGGAATCCAACCAGATTCCCTCCTTCCTCTTCCGCATGGGATTCAAAGCTTCTCCCCTCTGGTCTTGTGGCTCCTACCTTAAGTCAGCCCATTCTCCGTATGCAGCCAAAGGGACGCTGTTCAATCCAGGTAGATCCTAAGTAAGATCTTGTCTCTGCCTAGAACCCTCCATGGCTCCCGTCTCAGAGCACAAGCTGAAGTCCTTACAAGGGCCACAGGACTCTGCTTCATCGGGCCCCATTGCCTTTCTGACCCCCTCCCCACTGTTCTCTCTCCCCTGCTCACTTTGCTCCAGCCACACTGGCCTTCTTGCTGATCCTCTGAAACACCAGGTATGATCTAGCCCCAGGGCCTTTGCACTTGCTGTTCCCTCTGCCTGGAATGCTTTTCCCCATCTCTTTCACACAGCTGGATCTCTCACTTCATTCAGATCTTGTCTCAATCTCACCTCCTCAGGGAAGCCTTCCGTGGCCACCCTGTTAAAGTGTCACCTCCACGGTCACCTCCAGCCCTTTAACCATCCTTCCTGACTCGCCATCATTATACATTTGTTTATTTGTGTAATGTCTGTCTTCTTCCTTAGATTGTCCCCTTCCTCAGGGCAGGGACTGTCGTTTGCTTTGTTCACCACGCTCCCTTGGCACTCAGCCCAGGCCTGGCACACAGTAGGTGCTCCACAGAGCTTTGCTCAGTCAGTGAGTGGCTGGACAGGAGGGAGCCATATCAGCCCAGATCATGCCTCAGCACACCTCCGGCCTGTGGCTTGAGGATGGTGCTCCAGAGCGTGCTCCCCTTCCTTCAGGATGCAGCTGGAGGGGGCTTCCCTGGCCGCCTTGTCCAGCGGCCCCCCACCAACAGCCCAGCTCCCACCCAGACCCTCTGCCCAGCTCCGTGTCGGCGCTGGCTGGGAGCACTGTTGTGTTTTGCTTTCATCATTATCAGCCTTACTCTGCCCAGCCTCTGAGCTCTCTGAGGCCAGGACCTGGTCTGCCGTGGTCACACTTCTGTCCCCAGTGCCCCACACTGGGCCTGGATCCCCATGGGGTGCGTCAGTGGCTGGCTGATCAGGGTTCACCTCACCTGCCCCATTTTCGGGGCCAGTCATGGCCAGGAGGGGGTTAAGAGGAGCCTCAGTGCTGAGACCTGCAAAGTCAGGGAGAGAAGGGGGCCCACTCAGGCCTTAATTATAATGCATCCCGTAATGACACGGTGTTATAATAGGCACACAAAGTGTACTAATCTGATATTATATCTTGGCTTTTTACAATAGATACAATCAACCGGCCGCAGTTTGCTAACTCATTCTCAACCTATCTCCACGCTCCACCTAGATTATTATCAGCTTCCTTAATTAAGTGGAAGGCAAAGG
Organism: Proteles cristata cristata; assembly: GCA_017311185.1. Taxonomy (NCBI): domain Eukaryota; kingdom Metazoa; phylum Chordata; class Mammalia; order Carnivora; family Hyaenidae; genus Proteles; species Proteles cristata. Next base: position 94,013 of record JAESUZ010000380.1, on the reverse strand, counting down.
TCTGCAGGCGATGCCCACAGCCCCAGCACCAACGAGTCCGGCCTGGCCCTCCCATAAGCCGGGATAATAGCTACTCCCACATGGGGTGAGGCTTGCGCTGCCTTCTCTGTCCCAACCCCCTGTCCCAGGCTGGGGCGGGACAGGTCCATTCAAGGCCTAGTGAGCCACAGAATCCTACCACCAAGGACTCAGACTGGTGGCCCATGGGCTGGGTCAGCCTTGAGGTGCGTTGCATTTGGCCTGTGTGGTGCTTTTGCTGAAAGTCAAATGAGTTGCCAGCAGTGAACAATTAGGACGTTATATACAAGCGTCTGGATTTCTGGCTTCCCTTGCGAGATGGGAAGATCCAGGAATCCTGGGGTCACAAGTGCTGTCACGAACCTCTCCACAGGCAAGTAATGGCCACGTTTGTCCCTCGCCTCCTTCACTTTTATGCCCCTGCCTGGTTCCTGGAGACAGCTGAGTCTGCAAACCTCACTCTAGGGTTAGAGGTCAGTTACCTGTTTGCAAGATGGGAAACTGAGGCTCAGAAAAGGCAAGTGGCTTAGCCGATCTGGAACTCAGGTCACAGTCATTGAACAGGTCTTTACTGAGCACCAACTGTATACCAGGTACTAGGGGCACAGAGACACCAGGATAGATAGAGCCCTGCTTTCTGGGGAAGACAGCCTTCCGCTCCACAGCCATACTGTCACCTTTATTGCTGGGAAACAGGGTGTGTTGGAGACAGGGCCTTTCTTATCCCCATGGGTTACCTGCTGGCCCCCATCCCGGGACAGGGACTGGAGGCAGCCATCTTGGAAGGAAGCCCCTGGCAAGGGGCTCCTGGGACAGGCTGCCACCTGGGGCTCTCTGGGAGCGGGAGGGGTGGGCAGGGTTGGCAGGCAGGAGGTGGGGTGGGGAGGTGAGCAGTGAAGGCACAGTGTCAACCTGACAGAGCATGAGCGCTTTTCTGCCCTGGTTGAACCAAAGGTGAATCAACGGGGCTTCTCCCGCTGCCCTTGTGAAGGCAGGAAGTGGAGGGACAAGTCGCCCAAATGCCCAAGTTCTCCACTTGCTAAGTCCAGAGGAAAGGTATTTGCTCAGCCGGCTTGGGACAAACTGCGACACCCCCCCCCACAGCACCTCCTCTGGTCAGGAGAAGAAACTGCAGCCTGGAACTTCTACCTCCAGTCCCTTTGCGTTGGACCCGGCTTGGGTCTGACGGACCCCAGGGCCACAGGGCTGCTAGACCGCTGTCTCCCAGGAGCCACATCTGAAGAGCATTAAGCAGCCCGCACGCTCGGTGGCGGGCTCCCCACTGACGCGGGGGGCGGGGTGGGGGGGATGAATAACAGTCCCAGCCGTCATGTGCTGCGTCTGCTAAAAATAAACTTGACATACTTTTGCGTTGGGAAACAATGTAGATTCCAAACATTCTCAAAGGGCAGAGAGGGGAAAAAAGGAAGAATGGGAATCAAGTTTTCGGGCTTAGTAATTAATTAGCCTGTAAACAAATGACTCACACTCCTTGGCTATTTTTCTTTCCGTTTTGCGTGGATTTTCGCAGGGTCCGGGGAAGGAGGCCAAGGGAGCCAAGCTGATGGGCAAGACAGAGCCCAGATGTCCCTACCTGGGGTGGAGGGGGTGCCTGTCTCGAGGAGTTGGCCAGTTGGAGAGAGCAGAAGAGCCTCAGGTGAAGGGAATGGCACGCATGGCCGTCCGCAGAACCCAAAGAGTTTGTCATGTTGGAGGACCAGTGAGGAGACCCGTGTGGCTCAAGTAGGGGAGACGGGGTGAGGCCAGAGAGGTCTGTAGGGGCCGATCACACACAGCCCCGTCAGCTGTCTTAGGGCACCTAGACTTGATCCTGAAGACAGTGGGAGCCATGGGACGGTTTTGAGCTGAGAAAGAACATCATCTGATTTACGTGATGATGTCATTTTCAAAATGGATGCTCAGAAACATAAACTTTAAACATTCTCTGCTTTTGAGATGCTTCTGGTATTTAGATTTCCCAAATCATTATCTAGCAGTTCTAATTCTTAAGGGTTTATATGTTTAATGTCTGTCCTCTCTCTGTAAAGCTTCAGCCCCATGATATCAGAGACATTGTTGGTCTTGTTTACTTCTGTGTCCCCAGTGCTGAGAGCACTAGTTGGTACACAGTAGGATAAATGTCAAGTGACTGAACCCTCTCTCAAGGTCAGTGGCCTCATCTCATTTTATAGAGGAGGAGTGGAGGACAGGGGTCTCCATGGCCAGCCGGGGGTGGTCACAGGAAAAGGTAGCCTTTATTTAGTTCAGAATAAGGAGAAGTTTATGGCTGAAAAAAAAAAAATCAATTTTGCGAGGGACTGAGCTCCCCAGCAATGGGGGCATTCAACTAGAGCCCACACTACCAGCCTTACAGCACCCCTTTCTGATTTAAGACAAACTCTATGCTGGCTTACAAATGCCCCCTGACAATCTCTGAGGTTGGCATATTGTTATATCCACTGTGCTTACAGAGAAACTGAGGCCCAGAGAGGAGTTGTGATGTGTCCAAGGTTACAAGTGGGGAAGCCCAGATCCGACTGTAAAGGCTGTACTTTTAACTCCTTTTCTGAGCCATAGCCTTTGATTTGAATCCCAGCTCCACCGAGATGCTGTGTGACCTGGGGCAAGTCCCTGTGCTTTTCTGACCTTCAGTGTTTCGCTACACTCAGTGGGGATGTGGGTGCCTACATGAAATGGGTCTGAGTGGATATCAGCTAACAACTGTGTGCTCGAAACAGGTGCAGCCCTCTTCTCTCTGCTGACGTCCTTCTACCTTTGGCCCCGCTCCCAAGCTATTGACCCCTTTCTAGACCAGCGACTCCACGGAGGCCCATTCTCCAGCCTCCCGCTGCCCACGGGGTGTCATTGATTCACCCATGTGGTGAGCTTCCTGCCCTTTGCCTGTGTTTTCTTCCTCGTTTTCTTGGTAAGCTCACTGCCTTCTCTGATTGCCAAAGCTTCCCTCGGGGAGCGGGCAGATGGAGGGGGGGACCCCGTCATCCCACAGAACGTCTCTGCTGCTTCCCTATCCCTCCCACCCTGACCACACCCAGCTGAGGTCGCCGGGTGCGAGGCCTGGACCAGGGACACAGGTCACGGTTGGGGGCTTAATTAATCCTCATAGGGCAGGTGGGGCTGTGGCTGGCCCAGGATCCCCTGTGGGGGGCCGGGCTGCTGGGGAGGCCGGAGAGGGAGAATCAGAGGAGAGGATCTGGGAACAATGGTGCTCACAGCCCATGGTGAACCAAGGTGTGCAAAGCCCACCTGAGTGCTAAGGGGGTGTGCGCTGGTGGGGCAGGGGTGGCCTAGGTGGGCGGGGCTTGGAGAAGGCTTCATGGAGGAGGTATGCCTTTTTTTAAGTTTATTTATTCTGAGAGAGAAATAGAGAGCGAGCAGCGGAGGGGCAGAGAGAGAGAGAGAGAGAGAGGGAGACAGAGAATCCCAAGCAGGCTCTGCTCTGTGAACGCAGAGCCCGATGAGGGGCTTGAACTCATGAACTGCGAGGTCATGACCTGAGCTGGAACCCAGAGCCGGAAGCTTAACTACCAGGCGCCCCTGGAGGAGGTATGTCTTGAGCTGGGGGAGGTGAAGGGCATGGATTCTAGGGCCAGCTCCCCTGGGCTTGAGTCTCTTCTTTGCCCCTTTCTCATTGTGTGTTGGGTTCACTTCACATCTCTCTAAGTGTCGGTTTCCTCATTTGGAAAATGAAAGAATAATAGCATCCCCTCCACGGAGTGTGGTCAGGACTAAGTGAGATGATGAAGATGAAGTGTGCAGGGCAAGGCAGGGCCAGGAGTCGTACAGTGAAGGCTCAGTACATGACAGCTACCGTTTTAATTCTTACGATCGGCATAGTGGAAAGTACTAGAATTTCAGCTTCAGACAGGTTTGAGTACAAACCGCACTTTTCCGCATCTGTATTTTGGAGCAAGCCCCTGCACCACTCTGAGCCTTGGTTTCTTCATTCAGAGACAGAGATGGGTTTGTTGTTGTTTGTTTGTTAATGTTTATTTTTGAGAGAGAGAGAGAGCACGCGCCTGCAAGTAGGGGAGTGGCAGAGAGAGAGAGGGAGACAGAGGATCAAAAGCAGGCTTTGCGCTGACAGCACAGAGCCCGACGTGGGGCTCAAACTCACGAGCTGTGACATCATGACCTGAGCTGAAGCCGGCCGCTCAACCGACTGAGCCCCCCAGGCGCCCCACAGATGATGCTTTGAGCTCATGGGGTTCATCATGAGGATGAAGTACATAAATCCATGTAAGTGCTCAGCACAGTGGCTGGTACAGAGCAGGTGCTCAAAATGTAGTGATCAGCATTCCCTGGCCTATGGCCTCATGGCTGAAAGCAGGGGAGAGTGTTGGCTGGCTCTGAGTTCTAGCTCGGCGGCCCTGGCTTGCTGTGGGGTTAGGACTAGGTATAACATACCCGTTCTGGCTCCTGGCACACAGTAGGTGTGGTTCTGCCTCTTTCAGGATGAGAAACTGAGGTGCAGAGAGGTGAAGTCACTGGCCTGTGGGGGGGCCCTTTGGCTGCTTGGCTCTAGAGGCTGTCTTTTCTTAAAGGGGGGGTGTTGTCTTTCAGTGTGTGCATTGCTCGGGGGCTGTCCCACCCATGGACCCTTCGGTCCACCGTGGATGCTGATGGAACAGCTTTTTTTTTTTTTTTTTAAATGTTTTATTTATTTCTAGGAGAGAGAGGGAGAGAGAGACAGTGTGAGCAGGGGAGGGTCAGAGAGAAAGGGAGTCACAGACTGAAACAGGCTCCAGGCTCTGAGCTGGCAGTCAGCACAGAGCCCGACGCGAGGCTCGAACCCACGAACCGTGAGATCATGACCTAAGTGAAAGCCGGACGCTTAACCGACTAAGCCACCCAGGCGCCCCAAGAACAGCTTTTTAACAGTTAGAGCAAGCAATGAAGGCACTGACTCTTGGCGTGAGGTTCTGGGATCCAGCAGAGTGTTCCCAGGGCCCCAGTCCTAGGCTGGGGAAAGAGGGGTGGCTTTGCACGTAGTGGTGCTGCCCTGGGTTCTTGGGGGAGGCCCTTATCAGGCCCAGACTGGGCCTTTCTCTTTGCACCCACCCAGCCCCGTAGCACTCTGCCTTATTTCTTTTTTTGTTACTGTTGGACACATTGGGTCCTTCTTTTGGTCTCCTGAATCTAAATCTCTTTCTGATGTTTGGAGAATTCCTCACTCTGTAAGCAGATTCCACCTCCCACAAAGGGTGCTGAGAATATGAGACTCATTTCCCAGCCTCCCTTGCAGCTAGAGCATGGACACATGACTCGGCTCAGCCAATCAGATGCACTGTCCTGTGGGGAGTCCACTCTGGCTCCATCCAGAGGCTTTTAGTTCCTGGCAGGCCATGAATCCTCCATGACTCCCCATTGCCCTTAGGATAAAACCCAAACTCCTCCTCATGTCCCATAAGGACCTCACCTCCTTCTGTCCATCTCCTCCTCACTCCTCCAGCCACATGGGCCTCCCTCAGCTCAGCTCAACGTGCTGAGCTCATACCTGCTTCAGGGCCTGTGTGTTTGCTGTTCCTCCTGTTATTTATATCTCCGTTGCACAGGTGAGGAAACAGGGGCTGAAGGGAGCCGTGCAGGGTGCAAGGGGGATTGGAGCTGAGGCTGGCCTGGCCTCTGCCTCTGCCTTACAGCTGCCTCCACCCAGTCAGAGGCCCCTTCCTCCAGGAAGCCCCCACTGCTCCCCTTTGAAGAGGCACCCCTCTACTCACCTCAGCTCAGTCTAATGGACATGTTCTCGGGGCAGCAGAGTGGGTGCGGGGGGGCAATATTGCCCCCAAGAGGGTGGACGTTGATTCTTGTGGAGGGAAAAATACGTGTTTATGTATAAAGCACAGACACATACGTAAGCCATAAACAGATATTCAGTGTATCTGTGGATATCAGTGTATAAGTTCTCAGCAGGGCAGGTGGGAAAAAGGATCTAAAAATTCTCCTGGGGGCGCCTGGGGGGCTCGGTCAGTTAAGCATCCGACTCTTGATTTCGGCTCAGGTCATGACCTTGCGGTTCTTGAGTTTGAGCCCTGCATCAGGCTTCTCTCTGACAGCGAGGATCCTGCTTGGGATTCTCTCTCTCATTCTCTCTCTCTCTCTCTCTCTTTCCTCCCACCCCTCCCCCACCTCTCAAAATAAAATAAATAAATAAATAAATAAATAAACAAACATTTTAAAAAATGTTCCTTGGGGGCAGCAGTAATCGAAAGCTGAGAAACGTTAGTTGAACTCAACTCCGTTTAAACTCACCAGTTTAAAGCTGAGTCAAGTCAGCTCAACGACACGCAGCTCACTCGGTTGGGAGTAAGCTCAGCTCGGATAAGTTCTCCACCTGACCCTTCCCGGCCTGTTTATAGCAGCTCCGTGCAGCTCAGTGCGGGGTAGCTCAATTCAGTTTAAAGCACAACTCAGTTGGGGCACCTGGGGGCTCGGTAGGTTGGGTGTCTGACTTCAGCTCAGGTCATGATCTCACAGTTCGTGGGTTCGAGCCCCGCGTTGGGCTCTGTGCTGACAGCTCGGAGCCTGGAGCCTGCTTCTGATTCTGTGTCTTCCTCTCTCTCTACCCCCATCCCCCGCCCCATTCATGCTCTTGCTCTCTCTCTCAAAAATAAAAATAAAAAATAAAACACAACTCGGTTGAACCCAAGTCAGCCTAACTCAACTCACCTTATCTCAACTAGTTGTTCCCCTCAGTTCAGCTCACTTCACCTCAACTCACCTCAGCCCACTTCGATTCCTCTTGAGTCAGTCCCACTCAGTTTCCTGTTCAACCCAGCTTAGCTCACCTCCTGTCCCCGAATCACCCCGTCTAATCTCGATTTAACTCCCCTCAGCTTGACTTGACTCCGGTTTGCCACCTCAACTCACCCTGAACACTCATTCCGTTTGTCCCCTCCCCTCCCCAGAAACCCATCCCCCCCTGCCCCATGCTGGCCTTGCAGAAGAGGGAGGGATGCCTCAGACCTTGTTTCTGCCTCCACTATGCTCCCAGTTAGCTGGGGACTCTGACCCCTCCGTCCCTTCACCAGGCGCTGTGATGGGGAAAGCACAGTGTCCCACGTAAGCAGCATGGGGCAGCCCAGGGAGCCCCGGATGACTTCCCACAGGAGGAAGGTCTAGTTCGGGCAGCAGGAACAGCATGTTCAAAGGGCCGGAGGCAGGCTGGCCGAACATTCAGAGGACGGGAGGTGGCTCCGGCTGAGGGCAGAGTGGGGATGAGGGTGGTACCAGAGGCGGCTTGGGACAAGTGCAGCCCCCTTGTGGGAGACCGCGGGGAGCCCCACCGCGTTGAGCACAGAGAAGTGTGGCTGAGAGGATCCGTCGCGTTGCTGGGAAGAAGCAGAGCTGAGAGGTGGGGCTGGACGCGCTGGGCAGCGCCTGAGCTGAGAAATGCAGCTTTGGGTGTTGGTGGGGGGCCAGCAGGTGGGGAGCTTAAGGAAAGAATTCAGGAAATGAATCATAAAAAAAATGCCCGAGAATTGAGCTTATTCCGGAACGGGCCCTGTCTACTTGCCTTAAATGTATTAACTAATTTAATCTTCACAACGACCTCAAGACGTAGGGATTACTATTAACCTTATTTTGTAGATGGGGAAACGGGCTCAGAGAGGCCAAGATGTTTGCCCAAGGCACACAGCTCCTAAGGGGCAGAGCTCGGGTCCGGACTCAGGCATTGGCGCTCCAGAGCCCTCGGGAGCAGCTGCGGGCTCTCTCCAGCATATTCCCACGGTGGCCTGCGGGTCTCCACTGCATGTAGCAGGTGCTCAGGAAATCCTTGTTCCACAAGTTTTTGGGGATTAATATCATGATTATCATTTGATTTGGGAATGCCCGACTCCCTTTCGAAGGAAGAATCTGTTATCATTGTCGTTTCACAGGAGAGGAGATTGAGGTCCAAGGTCACAGAGGCAGGACATGGCAAGGCCAGGAATTGAACCCCCAGCAGGAAAGTGTTCTACATACGGGCAGGGTGGCCCATCAGGACCTTCAGCCATTTGAGTTGTATGTCACCCTCACATATGCCTCGGGTGGGCCCTGTGTCCTGCACTGGGGAGCAATGCTCCCTTGTCCCTTTCCTGCTCCAAATTCTCCCATGGCTCCTGCCGTCCAGAGGATACAACCCAGGCTCCCTGTTCCCCAAAGGCCGTGCCTGATCTGTTCCCCACCCTGCCCGACTCTCTGACCTCCCCTCCCACATTCTCCCCTTTTTCCTCTCCACTCCAGTCTCCTCCAACACACGTTTCCCACCCCAGGGCCTTTGCACACACAGCTTCCCTGCTTGGAACTCTCTTCCCACGGCTAGTCTATCTCATCCTTTGCTTCTCAGCTCTAATGATGTCACTGTCCTCCTCAGAGAAGCCTTCCTTGATCATTTGGGCTCAAGTCCCCTCATTGTTACCCATCACATCGCCTCTTCTTTTCCTTCTTTTCGCATCCTGCTGCCTTGCTGGAATCTTATTTGTTTATCATCTACCTCCTCTAGTGGGCTGAGCCCTCATGGGCAGGGACCGTGTTTATTTTGTTCGCTGCCCTACTGCCTGGAGTATAGTAGGTGCACTAGAAACGTGTGTGGAATAAATGAATGAGTGAAGGATGCACGGAAATCCTCTAAGAATCTGGGTGGTCAGAGGAGGGGTAGAAGCCTCAGGGCATAGGCTGGGGTCCGAGACCTCCTTTCCCTGGGTCTCCCTGCCCCGGGGAGGGGCCCCTGCCAGGGTGAGAGGGTGGGCGTGGGGGCAGCGGGCAGGGCTGGGCGAGGCCTCCTCACCCCTTACTGTTTTCATCCTCTCGGTAATTATGGGCTCAGACACTCCTCGATGCCTTCTCGGAATAATAGCCGGGCCTGTTATCAGCAGCATCTCCCGGACCTTTTCACAAACAGTCATTAATCAAGTCTCGCTGCCACCCTGCCCTCCCTCCCGGTGGAAACCGAGGCACAGAGAGATGAGCCTACTTTCCCGGCACCACACAGCCCATTAGGGGAGGAGAGGCTGTTTTGCCCCCAGCTCTCTGGGGTGGGATGGGGGGATCCTTCCCCATCTGCTTAGGGGGAGCTGCTGAGCCTGCCGTGGCTGGGGGGGCGCTGCTGCCCCCCAGTTCCCAGCCCCCAGCCTTCCTTGAAGCCCCGGGGGCCTTCCAAGGTGGCCTCTTAATCACTGCCGGTTAATTAAGGAGGTGAAACAACTCTGTGGGGCCCACGTGGGCCTGCCCAGGGAGAAGGTGGCAGGGCTGTGTCGCAGCGAGGCCCCCGCTCCCCAGGCCGGGCAGGGCACGGTGCCGCGTCGGCCCTCCGCAAGGCCTGGGGGTCTCGGCGGAAGGTTCCACAGGACTCCATTGTTGGTGTGCGCCCCCTCCCCGTCTCCGGGGGGTGTGTGGGCGGTGCTGGCACCACGTAATGAGGCCTTCACGGCTGCCAAGGAGAGCTGGAGGAGTTGAAACAGGTTCTGGGTGAGGTGAGTTTCGTGGGCTGGGCAGAGTCTGTGGCTCTTTGCCATGTGGGCGCTCCCTGGGGCGGTGGGGGGCCGGCGTGGGACCCCAGCCTCCCCCCTGCCCTCCCGCTGCCCCTGCGGGGTAGGAGCAGAGGACGCTGGGCCGGAGGACTGTGAGGACAGAGGGTGGCGGTCAGGACTCCCACGGCCCCTCCCCCCACAAGCCCGTGGGAACCCTACCAAAGAGGAGCCCAGCAGCGGGGCCCCGGGGTCCCGAGATGTTGCTAATCTGTACCCTGATACAGACTTGGGAGCTGGTCTTCCTACCTGAGAAATGGGGGTAGCTGGATGTGACAGTCTCGGGCTCAAAGAGCTTTCGTTCGGGAAAGATCCATCCCAGACAGAGCTGCCTAACTTGCTGTGTGACTTTGCGCAAGGTGCTCTCCTCCTCTGGGCCCCTGATGTTCTGGCTGTGCTGGAGGTGGTGGGGTGGACAGAGTGATGGCAGGTGGTCATTCCTGCTGACCCTCTGTCCCTGGCGAGGCTGAGAACACCTCCTGAGGGGCACCCAGACCCACTTTCTCCAGGCTGCCCACAGAGGTTATCCAGTAAGCCTCTCCTGGCCCCGGGGATCCTGAGGCCCTGGACTTCAGCCAAGGAGGCTTGGGAGGAAGCTCCCATCTGGTGCCTGGACACTCCCTGGGCTGGGCTGTGGGTCCCAGGATGTGGAGGGCCAGCCCCTCTGCATTGCTGAACCCCCCCAGGGTCCACAGCGGGACGGGCTCAGGCAAGGCTGGCTCAAGGCAGAACCCATTGTGTCCCCAGAGCCTGTCTGGGGGTGGGGCGCTGCTGGCTCTTTGTGTCCCACAACTGTCCTTTTTTTTAATTGGATCACATTTTGGAAGTATAATTTACATACAATAAAATTCGCCCTTTTTTGGTGTACGGTTGTGTGAATTTTTATAGACGTGTATAGTTACATAACCACTGCCACAAGGAAGATACAGAGTTATTTCCCTCAGTCCAGGAAGTTCCCCGTGCCTCTTTGTCGTCAGTCCCTTTCCCCACCACCAGCCACTGACAATCCCGACCTCCTCCAGTCTGTTATTTTAGAAATTGTTGGACTTACAGAAAAGTGCAGAAACTTTACAAGGAACCTCAGCAGTCCCTTCACCCAGATTCCCCGACTGTCAGCACTTGGCCCCGTGCGTGCCCTTGACCCCCCGCCCCCGCCCCCCCCCACCGTGTGTGCATGAGTTTTGGTGAACTGTTTGTAAGCTGCAGGTGTCCTGACTCACTACCCCACCCCACCCCCCGCCACTTCAGGGAGCATCTCGGACGGGCGAGGGCATTCTCCCGCGTGGCACACAGCTGCCGTCGTCACACCTGAGACCCTGAGCAGGAACCCGGACCCATCGCCTCACACCCAGCCTGTGTGCTCCCAGGTGCCCCCAGTAGCTGGAGTTTTCGTGGTTCTGGTTGTTGTTTTCCTGGTCCAGATTCCGATCAAGGATCAGGCTTTGCATTTGGTGGCAAGTGTCTTTGGTGTCCTTTTATCTGGAACATTCTCCCTGCCCTTGCTTGATATGTGGTGCATTCTTTTTTATAAAGCTCCCTTCATGGTTCTCCACACCTAGAGCTCAAGGTTAAGTGTGTATGTGTGGGGCAGAGTACCAGGGAAGGGCTGTCCTGAGGGTCCTTTCTTTTTTTTTTTAATTTTTTTTAACTTTTTTTTTTAATGTTTTTATTTATTTATAGGAGAGAGAGAGAGAGAGACAGCGTGAGCAGGGGAGGGTCAGAGAGACAGGGAGTCACAGACTGAAACAGGCTCCAGGCTCTGAGCCGGCAGTCAGCACAGAGCCCGACGCGGCTCGAACCCACGAACCACGAGATCATGACCTGAGCGAAAGTCGGACGCTTAACCGACTAAGCCACCCGGGCACCCCCTGAGGGTCCTTTCTTAAAAGCTGTGTTTGGAAGGAGGGGACAGGAAGGAGGGAGGGAGGGTGAGAGAGAGAGAAGGAGAGAGAGACTTGGGTTTGTTGTTTCAACTTCCAATAATGCTGAAAAACCCAAAGCAGAAAGTATAAAACAATTTGGATGGAGGGGACTCTGTAGTCCCGTGGTTGTGGCTCACACCCCAGCTCTGCCCGGCCCCCTTCCCCGGCCTGTGAGACCTTGGGCAGAAGACCTCACCTCTTGAGACTCAGTTTCCCCATCTGTGAAATGAGGACAGCGTCAGCCTGTCCACCTCCCCCAACCGTCGTGAGGATTAAACAAATGAACTCATGCAGCGTATAGATACACCGGCTCTGATTGTTGACACTTTGGTGACAGTCTTCCCAGACATTTCTCTCCATCGCTACCTACTTGCATGGAAATATGTGACTATTGTAGTGTGTAGGTTGGGTCACCTCCTTTTCCCCCCTAGGAGTTTATTATAAGCATTTTCCCCCAGTGAAAAATGCAGCACTATTCCACCGTGTAACAAATTTTAACTTTTATTAATGTTTGCCAACAGATAACCCCTTCATATGGTACTGAGTACATGGGTGCAGGAAGTGTACAGTTAAAAGTCCATCTTCTTCCTGCCCCTGTTCCCTCGGGTCCTCGTAGGACATTTGGTTTGGCTTTCCAGAAGGTTCCTACACATATTCCAACAACAACGTAGATTTTCTTTCTTCTTCTATTCCTACAGCTATCAGAAGACAGTGCACACTGTTTCAGTGCCTTGATTTTTCACGTAACAGCAGATCTCGGAGGTGGCCGACATCAGTGCATACGGAATGCCCTTCCTTTCTTGTTTTTCAAGCAGTCCCTTGTGGGAATGGACCCTGGCTTAATGAACCAGCTCCTTACTGATGGCCACTGAGGTGCTCGCAGGCTTTCGCCACTGAAAACTGCAACAGATAGTCTCGTGCAAATGTCTCTGTGTCCCCGTGCGAGTCTGTAGCATATATTCCTAGAAGTGGAGCTGCCGGGTCAGACGTCGTGTGTATTTTGAGCTTTGCTCTGCCGCCGTCGTCGTCGGTAATGGCCACATGGATCCCCGTGTATTTAACAGTCCCCTCCTGGTGGACATTTAGGCGGTTCCAGTCTGTCTTTCCTATAAACAACGCCACAATGAACATCTCTGTGCAGCTGTCTTTGTGTGCAGGAGCAGCCGGCTTGCGGGGAATTCCCAGGAATCCGAGGACGGATCAACAGGAAGTACTGGGAAGAGAGAATGGATCCACCAGGGCCTGTGGGTGTGGCTGGGGGTTGGAGCGGCTGCCGATGGGATCTGCACAGTAACAGGCTCCTCTAAACCCTGTTGGTGGTGTGCGATCTAGGGTCCGCAGCTCTGAGGCTGTTAGAAATGCAGAGCCTTGCCGCCCCACCCCCCCACCCCCCAGCCCTGTTCAACCAGGACTTCCGTTTGGTGGGCAGACAATTTTGAAAATTGCCCTAAAAGAAACCCAGAGACCCATTTCCTCCCTCTTCTTGGAAGATGGGGTTTAGCTGTGGCTCTGGGGCAGATCCGAGGCCGAACCTGGCTTCCCGTCCCACTGGCTGTGTGAGGGGTGGGCTGCGTGACTTCTTGGTGCCTCCTCATCGTTAAGTGGGGATGAGAATAGCACTCACCTCGTGGGGTGGTTGTGAGAACCACACACACTCACTCACATAGAAGAGCTCAGCGTAGTAAGTGCTCAATAAACACCGTCATTGTTTTGGAGGTTCACATTAGGCAGGATGTGGGAGTCAGATCTCTCTGTCCCCACCTGTCTCTCCTGTTTTATCTCCCTGTTTCTCAGTGTCTCTGACTCTCTGTCACATGCGCTGTGTAAGCATCTGTGTAAATGGTAAGAGCCTGGACAAATAAAGCTAGAATACAAAGAGGAAAACGCAAGCTGAAAATTCACAGTATCGTGAGGGTGAAACATACCCTTACACAAACTCGGAAATATTAACGGCAAAATGAGCACGTTTGCAGTGGCATGTGGGGCCCTTTCAGCCTGCTCGGTGGGCTGTGGCGGGGGCTGCCAGGATGAAGACGTACAGCCTGGCCCACGGTTGTTTCCGTTTCCTATGTCTTTGGGCCCAGGGCAGGCTTGGACCTGTTCTCAGTGATGAAGAACAAAGATTCTGGCCCTGGTTGGCCACCAGGTCCCTTCTTCTCGGTCCCATCTCCTCTGTGTGACCCTGGGTCGGCACAGGCAGTTGGTGATTTATGTTTTTCCAGCTCATTTACGGAGCACCTGCTAACATCAGGCCCTGGGACGCAACTGTGTGCAAGATGCAGAAATGCCTGCTCATTTTATACCTGCAGGGGTATAATGCCCATGGCAGATAACAAATGAACGAATGTTCAGGACAATCTTAGACAGTGCTATGTTATCTGACTAAAATAAAATATGGTTATGTAACAACAATGATGGGGTAGAGTTACTTTACCCTGGGGGAAAGGGTCTGGGAAGGTTGCTCAGACCTGAATTCAGGGACCAGAATGATGAAAAGGATCTGGGCATAGGAAGTTCTGGGAAAGGGGCGTTCCAGAAGAGGGAACAGCACGGGCAAAGGCCCTGAGGCAGGAACGAACTTGGGGGCCAGTCATGATCATAAGCTTGCAGAGGAGGAAAAGATCTCAGGAGCAGGACAGTCTTTGCTGAGTGTTTTGAACAAGCCACTTACCCACTCAGAGACTTGGTTTCCCCTCCGTGTAAAGTGACTAGATCCAGTGTTGGGCGAGAACCTGTGTAGTGGAGGGGCTCAGGGAGCCATTGGGGTTTGGGAGGGTGTGTCTGGAAACTGGGCACAGCAGAACCACTCTTTATTCTTGGATTATTTGAGGTGGCTTTTGGGGGTGACAGTGGAGATTATTTAGGCTGGAAGCAATGCCCGAGCCTCCTCATGGCTCAGTCTCTGATTTCAAGAGTTAATAGCCTGAAGCACTCGGCATAATGCCTGGCACAGAGCAAGTAGACAGGAATGGGGAGGGCATTCCAGGTGGGAGGAAGGCGTGGAGATGGGAATGTTTAAGGCGTGTTAGGGGAAGAGTGAGGAGACCAGCTTGGCTGGTGGGGAGGGGTGAGAGAGGAGGCTAGAAAGACAGGTTGAGGCCCAGGTTGAGACCTTGAATGGCATGCAAAAAGGAGGGTGGACCTTAACTGGTAGGCAGTGGGGAGCCATTGTGTGTTCTAGAGCAGGCGAAGCCACAGAAATGGTTTTTGCTCTTGGTGTGGTTTTCAGTGAAATATTTTATATTTCTTTAATGAAAAATTTTTAAATATTTATTTTTGAGAGAGAGACACACACAGAGTGTGAATGGGAGAAGCGCAGAGAGAGAGGGAGACACAGAATCCAAAGCAGGCTCCAGGCTCTGAGCTGTCCACACAGAGCCCGGTGCAGGACTCAAACCCATGAACTGCGAGATCATGACCTGAGCCGAAGTCGGACGCTTAACTGACTGAGCCACCCAGGCGCCCCTTCAGCGAAATATTTTCGACTTTCAAAAACGTTGGAAAGAACATGAAATAGGCTTCCAAGCAGCCATCATTCAGCTTAAGAAGAATCACCCCAGTTTTGCTGACAAGCCAGCCCGGAACCCCCTCCCCAGTTGTCTCTCTCCTGAAAGTTCCTGCCGGCTGGGGTTTGGCGTTCAGGACCATGCACGTCTTTGTCCTCCTGTTGTTTGATGGAGGTGTAAAGTACACACAGCGAAACGCACGAATCTTAAACGATTCGGCAGCTCGGGATCACCACCTACACTCAGTCACCGACCAATCCTAGCTGGTTTTGCTGACCTTCACATATGTGGGACCGTCCCCTGTGTCCTGTTTGGTCTCTGGCACCTTCACTTAATGCTATGCCTGTGAGATCTCTCCATGTTTCGGGCCAGTGGTTCATTTCCTTTTCACTGCTGTCTCTTTTGTCCACCGTTTAAACGGACCACAGTCCATTTGAGCAGCCTACTGTGTGTGGGGCCGACAGCACCTCCAGTTTCCAGCCGGTTGAATGGCTCTGCCGCGAACATTCTCATACCTACGTTTTGGTGGACAGAAGAACACGTTTCTTTTAGTGTCTGCTCAAGAAGGGAATTGTAAGATGATGGGGGACGTGTGCATTTAGTTTTTATAGCTGTGGCCACTTTCCCAAGGTGGCTGTGCCACATCTTTATACTTTTACACACACACACACACACACACACACACACACGCACACACATCCCTGAGGGTTTTGGTGGCCTGCTGTGGTTGTGGGTGTGATTTGGTGTCACTGACACATTCACTTCTGCACCTGGCTTTTCTTCCGCTCCGAGTTCTGTCCTGGAGACCTGTGCCCAGTGTGGATAGCAGCTTGGGCACCTCTGCTCTCAGCGTAGGATCGGTCGGGCACACAGACTGCCGTGCTCTCCCTTCGGCTCCTTGGACCCTTAGCTTATTCCCCTGGGATTCTCCTTCTGGATTTTCCTGGTCATCTGTTATGTGGTGGGTAAGGCCGGTGAGGACGGGTGGGGGTGGGGGGCTGTCCCGGCAGGAGATGAGGTTGAGGGGCTGCTGGCGCAGATGGATTTGAGGGATGTTTAGGGAACTTGATTGTGGGGGAGGAGGAAGGAAACAAGACGGACTGGGTGGGGGCAGAAGCCCAGGGTTGAATCCTTCCTCCCACTTTCTGGCTATGTGACCTGGGACATGTGACTCTGCTCGCCTGCAGCCTCAGTTTCCTCATCTGTAATAGGGGATCATTCACTGCACCTGAGAAGGTGGTTGTGAGGGTTGAGCAGGCAGAGACACGCAGTGAACTCGGCAGGGTTTGAGTCCGTTTATTAGCTGGCTGACTTTAGTTGTCTCAGCTGAGCCTCAGTTTCCTCGTCTGTAAAATGGGGACAATAAAAATACCTGCCTCCTAGTGGTTTTGTGACAATGAAATGCGATCGTGTACGTAAAGCACCTATTAAATGCCCAATAACTGATAGCCAAGTGTTGTTATTACTGTTGTTGCTGCTGCCTTCTCTCTCTTTCCCACCAGAAAGTGGGTGCCGGGAGGGCACGGCCGGCCCTTTTGCTTCCTTCTTCCTCCCGGGGGGCATTGGAAATCTGTGCAGTCCGACTAGGTACCATTGCCACGTTCCAGGTGGGTGGCCTGGGAGCCCGTTCCCTGTCAGAGCCTTGGTTTTCTCCTGCACTCTGGGGCCCGTAGCAAGGTGTCTCTGACTGGTTGGTTCCTTCAGGGCCTCTGATCTGGAAAGGGGAAAGGGATCTAGAGTGGGGGGGATGGGGGGGTCCTGTGTGGGGGCGACATTTTCCTAGCAATGCTGTGGATGCAATCTTAGGGGACCTCCTAGAGACGGGGCAGGTGGGGGTGCTGCTGGCCGAAGCCCTTTGGGAAGGAGCCACGGTGGCCGTGAGAAGCGAGAGGAAGGGGTTTGTGGTTCTGCCGACCCCCTGGAGGAAGGCTTTAGCAGCAGGGATGTCCAAGCCCCTTGCGCAGGGCAGGGGCGCTCGGCCACGGGAGAGGGAGGCTGGCGTCCTGATTCCCAACCTATCTCTGAGGTCAGTGTGCTGTGCGGCCCTGGGTACCTGGGGTGCCTTCTCTGTGCCTCAGTTTCCTTTGCTGTGAGTGTCCCAAGTAGGCCTCGCTGCCTTGTCTGCTGCGTTTCCCGGCCCCCGCAGGCCCCCGGCCCGGCCCCCTTGCCCGCGTGGAGGCTGAGGCCAGGGCTCAGGGCCAGGGCCGCGCACCTTGACAACCCGCCCACGCCGGGCACAAAGGCCCATTGTTTGGGCCCACGTTGGTGGGGAAGCGGGCGGGGAGCAGCCGCCTTTCACCCACCCCGCTTGTGGTCGGCGGGGACTGAGGAGCGATTCACAGAGGCCCCCGCCCCCTGCCCGGGCACCCGGCCAGGCCGCCTCCTGGGCAGGCACCCCTGCCAACCTGGCGGCTCCGACTCTGAGCTGGGCCTCAGTTTCCCCAGCTGAGAAAGGGGTGGCAGAATGGCTCTGCAGGGGTGAGCAGAGCTTGAGGCCCACGGTGCAGAGAGGCTGTGCCAACCTTGAGTCCCAGGAGGCCATGGGCCCCGGGCCCCGGGGCCCTACAGGCCTGGGTTCAAATTCTGGGTGATGCTGGGTGAGTGTTCCCTTCCATGAAACTTCAGTTTCCTCATCTGTAAAAGGGGATGTGGAATCCACGACCCCAATGCACCCTAGTGTCAGCCACGTGTAGGACTGGTTCTAGAATTCGGGGGCGTGGTGTGAAATGAAACGCGGGGCCCCTTGTTCAAATTAGGGCTTTCAAGACGGCGCCAGCAGTAAGCCGAACCCGCGAGCTTCTGAGCGTCCGGGTCGCTTGGTGTGAAGCGCAGCCTGCCTGCGGCCAGGCCCTACTCCAGGCATGGGGGACGCCGCTAACAAACAGAAGGAAGCTTGTGTTCTCATGGGGCTGACAGTCTGTCACAGGGACCCGGGGCGTCCGCGGGGGGCTGCCTGTAGAGCCTTCTGGAGCCCGAGGCGCCAGGAGGCCTGCTCCAGCCTGTGCAGGGTGAGCAGGGGCCCCATGCTTCCCCTTGAGGCTTTGGTGCCGGCGACCTCCCATCAGGCTGCCCCCCTCCCCTCACCCCCCCCTCCCCCGCCCGGCCCTGGGAGTAGTGAGCGACATCTCCAGACTCCATGCTGGGGCTGATCCAGACACTTCTCCCAGCTAACTCAGAGCATCTTTGAAACAGCCCTAAGAGGAGGCAGGGCTGGGTGGTTACACTCTGTACGGGTGGGGAAACTGAGGCTCAGGTCAGCAAATGGCAGAGGCGGGATTTAAAGCCAGGCTGTCTGGTGCCGGAGCCTTAATCTCCTCATCCCACTGTTTGCCAAGGGGGGCAGCGGTGAGCCAGGTGGTGTGTGCCTCGCTTGGGGCCGAGGCAGCAAGGGCGCGGCTGTGCTGGTGGCCCGCCAGCTGCCACCTGGGCTGGCCCTGCTGTGTGGCCCTGAGTCACAGCCCTGTGTCCCAGGAAGCTGGCTGTGCCTTGGGCATCCGTGGGGCCCGAGGCACAGCAGAGCACACCCTACCGCCCAGCCCATCGCCCGCCTGGGCCCTAGAAGCAGGTCCCTGGGAGGAACTCACATTTGTGCCCACTGTCAGGGGCAGGACAGAGGCCCCTGCTTGCAGCCCCAGAAGCAGATTTCTTTCCTTGTCTCGTGGCGCCCAAGCTCACCCTTGCACATTATCCCAAGATGGATTAGCTGGCTGGAGAGTTACTGAGCTCCCCGTCACAGGGAGCATTCAAGGAAGGATAGCCTGTCAGGGTGCTGAGGAGGGTTGCTGTATCAGACTGGGTCTGGTGTTGGAGTATGTGACTTCCCAAGCCCTACACTTTGTTCAGGTACTTATTTTTGAGTGGCTACTGTAGCAAATGGTACAAAAATCCAAATTGTACAGAAGGATATGGAGTGAAAAGGAAGTGTCCATCCTCTTTGACTCCCAACCTCCAACTTTTCCTCCCCAGAAGCAGCCACCATTAACTGATTTTTTCCCCCGGAGCTAATTTATGTGCATACAAACAAATACATAAATTGTCCTTTCCTCCTGCCCTCCTTTGCACAAAAATGATAGCCAGTATAGTTTATATCCTATTCTGCCCCTCATTTTATTTTTGTTTGACTTGACAGCTTATATTGAAGACTGTTCCATCCTTCTTACTGTGCTGGTGGTATTTCTCCCCACCTCACCTAAATAATCTGTATGACACATTTAATTTAAGTGTTTCTTTTTTTTTTTTTAATCTTTTAAATGTTTATTTAGCTTTGAGATAGAGAGAAAGAGACAGCGTGAATGTGCGAGGGGCAGAGGGGGAGACACAGAATCGGAAGCAGGCTCCGGCTCTGAGCTGTCAGCATAGAGCCCAACGTGGGGCTCAGACCCATGGACTGCGAGATCATGACCTGAGCCGAAGTCAGATGCTTAACTGACTGAGCCACCCAGGCGTCCCTAATTTAAGAGTTTTCAATCCTGAATGCTACATTTTGGGATCTGCACTGTCCTTCACTCTGGTGGTGGTCTAAGCTCTTCCCACATCTGCAGGGATTTGTGAGGAGAGGGGTGGGGTCTGGTTTTGGTTGAAATTATATAAGAAGTAAAAGTGAGAGAGGGTGAGAGAGAGACTTTTACCTGCACGCCTCCATGCGGGGCACTGAGGACTAGTGGTGAACCCCATGGGCCCCGGCTCACCCACCTGCAGTGTGGCCAGGCCGTGGGGAGGTCCGTGTGTGTGTGCGTGTGTGTGTGTGTGTGTGTGTGTGCATGTGCGCGTGCGCCCACACGTGCACATGTGAGACTATTTAGGTGGGGCCTTCAGGGATGCATAGGAGTTCATATGAGCAATGTGGAGAGGTCCCTACCAGGCAGAGGGAACAACATGAAGAATGAAACTACTTGGGTGCAGAACAGACTACCAGCTTCAATTTATTGAGTACCTACTATGTGCCACGTACTGTGCTCAGTGCTTTAAAAGTCATTTCTGCATTTAATCTTCCCCACAATGCTAGGCTATGATCAGTCCCATTTTACAGATGAACCTGGTCACGTGCTCACGGCCGTACAGCCGTAAGTACTGGAGCCTGGATTTGAACCAGCAGCTTGAGCTCTTGGCCATTCTAATATTCCACAAAGGCAAAGGGATAACTGGTGAGGCCCTGAATGTTAGACCTCAACCTTGGACCTTCCCACCTCAGGTCCTACTCTTGCTCAGAGGCCTTCAGGGGTGCCTCATGGCCCCGGGACTCTGGTCTGAGCCACCCTCTCTTCCTGCAGCCGGCATGGGTGCCTCGGGCAGCATGAGACCTTTCTGGTGGGCTGGTCCCTAGCTGTCAGGGAGGAGTCACGGACGGCAATGGTGGAGCAAGGGGCACTTAGGGCCCACATCCCCTGGTCTGTCCCCACTGGTGGGTTTCAGACATGGCTGGAGATCGGACAGGATTTCCGGGTGCTGCGCTGGTTAGCCCTTTGGCCCAGCCCCTCTGGGCTCTGAGGAGTGAAGAGTGTGCCCAGATCCTGGCCCCGTAGATCTGTTTCCCGTGTGCCCTGGTGGGCACCGGGCCTGGGGCTTCTGAAATCCCACCGACTCTGCCGTGTGTGGATTCGTCACCCTGTGTTGCAGATGAGAAAATGGGGGTTCAGAGAGGCAAAGTGACTTGTCTAAGGCCACACAGTGAATAAAGAGCAGAGCCAGGACATAAGTCCGGACCCTGAGTTTGACGCTTAACAGCCCCACACTCCTGCTTCCTTTCGGGAGGGATTGCCCATCTGCCCCTGGGCCGAGGCTCCATCCCTCTCTCTTCTTACCTGGCCTTCTAGAAAGCGGTCATGGGCCCATTGCCCTGGAGCTCGACTGTAGTACTGTTGTGCCCAGGGGCTCAGGATGGGGGGCCTGGAGGTGGCCTGTGCTGCACCCCCAGCCCTCTGCCGGCATTAGGACTCGGGCCCACGTTCCCTCCGTGCTTCTCTCAGAAGCGAGAATGTAATAGTAGGTTCAGATGTCAGCCTGCTCGGCTGTCCTGGGGAGACTGGTTGAGCAGGTCTGGGGGAGGCACAGAGAGAGGAAATTATTAATAATTGCAAAGCAGCCGGCCTGGCTGCGGCCTCGACTTGTGCTGTGGTCTTCGGAGGTGCGGGCTTGGGGGTGCTGAATACGGGGACCCTGCCCCAGAGTGAGAGGCAGCCTTCTGCTTCCCAGGGGGGGCCTATGTGTGGGGAGAGGGGGGAGGGACACAGAGTCAGCCTCTGATTTGAGAGACACCTTGGCCTCCCTGCCTCCCATCAACCCATGTAAGGAGGGCTCTGCTAGCCTAAAGAGGAGGAAGGAAAGAGCCTACTGTGTGCCTTCAGAAGGTGTCTCACTATATGCTGGGTGTAATCCTCACCACACCCAGATGAGGTTGGCATTGTTATTATCTACGGTTGGTAGTTGGGGAAACTGAGGCACAGAGCAGTTCCGTCAGGATATGAACTCACGCTGTGTGATGCCAGTCAGACTGCTGTTGTTGGCGTTTCCACACTCTGCTTCCCGATTCCCTGGAAGAGCTCCCCCCGCCCCTGCCCATTCCAGCCCCGGAGGCTGGGCGTGGGTCCCGGGATTCTCGGAACCTCAGTCTGCTCATCTGTAGAATGGGGAACCAGAGAGCCTTCCTCCAGGGTCAGTGGTCACTGACACAGGGCAGGTTTACTGCCTGCCCACCCTCGTTCACCCTCCCGAGCAGTCCCTGGGGATGTCCTTCCCCCGCCGTCCCTTCCCTCCTTTCACCCACCGCAAGCTCCGCCTGCTGGCCGTGACCGCAGACAGCTGTCCACCGGGTCTTCCTTGGCCCCTCGGGCACCTACGGAGTGGGTTCCCTGGTGGGGCTGGGGTGAGGGTGGCACCCTCTGGAATGTGCTGGATGGTCAGCACACCCGAGCGGGAAAATGGCTTGAATGGCAGAAGCCGCGGCTGTTCAGGGAGAGAATGGTGGGCCTTCCGGGAGCCACAGCCAACCTCTGGGCTTGCGGCTGGCTGCCACCGATGGCGGAGGCGTGCCCGGATCGCGTGCCACTGAGCTCCAGGACCGCCGTGGCTGGGGGGACCTCCCGCGTCCCCTCCTGGGCCTGCCCTGCTGGGCTGATAAGGCCCAGCTTGGAGGAGGAGGCAGAGGCCATAATTACAGGCCTCGGTGGTGGCGGGAGGCGAGTCATGAGGTGGGGGTGACTCAGAGGATTGCTCCACGGGCAGGGCGGGGGTGGGGCCGCCCGTCTGCCCCTCACCCAGCTGGCCCAAGGAGGGCCTGCGCACCCAGGAGGCCCTGTGGGTCCAGTGGGTGCCACGAGGCCATGGCTCACCCCCGGGCCCGTGACTAGGTCCCTGCACCTTTTGGCATCCTTGGAGCTTGGCTTCGTGTTGGGATCGGGGGCGGCTGGGTTTTCCCCTTGCTCGTCTCAGGCATCGGCTTCTGGGAAGTGGGAATCAGGGCTCAGAGGTGCCAAACAGTGAGATCCAACCGAGAGCAGCAAGCTCATGGCCTCGCAGACTCACCGAGCCACAGGGCAGGGTGCGGGGGGTCCCAGACGGGCAAGACATGGGGCCTCAGACCTGTGTGGACTCTAAGAAACAGCAGGGGATGGTTTCTAGAACCAATATTTCCAGGTTCAAGGACTCATGGATCAGCAGGTTTGTAGAACTACAGATTTAGAAAGTCAGGGAATCCTTTCCGATTGGTTCCAGAGAATTCGTACATCTGTGGAGGGAGAGGTTTAAAAAAAAAAAAAAATCACAGCAGCTGAAGAATTTAGGAATAAATTGCCTCGGTGTCTTCAGCTTGCATCCACATTGATCAGAAAGATGAAATGAGAGAAGGAGGGGCGCCTGGGTGGCTTAGTCGGTTGAGCGTCCGACTTTCGCTTGGGTCATGATCTCGCGGTTCGTGGGTTCGAGCCCCGCGTCGGGCTCTGTGCTGACTGCAGCTTGGAGCCTGGAGCCTGTTTCAGTCTGTGACTCCCTCTCTCTCTGACCCTCCCCTGCTCACGCTGTCTCTCTCTCTCTCTCCTAGAAGTAAATTAAAAAAAAAAACGTTAAAAAAAAAAAAGAAATGAGGGAAGGAAATAGAAGTATAAATGTTCATCTCGTTCTATCTGGCGAGAAGGAAAGCCCACGACGCTGAAAGTAAAGTCAGCAACTGGTGAATTGGGACATTCGTGGTGCTGGAAGTTTCTTTCGACTTTCTCTGGTTTTGAAATCTGTCAAAATGAAAACTTGGGAAAAAGTGAAATCGAATGAGAAATGTCAGCGAGGAGTACAGTACAACAGATGCCACAACTCAGTGATTTGTAATGTGCGACTTGTGATCTAGGCGTCTGTAATTCTCTCAATTCATTCATCGTGTTTTTTTATCTATATGGTGTTCAGGGCACCTGAACCAGGAGCTATTCTAAAGATTCTGCAAATGTTAATTTATGTAATTCTTACAACAGCCCTGTGAGGTGAGCGCTTTTGTGATGCTCGGTCCACAGATGAGGAAACGGAGGCACAGGGAGGGGGAGTAACTTGTTTGAATCGTGCTCAGGTGCCTGAGCCTTCCAGGTGCTGTGCTAGACTCTGGGATAGAGTAGCGACCAGGACAGACACTGTCCCTGCCCTTGGGGAACTTGGCAGAGAGACATAGAATAAACAAATGAGTAAGATTATTGTAAGCTTAAGGGCAGTGAGCCTGCTGCTTTGGTGGGTGGGGGGGGCTGCTCCCTCAGATCCAGGGAGCAGGAGGGCCCATCCGAGGAGGTGGTTTGGAGCTGAGGCCTCAGGGAGAGAAGGCGTCTCACTGGGCAGAATGCCTTCCCTCTGCCCTGGCCGTGCCTTCTGCCGGGAGTGCCTTTCCCTCTGCCTGTCTGTGCCAAACTCCCACTCACTGTTCCAGGCCCTGCTGGGTGAGCACCTCCTCTGTGGTGGGAGGTGAACCGGGGGGCTTCCCAGCCAGAGGGGGAACCTGCCCTCCTCTGTCTTCCCTGGCCTCTCTGTTCCTGGGGCAGGTCCTCAATGTGGGGGACCTCCGTAGGATCAGCAGTAAGGCCCCGCCGCCAGCCATTATTCTGGGGTCTCCCCTGGAGTGAGCGGGAGGCAGGGTTTTCTCCTAGGAAGGAAGTGAAGGTCCAGAGAAGTTAAGAGACTTGCCCAAGGACACACAGCTAGCAAGGATTTAAGGAGGGGTCCGCACTCAAGGCTTACAGGCCACCTTTTGGTTATTGTTTATGGGCCACCTCCCTGCTTACCCTGGCTGGGGGCCGCTGGAGGGCAGGTGTGGCAGCCTGAGTTAGCTCTGTGCCCGGCATCCCCTAGCTCTGGGCCTGGGCTGCTCGGAGAGGGCTGTGGAATGATTTGCCCTTTGCCAGGCTGGAAGCGTGAAACTGAGCATGAGGGCTAGCGAGGTCAGGGGCGTGGCGGCTGGCTTTACCACCGGGGGAAGGCAGGTGGGGACCTGAGCCCCTGGGCATATGGAGGGGCCCTGTGCCCGCCGCCACCCTCTATGCCCCAGTGAACATCCAGAGCCCACTTGGGACAAGCGGCCCACATCACCCCCCCTCCCCCCGCAATGGGGCTGGCCCAGACTCTGCCCCAGGCCACTTCCTGGCACTGATCGGCACAAGGTCAGGCTGCCTGCACACCCAGCTCCCATCCTGATCCCAGGGCCTCTACCAGGCAGGGGTTGGGGGGGACAGAGAGGTGCCGGGGAAGCTCTACCTTAGGTGAGCAGTGCACATGTATGGGGGCAGGGTCACCCTCCCTGCATCTCTGTCACTGAGGAACTGGCAGGACGGAAGGAGCCCGAACACTGAAGTTCTCAGATGGGGCTCAAAGCTGCTTTGTCCCGTGAGGCTCTGAGGCCTGATAACTTGGTCTCTCTGCAAAATGGAGACCATAAAATTCATCTGTGGGATGAGACCAAAGCACAGTGGCTGCACAGAGTAGGTGCCCAATAAACGCCAGGTGTTGTAGCCGCAGGCAATGTCTGAGTCTTTATTCACTCATTCATCTCACCAGTGTTTACCGAGACCCCGTTATGTGTCAGGCCCTGGGTAGAGTGTTAGGGGCACATCACAGAACCAAGCAGACAAAATCCCTGCCTTTGGATTGGCAGACAGTGGACGAGTGAATAAGTAAGCAAACAGCATAGTTTCAGACCATGGTAGAGGCTTAGAAGAAAATAAAGCAGGAAGGTGTGATAGAAAGTGACCAGGGACTTCTTTAAGTAGGGTGGCTGGAGAGGGCCTTGCTGAGAAGCAGTTGTGGCCTAAAAGAAGGGTGTTGAAGGTGCAGAGAATAGCAGATGCAAAGGCCCTGTGGTAGGAACAGGTTAGGTGGGTTCACAGAACAATAGTGCCATCAGTGTGGGGGGCACAGAGTGAGGGAGAGGGTTGGGAAGGAGAAGGAGGCAGGGGTGAGGAATTTGAATTTCATTCCAACAGTGATTATTATGAACAAAGACCAAAGCTATGAAGGACTACAATATACAAGGTGCAAACTCATGGTGATTCACTTCCAGCCCAGAGCTTGGGCACTTTGCATCAGGCACCTTAAAGAAAAGCACCTGCACACCTCTCCCCTGCAGCCTTTCTTTTAAAAAGAAATACAAAGGGGACAGGTCATTGCAACTCGTTAGGTGCAAACGCAGTGTGTTAGATGTGAATGTGTTTGTTCCACTGTGAACATTGTGAACGTGGCCATAGTCTCTGGCCTTCAGTGCCTGCGGGGAGACGAGGGGGACAGGGGGCGGGGGAGGGTGCATAATATCACCAGCCCCGATTTCGTCAGCACCATGTCAAGTGGGGAAGGCTTGAGATCAGCTGGTCCAACCCCCCTGACTCCCGGATGAGGAACCTGAGGTCCAGACGAGGGGAAGTGAGTGGTGAAAGGTGACACTATGAGTCAGAGGCAGATGCAGGACTTGAACCCAGGCCCCCGACCTCCAACCCAGACTTTCTGAGAAATGGGTGTCTTGCCCCATGCTTTCCCTTTGTTCTTTCCTGCCAGACAGAGTCAGCTGCCCTCAGGGCCAGGGAGGAGGCCTGGGGCAGGGGTCTGAGGTTTGGGGCCCACCTCTTACTCTACTGAAGAGTTTCTTCATGGCACTGCTGGCATTTTGGCCCAGATAACTCTCTGCTGGGGAGTGTGTCCTGGTGGAGCCTTACGGTCGTCTCTCGGATGGACCCCTGCTTGAAACGGGCAAAGGGGTGCCTCTCACAGTCATAAAATTAAAGGGAAGGAAGAATTTCACCTAGAACTAGTAATGATCCTGATAAACCCTGAGGGTTTAAACCCCGGCCCCTCCCCCCCCATGGCATTGCTGATTGTTGATGTAAACAGCAGGCATCTACATGGTAGAATAACCACAGGACTACTCCCATGTCAAGAGAATAGGTCCTCTGGCTCAAGACGCAATTTCCCCGCAGAAAGATTTGCACAGAGCGCCACGTGCCGTCAGCCCAGAGGTGACAGGCTGTGATCCGGAAACCTGAGGCCGGGGACTCACAGGGCGGTCAGCAGACCGATGTCGATTCTGAGGCTGAAGCGGCATTAATTAGCGAGGGTCAGAAAAAGTCGTTCCATGGACTACGAGAAAATGGAAAAATCATAGTGGAAAAAGAAACGAGTTTTTAAGAGTAGGCTTTTATTTTTTAGAACAGTTTTAGATTTACAGAAAAATGAATAAGGTAGCACCCCATGCCCAGTCTCCCCCACAATTAACGCCTAATGTTGGTGCAGTGCACCTGCCACCAGCCACGCACCGCTGTTCGTTGATGTTGTGAACCAAGTGCATGGTTCATTCAGACTTGCTCGGTTTGGGCTAACATCCTTTTTCTGCTATGGAATCCCGCTCACATCACATTTAGTTATCAGGTTTCTGTGGCCGTGGCAGTTTCTCAGACTTTCCTAGTTTCTGGTGACCTTGACAGCTTTGGGGAGTGCTGGTCAGGTTTTGGTACGCTGCTTCTCTATTGGCGTAATTTGACTGATGTCTTTCTTATGGTCAGGGGAAGGAAGTTCTCAGAAGGAAAGTGACATTTAAAATTTTTTTTAATTGTTTAAATTTATTTTCGAGAGACAGAGAGAGACAGAGCATGAGCAGGAAAGGGACACAGAGAGAGGGAGGCACAGAATAGGAAGCTGGCTCCAGGCTCTGAGCTGTCAGCCCAGAGCCCGAGGACGGGCTCAACCCCACGAACCGTGAGATTATGACCTGAGCCGAAGTCGGACAAGTAACTAACCGAGCCACCCAGGCGCCCTGGGAAGTGACATTTTTATCGTATCACATTAAGGGTAGATCCTATTAACATGATTTATCACTTTGGGTATTGACCTTGACCGCCTGGCTCAGGTAATGGTTGTCACTTTTCTCCACTGTAAAGTTACTCTGTTTCCCCCTTTCCGTGGTATCCTCTTCGGAAGGACGTCATTCTGTGTGGCCCTGGCTACGGAGTAGGGAGTTACTCTCCGCCGCATGAATGATTGAGAGTTCTGTACAGGAGATTTGTCCTTCCTCCTCTATTGATTCAGTCAGTTTCGCTTGTATCAGTATGGACTCGAGGGTATTGATTTCATTCGTACATTGGGTTATAATTCAACACTACTGTATTTGTTGCTCAGGGTGTCCCAACTTTGACCACGGAGAGCTCTTGCGGTGGCTTCTTTGCCCTGTGGCGTGCCCCCAGCAACACCGGGTTTGTTTCTTTGGTTTTCATTTTGAGCGCTTTCTTACCTCTGGCACCGCGAGCTGCTCTGGGCTCATCTTGCACATTTCCTGCCCGGTGTCAGCGGCAGCCATTTCTCGGTGCGGAGCAAGCTCTGGGTACCAGGTGAGCCCAGGGTTGGGGGTGGCATTTCTTGTAGGCCTTCCTGGCTGACAGACCAAAGAAACATGGGTTGTGTATTCAATGCATGTACACGCACACATCTGTAAACATTTTATAGGTAACTGTGTATATCTATATTAGGCAAATGTGAGTTTTTACCAATGTCTCCAGAATCCATTATATTTTATAATGTGATCTGAAATAGCGGCATACTACCATGTTGATAACTACTTACTGAGCGCTCACAGTGGTTAAAGTTCTAAGTGTTTAATGTGCATCTTTATGCTGCATGGAAGTCCCAGGTCCTGGTTACTCCCCACAACCCCATTTTTACCAATGAGGAAATGAAGGCACAGGGAAGGTAATAAGTATCATTCCCAAAGTCTCCTAGCCAGTAAGTGGTGAAGTTTATCTCAAAGCACCTCAATCATATCAGCCTATCATATCAATCATATAACCTATCACATCAATCATTAAAATACACTTACATCTTGCATTAATAGGACTTATATACAATGGAAAAAAGAAGAAAGAAAGAAAGAAAGAAAGAAAGAAAGAAAGAAAGAAAGAAAGAAAGAACAAAAGAAAGAAAAGGAAAGAAAGAAAGAAAGAAAGAAACGAAATGGAAGGAAAGAAAGAAAGAAACGAAATGGAAAGAAAGAAAGAAAAAGAAAGAAAAAACCCGAATGTTACCTTGCAGCTGACTGGTCAATACAGTATTACAACTCAGAAACATCTCACTTAAATGTTACGATTTCCTTTGAAGCCATGATATCGGTGGTTTGGATCTCAGATATTTTCTGCTTCAGCTTTTGTCGTCTCTAATGACTGACGGATACAAGATCTCAGGCATTCGCGTTCCCGGTTTACCTGGCCACTGTGCCCGGCCATTCTCAGCACCTCCCTGCAGCTGGCCCCATGGGAAATTCGCAGGGACAGTCTTCTGCGAAACACATCCGAGGCAGCTCAGATCCCAGAGGCCACAGGTAGCCTCGGAGCTCTGACTCCCAGTCGTTCCTGGTGTCAGGCTGGTCTGACCGGCTGGGCCTCTTCAGGGCGCCCTGGACAGAGCCTCCTCTGACCCCCAGCATGGCCGGAGGCACCCAAGGCCCCTTCTTCTCAGGCTGCCCCACCCTCCTCAGGCCCAAAGCAGCCTGGTCCCACCTCCTCCAGGAAGCCTTCTTTGCCTGCTCCACCCTCAATGATGTCCACATTCTTTGAAATCCCAGGTGTAGACAGCCCAAGGGTCTCGAAGGAGGAGCCCTCGGATGTTCCTTCCTTCCTTTTTTTTTTTTTTTTTAATATTTTTTATTTATTTCTAGGAGAGAGAGAGAGACAGCGTGAGCAGGGGAGGGCCAGAGAGAGAGAGGGAGATACAGACTCTGAAACAGGCTCCAGACTCTGAGCTGGCAGTCAGCACAGAGCCTGACGCGGTGCTCGAAGCCACGAACTGTGAGATCATGACCTAAGCGAAAGTCGGACACTTAACCGACTAAGCCTCCTAGGCGCCCCAGCGGATGTTCCTTCTTTAGCTTGCACGGTGTTTTCTGGCATTTTGATTTGGTTCTAGCATGGAAGAGCAAGAGATTTCCTGTAAAAATGTGGACACTCAGACTTGCCTACAAGTGTTGAAAGCCTGGCAGCCCTGAGCTCACATTCCCACTGACTGGCTCAGCCCTGCGCACAGTAGGGGCTCTGCCACTGAGGGTGGTGTGAACGGGCTGGGTGCACTCAACTCAGAGGCCTGCCTTTGGAGGCAGACAGGACCGATTTTCAATGCCCTGCCCCTTCCTGGCTATGGGACCTGGGAAAAAAGACTTCTCTTCACTCAGCCTCAGTTTCCTCATTTGGAAAATGGGCTTCAGACTCATCTCATGGAATTGTCGTGAGGATGATGCAGGCTGATGGAGGGGGCGGGCCGAGGACAAGACAGGCACTCAGGGAACCCGTTTAGACAGTTAGTTCCTTCTCTTTCTTGTTTTCTTTGCTCTGGTAGCTCTCAGTTCCCAATGATGTCACTGTCCATCCGCTCATGCCACGAACGCCCGGGGTGTGCGGGACACCTCTGAGACCGCAGCTGCCGCCTTCCCGGTCTAGCTGGGGAGACATTTTATTCATGCCTGCACTTACCCACTTGCCCATTCACTACCGAATGCCTGCTGTGTGCGGGGGGCGGTTCGGAACGCCGGGGATCCAGCAGTGAACAGACAGATGAAAATCCCTGCCATCCCGGAGCTGACAGCCTAGTGGTGCCTGTTGGACGGTAAACCAACAAAGTGTTGGGTAGCACCAAGTTCTGTGAAGAGTCATGGGCGTGACAGAGGGGCTGCTGCTTGGTCAGGGAAGGTGTCTCTGTGAGCAGGGGGTGGGGTGAGAGGGAGGGAGCCATGTGGCGGGCTCTCTGAGTAAGAGCGTTCCCGGCAAGTGCAAAGGCCCTGAGGCAGGCGTGGGTGTGGAGTGTTTGAGGCATAAGGAAAGGGCCAGTGTGACTGACGGAGGCTGAGTTACATGTTTCCCTAATGTTAGAATTCCTCTCCTTTCCTTTTCCACATCCATCTACCTTCCCCTTTCTCTCTTTCTCTGTTTTTTTACAATGAGTCTCTTAATTTTGTAATCCAAACACACAATGACAATTTATAAAAATAGAAATAATATCTGGGAAGCCCTTGGCATGTTGCTGGTATGCAGGAGCAGTGACTGCTATTATTATCGTTTTGTCTTCTCATTTCTGGTAGGGATGAATCACTTCTTCCCAACGTTTCCTAAAGAGGCAGCGGACCCTGAGGCCTGTGTCCCACTGTGGAGCGGCTTTCTGTGTCTTTTCCAGCTTTACTGAGATATCGTCGGCATATAGCATCGTGATATTTAAGGTGTACCGCCGTTCGAGTTGATCCACTTCTACATCGCGGAGTGACGGGCACCCTGGTGTTAGCTAACGCCTCCAGCAGAGCCTTTCTTCTCTCTTCTGCTCCGTCATTCTGTGGTTTCGGGAACGTGAGTGTGGGGCAGGCGCAAGGGCCTGTGGCTGGGGTAGGGCACCTCTTCCCCCCTCCTTTCCCCCCTCCCCTCCTCCTTTTTTTTTTTTTCTTCCTACCTGCAAACTCTACAGCAGAAGGAAGCATTGCATCTGGAAAGTCTTGTTTCAGAGCCGCTGAGATGTGTGAGGTCTCTGGGGCCTGTGCTATGAGGGGCCAGGGGCCGGGGTGCAAATCACTGTGTCAGGAAGAGGGGGGTTCATGGAGTACTTGAGGGAATGAAGGTCTTAAAAGGGGGCTCTGGTCTGCTCACCAGGCAAGTCCCCACAGGGTGGCAGCCCCAGGGGAGCCAGCTGGGTCTGGGGACTCTGCTCCAGGGCCTGGGAACAGTGTTGGCATGGGGCATGCAGTAGGTGCTCAATGCATGCTTGGTAGACGAGTGAGCACTAGTGTTTTAAAGTCAGACCTTGGAGTCTTCGCACAGTTCTGGAAATTCTAGCCACGATTTGTTCAAGACTCAGGGGCTGTGGCCTGACTCAGGGGCAGGCAGCCCCACCCAGGTCCTGCTGTTGGCCTGTCTTTCCGTCTGTCTGTCATCCCCTGCCCTCGCTGCCTCCTCCACGGGCCCTGAGCCAGCTCCTGTCGCCGTAGCTGCCGTCTGCCCCATGAAGTCCCCTCCAAATGTGACCAGGCGGGTCCCGCGACTCCTTGAAGTTGATAACCTCTCTGCTCTCTGTGCTCCGATTTCCTTGTCTTTGCAAAGAGAGATAACAATTTCTGCGACTTCCTTTACTTCTCTTCCAAAGATGCTTATTATTTTATTGGCTCGGGTGAAGCTCAGAGAAGTGTACGGGTGGGGGGCAGTCACCACTGCCGCTTCCCTGGCAGCAGAAACAGTTCTTGCCGGGAGCTGACCCTGTGCGGGCCTGGAACGGGCATGGTCCTGGCTTCGGCCGCTGTCTGCCCTGGGTTAGCACACAGGGCTCCTGCTGCCTAGGTCATCTCTCAGAGACTTGAACTCACCAAGGCTGCCTTTAGTCTCAGCGGTTTGCCAGGTGCTTTTCCTTCTCTTTGAGACATTCTTCCTTCTGTCCTCAGCCTGGTTAAATTCCTACTTCTGATTCTGAATCTAGCTCAAACATCACCTCTTTCAGGAAGCCCTCCCTGATGACACCCCACAAGTCGGATCACTCTGTTAACCACTTTTTATCATTCATCACTGTTATATTACTTTATTTACTTACTCTCAGCCCCCATAGGGCTCCCTACCCCATTATGTGAGCTTAGGCTCCCCCTAGAAGGAAGTTGGGAGGCCCAGGCCTGTGAATCAGCAAAGTTCTCCTTCCCTCTTGGCACTTTCTCTGTGGAGGCTGAGAGCTGGCTTCCTCCAAGGAGGACTAGATTCAGGGGTGCATAGATGGAGGGGAGGTGGGCAGGGCTTTCCCCAGCCCCCAGCCCTGCCATCTCCTCCCAGATGGCTTCTCTCTGTTTCCATGACGATGCCTCCCTGCCTGAGCCACCAAGACTGCTCTCTCCTTTCCCCCTGCCCTTCCTGGAGAGCCAAAGGGGGCTTCTCAAAACCCGAACCCTTCCCTGGCTCCCTGTTACTCAGAGATAGCTGGGCTGCAAGCCCTCCGTGTCCTGACCTTACCCCTTACCTCCCTCCCTGCCCCGACAACACCTGTTCCTCGCAGCTCCCTGCCTGTGGTTCTTTGCACTTGCTCTTCCCTCTGCTCTGAGCACTGTTCCCTCAAATGGATGAAAGCCACAGGACCCTTTCCTCACCCTCCTTTGGGTCTTTGCCCAAATGTCCCTTTCCCAGTAAGGCCCTCCCTGACTGCCCTATTTAAAAATGTTATCTCCCTGCCATCCCTTTCCCCCCTTCCCTCCTTTATTTCCCGGGAAGAGGCCACATAGGTTACTGATTCATCTTATTTCCTGTCTGTCTGTCCCGATGAAATGTCAGCTCCCCCAGGCAGGTGCCTGGGTCAGCCGCTGTTCCCTGTACCCCCAGCAGGGCGTGGGCCCAGGGCTCAGACGGGCCTGGCTTGGAGCTCTGCCTCCATCACATCCTGGCCATTTCCTCTCTGGACCTCAGTTTTCCCACCTGAAAAAATGGGAGAAAATGTGGGATTGGAATAAGGGCAAAGTAAAAACGTGTTTATAAAGTGCCTGGTGCCTCCAAGTATCAAGAGAGCACCCTCCCCCAAAGCATCCAGAATGAAAACTCATTGATCATCCTGGGGAAGTGGGTGACGCCGTTCTGGTCTGTCCGCACCACGGACTATTAAGCAGGTGTTAAAAAGAATGGCTCACGGTTTCCCAGGCACCGTGTGTGGTCACTCTGGTTTGCTTGTTTGTTCTTTAGGACACAGGTATTTTTTCCTCTAGGACTTGTGTTTCATTGAAAAAAGTTCCAAGTAGAATACAGTGTGCGTCATAGTCTATCTTTGTTTTAAAAAGGAGGAGGAATATATACATTTCTATATATTTTTTTTTAGTTTTAAAAATTGAAGTGAAATTCACATAACAAAAACGTAGCCATTTTAATTAATCATTACATAATTAACCATTTTAAAGTGTGCGGTTGGGCGACATTTGGTCCATTTGCAACGTTGAGTAGCCAAGGCCTCCATTTAGTCCCCAGTACATTTCATCACCCTCAAAAGAGGCCCGTACCCATTAAACACACCGCTGTTCACCCTACTCACCCCCAGCCCCTGGTGCTCACTGATTTGCTTCCTGTGTCCATTGCGTTGATCTATTTTGGGTATTTCATATAAATGGAATCATATAATAGATGATCTATTGCGTCTGGCTTCTTTTAATTAGCATAATGTCCCCCCCCCCCCTCGACTGTGTGCCAGCGCTTCATGCCTTTTTATGGGCAAATAATGTTCTATTGTGTGAATAGGCTGCATTATGTTTACCCATTCACCTGTTGATGGGCATTTAGGTTGTTTTCACCTTTTGGCGCTGTGAATAGCGCTGCCATGAACAATCTAGGAGAATTCTTGTTTGCGTGGAGATTCTTAAATGCGGAAAAGCGAAAAAGGGAGAGGTTCAAAAGGGTGGACAATGTGATCCTGATTTGTAAAAATGACAGATAAAGAGACCCCTTGTCCAGGCAGAGTCTGTACGGGATTTTCATGCTTACAGAAAAATATGTAAAAACCCATTCTCACCTGTCAACACGGGCAGAGAAGGCTTTTGCAGAAAAGGAAAAGAGAGAAAAAAAAAAGGAGGCCAGATGCCAAATGAAAACAGCGCACACAAAATGATTCCATTTAGGCATGTGTGACAAGTTACAGATTGAGTAATTGTGTATGTCGATCTAAAAAAAAAAAAAAACAACCCAAACAACAACAACAACCCCCCCCAAACTATTCTCTGCGAGAAGGGCTGGGCTGGAGGCTGATCAGAGGGGGAATGAGGTTGGGATGGAAGGGGTGGGGGAGTGGATTTCTCCATGGTGTCCCCCCAGCCCCAGCCCCCGCTGGCTGTGAGGTCCCCCGGAGTCCGATTTCCTTCCCTGAGCGTTGCTGATTCTCTGGCTGGGACCTGTGAGTGGGAGCCAGAACTTTCCTTGTGGGGGTGCAGTGGTCCTGCTTGGGGACCCCTCTGCAGTGACTCCTGCATGTGGTTCCCATTTCCTGGGGGGGGGTGCGGAGTCCAGGGGAAAGGTAGGAGGGACCCAGGAGGAGGGAGAAGTGGGTGAGTGTGGCCGGACTGGAGGACGGACCCATTGCCCCTGCTGAGCTCGGGACCCTCCCTGAGGGGCCTGGCCTCCTGGCTGCTGCTGGGGCTGCCTTGTCTCCACCATCTCTTTCTTCCTCTGGGAGATCTTGCAAACCCCCGGAACACCACCAGAGATGGTGGTGAGGAGCCCCAGGTCCCCGTCACCTGGCTTTGTCAGATCCTAACACTTTAATATCGATTTCAGATCTGCAGCTGTCAGACGTGGGGGGAAACAGACGGCTCAGACGGGATACCTCCGATTCCTTGAGGGGAAATGGAATAAAGTGACTCTTTGCGAGTGTGGCAGGGTTAAGGGAACCAAGCAAGGAAAGGTGCAGGGTGGGGCTGGCGCGTCTGCAGGGACAGGGTGCGTGGAGAGGCCCGCTCCCGAGGAAGGACAGCGCTGGCCCAGGGGACGGGGACGCGGCAGGGAGGGGGCTGTTATGCCCTCCCATCTCCTCAGAGCAGGGGCAGCCCCTCCAGCTCGGCCTCCGAGGCACAGATGAGGGTGGGGAAGGCAGTGATTTGGAGGGGGCAAAGGAGGGGCGTTTGCCAGTTTCTCCCCTGGAGCGCCAGGTGGGCATCCACACTCGCCCTGGCGCTGCTCCGTCTTCAGCTCTAGTCTGCGATGTGGGTGACACGGGGGCCCTCGTGCTGTCTTTGAACCTTTGCTGTTGTCAAGCTCGGGTTCTCAGCTCTGTTAATGGAGCCCTTACTACCGGCTAAGTGTTTCACACCAGCCGATGCCCTGAATCCCCTCCCTGCCTCGGTTCATAGCTTAGGAAAGCAAGGTGCAGGAAGGGGCAAGCTTTGTGCAAGGCAGGGCCCAGAGCTGGACTTGAACCCAGAGCAGCTGTTGTGGAAATCGAAGCCCTTCCACGGCCCAGGTTCTTCCATCTTGGCCCTGTGAAGTTCCCAGGAGGACGGCCCCCCAAATTCTCTCTCCTGCTTGGTTCCTGGTGTGGGTCAGGGTACCCGGGCGCCCTCCTGGGACAGCATCCTGGTGCAGTCAGACCTGGGCTCTGCCACTTCTACCTACATCAGCTCCCCAGGCCTCAATCTCTTCATCTGGGAAATGGGCACACACGAGCCCCTCCCTGCAATGAAGTTGTGAGGCTTTGCGGAGGGGACGCGCAGGAGGCCTGGGACCCGGCACACAGGAGGCGGCTCCAGCTGGCCCTGCTGGGTTTCTGATTTCCTGAGACGCCTCCTGGGGGCCGGATCCCCAGCTGGAGGAAGGATGAGGCCTGGCCCTGGGGGCCCCGGGGGGGAGGCCTGGTCCCAGGACAATGCCGAGCATTGAGTTCATGCCAGGCCTGGTTTGGGGTTGGAAAAATAGAGTAATCTGGGCAGGATTGACACAAAGGCCTGGGGGCCGGGCCGGTTACCCCCCGCAGGCCCAGTCACACTGGCAGCCTCCCTAGCAGCTCGAGGAGGGGGGGGTTCTTTCCCCAAAGATTATAATTAAATGAGCGATCAGGGCCCCTCGCTAAGGCCTCGCAGCCGGGTTTCGTTACAGGAAGAACCGCAGGTACCGGGGTTCGTGGGTCCGGCGGGCATGTGGCTCCCACAGTAGTGATGGCCGCGGGGACACAGGCAGCCTGCGGACGGGGCCCCTCGGGCCAGGCCCCGGGGGGGTCAGGTGTTGCTGCTGCCTGGAGGCCCTGGTTCATCTCCCCATTTCATCAAGGGGCAAATAGAGGCGCAGAGTCACTTTGGAGGCTGCTTTCTTCATGTCTTCAGCACAGTTGAGGGGAGGTGGGGCAGGGTCTGGACTCACTCGGGCCTCTGAGCCTCCCTGCCTCAGTTTTCTCCTCTGGAAAATGAGGACAACCCAGTGCTGGCCTCGCAGAGTTGTGAGAAGCGACCGAGTGGGTGTGCAGCGAGGCCTCAGGAAACGTCTGTCCCTCCTTCCTTTTACCGTGACGAAGGGGGCCAGGCTCGGCCCCGCGGACTCTGTGCCGGCCACACCTGTTGTCTGTCTACCCCCACGTCTTCCTCCGTGAGTGAGGGGCTCAGGCCTTCAGGGCTGAAATGTAGGTGGGGGAGGCTTCAGATGATTTCTGCTGTGGGGAGTGCAGTCTGGGCAGAGGGGACAGCCGGGCCCCATGCCTAGACATTGGAGAGCACTGTCTGGGGAGCAGTGCAATGCTTCAGTTAGAACCGAGGGTCTGAATCTCAGCTCCAGCTGAGTGTCTTTGCTATGTGACTTCAAGCAGGCTACTCGAGCTCTCTGGTCTCAGACTATTACCCACAGAATGAGTGTGGAAAACCTTCTGCAAAGGGCTACTATGAAGAGAACAGTGCCTGGCACATAATAGTATTTAATACATGCTGTTATTCATAACTGCTTCCTGCAGGAAGCCCACCCTGATCTCCTCTGGCTCACGAGGTCGCCTGGGCACGCTCCGTCATGGGACGTTGCCTCTTCCACATGCCAGTCTCCCACGCACCACCCCACCCCTCCACAACCCCCCGCCGCCAACGCAGATGCTGTGTCTGGGGCCCCCTGAGGGCTGCATCCGGGAGCCCAGCAAGAACCCAGCTCCGAGCAGCCACGGGAGGCCAGGCATGGGGGAACGGCAGCCCCGAGCCCCTAGATGATGTAAGCTTTCTCCTCCTGGGATGTCGGCTTCCCCAAGACTGACCCACAGGAGGTGCCCAAGAAGTGTGTGAAGGAATTGTTGCGATGAACAGGTGCTCAGAGGGAGGGAGGCTGAGACGGGGTGCCCAGCAGGCTGAGACCGCGGAACTCACGAAGCAGAAAAACAACAGTAACAATTGTTACTTACTATTTCCCATGCTCCAGGCTCCGCGCAGAGTCATTTCAATTCATCTGCCCCGCAGGCTGGTGCTGTTATTGTTTCCATCTCCCAGTTGGGGAAACCGAGGCACAGAGAGGTTAAAGTAGCTGACCTCGTGTCGCACAACGAGTGAGTGGTGGAGCCGGTATCATATCCCTGCTGCCTGACTGAGGTACCTGCCCCGCAACTGTAACAACATGCCTACTCCTACCTACAGGGAAAGTACTGTTACTGTACCCATTTTGCAGATGAGGAAACAGAGGCAAGATGGCCTCCCTGTGTCCACACATGGAAACTGTTGCTGAGCAGGAGATGTGGGCCCTGGAAGCCAGGCGAGTGCCCTGAGGGAGGGGTGGGGGCCCCTGAGCAAGCTGTCCCCTGCCAGTTAACATCCCTGCTGATACCCTGGCCTGTTTCCCAAGCCTAGCACCTGGAGTGCGGCTCCTTCGCTTGCTCCGGAGTCTCAGGTGCCTTCGCAGTAGGATTCTCTGTCCTGCCGTGGTTTTCATTCCAGTCCTTTGTGCTGAAAAGAAAAAAGTAAAAAGAAAACTTGGCTCCAAGCACTCCCTGCTCCTTCTGCCACTTCCTCGAGAGAGAGAGGAAGAGCCCAGCCTCTTCTTTCCCTCATTCTGGGGCACAGAGATGTCTGCAGCCAGCCGGAGGTCACACAGCAGGGTTGGCCTTGGACTCCTTATCCAGTGCTCTGCTCATGGCACCTCAGCTTCAAGGCTGGTTGTACCCTCCGCACCCCAGCATTTGCTTTTTCCGGCTCCATCCTCTAGGCCTGGGGGAGCAGAGGAAGTGGGGCTGATGTTCCCTGAGGCTTATTACATGCTGGGCGCTCCACCACCCCCACACTCAGAATCCTCA
Organism: Proteles cristata cristata; assembly: GCA_017311185.1. Taxonomy (NCBI): domain Eukaryota; kingdom Metazoa; phylum Chordata; class Mammalia; order Carnivora; family Hyaenidae; genus Proteles; species Proteles cristata. The sequence goes on along the minus strand of JAESUZ010000380.1, from coordinate 55,826 downwards.
GAATAGCTCCGTGAGGTCCTGTCACCCCATTTAACAGATGAGAAAACCGAGTCACAGAGAAATGAAGTGCCTAAGGTCACAGCGTTGGGAAGTGGCAGAGCGGGGATTCGAACTCGTGTTCCTCTGATTCTGTTGCTGCCACACCCGCTGCCTTCTTGTAGGGAGGCCTGAGCCCCAGTGCTGGTGGGGGTACAAGAGGGAAATGGGAGCCTGGGCTGGGCCGGGACCCTGGAGCGGCGCCAGACGGCAACAATGGGGCCTCAGAGAAGGTGGTGGCCCGGGTGGGGCGTGAGTGGTCGCCGGGGGCTCAGGGCTGGGCTATGGGCTGGCAGACTCGGCACACTGTCCCTCTCCTCCAGCTCCTGAGTCGAGACCTGGGGACCTCCTGGCACCTCACCCCCCAAACCCAACAGACGCAGGAGGCAGGGGCAGGGCCAGCCCCCGGCAACAGTCGTGCCTGGTCACCGCACCTCACTCCGATCTAGAACTAACTAGAGGCCGGGCCCTGCACCCAGGGCCTTCCTGGATCCTCACAGCCAGCCTAGGAGGTGACACTGTTAGCAATGCCCTTTGACGCTTGTGAAAGGGGAGGCCCAGAGAGGCCCTGGGCACTTGCCTAGGGCCACAGAGGGGCAAAGAACTTTGGAAAGGGGGCTCTCAGAGGGTGAGCTGGCTGTCCCCAGAGGCATACAAGCAGAGGTGGAGAGAACTCGGTGGGGCGTTAGAGCTCACCAGTGGAGCCTCACTGACCTTGGGGCCTGGACAGCCCGGAGCTGGAGGGTGGATGAGGCCTCTTGGGCTGTTGAGGGATTAGAGGAGTTACCAGATGCTCAGGGTTAGAAATGCGGCGCCGTGGAGTAGGCACACCCTTCACGGGGCACCCACCGTTGGCAGGAACGGCCGCTCACATGTACGGGGTCTGCCGTGCGCCCAGGCCCTCTGCCTCGGGGGTTTTGAGTGCTCACAACTTCTCAGCCGGTTTGCTGAGTGCTTCCGGGGTCCTTGGGAGCCACGATAGCTCAGCTCAGCCGCCTCTGTTCACCTCCCTATTGGCACACCAGTCCGCGTGGCCTCGGGCAGCTACTAACTTCCTTGGGCCTCAGTTTCTCGATCTGTGTATTAGGTGGGGCTATCCATGGCGTCCTAGATTTCTAGGTGAAGATTTGAGTGTCTTCAGAGCTACACTGTCTTCCCCTCGGGAGCTTGCTGCCCAAAATGAAATCCTCTCTAAAAGAGTCCTTCTCAGCCTCCTCATTCCCACCACCTCTCTCTTTCCTCCCCTGCCTCAGGGTTTGTTCCCATTTGCCTCTTGTCGCAGTTAGGCCATCTTCCATGCCTGGAACGGTGAAGATGTTTAATTAAATCGTAGAACAGGAAGTCTGGATTTGGGGCTGCTCCTGGATTGGTAATCTGGGTTCTTCAAGTCTCCTGTCTTCATGGATCCCAGTGGCTGCTGTGGCACCGGACATCGCATCCCATATAACCACATCTTGACTAGGACGGGAAGAGGGTGGGCCAAAAAGGGATTTTATTTTTCCATCCAGAATCTCACTCTTTTATCAAGCAGGAAAACATTTCCTTAATGTCCCAGTAGACTTCCCCTGTGACTACGTGACCCTGCAGTCACATGTCCACCTTTAAACCAGAAAAGAATTCCCAGGGCTGACTTAGATCAATCTAAGGACTCAGCCTCTCAGGCTGTCCTAAAGAAGTGTGGCTCTGAGGGTAACGGGGTCACGGCCGGGCCAGCCACCTGGTTCCAGCCTCGCTGACATTCATTCCCTGTCAGGACCGCGCCGGTGGGCTCAGATGTGCTGGCCTTTCTCTGGCTGGTTCCCTTGGGGGTGAGCGCCGTCTTCCCCGGCCGCCAGTCTCTGGTCCTCCTCTTCCTCCCTGCCCGGCCCTCCTCAAATGGCCTTGAGGTGAGGGGGAGCCCTCTCCTGCCTCCACCTGCCCGTGAGACCCTCATTCCTTTGCAAGGGCTCCCTAGTCCCTGTCAGTGTGGCCGTCGGTGCCCCACTGGCCACACGGACCGCCCAAGCCCGGCCTCTTCCTCCTCGCACGTCTCTGGCTCGGTTTTCCAAGTGGGTGTCACTTACCGTGCCGTGTCCACCCCCTCCCCAACACACACTCCCGACTCCGAGAAAGGCGCTGCCCTCTCCCAGCGATCAGCCTGCTTTCCACTCACTGTCCCCTACCCCACGTCCAGTCCGCCGGCAAGGCCCCCTCGCCTTACCGTCTTCCAGCTGTGGCCAGGATCCCACTGCCTCCTTGCCTCCCGAGAGGTCCTATAAGCCTCCATCGTTCACACCACTGCCCTGCTCAGACCCCTCTGTGGCTCCCCCTGCTTCCACGAATGCGAAGTCTTCCCCAACCCAGGACCCTGAAGGATGGGCCCTCCCCTCCCCACACACCTCCACCCTCCTTCTGGCCTTGATGACTTTCGCTCTTTCTCTTCGCAAACAGCACCCCAAGCGTCTCCCCGCCCCTTCCCCACTTTTGCCTTGCTCTTCCCTCTGCTTGGAACACTGTTCCGGATTTTTCCGTGCCCTGCCCTCTCTCCTCACTCAGGCCTGTGCTCCTCAGAGGGGCGTCCCAGACCACCCCCCGCTGCAGCCCCTCCAGCCCCTCCATCTTTCTCGATCCCGACCCTGATTCCTTTTCCAGCCGCACGCATCATCCTCCCTCTGTGTTTACGGACTCACTTGCTGGGTGTCTGGTGCCCCAACGTGGGCACTGGCAAGTGGGACTGTGAGCCCTGGCAACCATTTGGGCAAGATGACCTCCGTGGGTGTGGCCTCGGGGACACCATGGGGGCCGGAGGTGACACCCCGCCCAGGGGTGCTGCCTGGGTCTCCGGGCTGGGGAGGGTCCCAGGCAGTGGGGAGAGCATCTCTGAGCAGAGAGCCATGGAGCCAGGGCTGTCACCGCATCACAGAGCCTTCGGGAGGCCGGAGGTGACGCTGGACGGGAATGGACGGCAGGTGTCTCAGCCCACCCTCAGGGCTCCCTCCCTTTCCTCCTGTCTGATGGTTTAAGTTTTTCTTTCCTTCTGAGTGGCGGTGCCCACCGTCCGGCGGGTGGAGTGAAGGGTGAAGATCCCAGTGAGGTGGCCCGTGTGTCCCAAGTGCAGGCTAAAGCTGGTTGGTGAGGTGGAAATCGGCCACGGCCAAGTTCCCCTTGGGGATTCCACAGGAAGGATGCGGCCCTCCCCAGCCCAGGCGGATGTACGGTTTCCATAAATTCAGCCCGCCACCCCCGCACCCCCCAGCACTGGGACCCAGCCCAGGGGAGCCTGGCTTATGTTGGGGGCCCCAGTGTGGACACAGGGCTGCGTCTGAGCAGACTCGGACTGTGGGGGAGCTGCCAACCCGTACCTCCCCTCCTGCCGTGCTCGCCATCCATTGGCTCTTTTCTCTCTGAGACTTTTTATTTTTTGCTGAGCGTGTGTAATTGAATTCCCATCAAAGTACCTAAGTTGTGACTCTCCTGAGTATGACATCGACAAGGGTGTGTGTGTGCTATTCTGGTTCATACCGGGGGCCTCCTGGACTTGACCTCTTCTCCACAGTGACCCCAAGGCCCCTCCTTAGAACACCAGGCTCAGACGAACCCAGTCTGAAAGCCCACGATCAAGGCCCATCTCTCGGGTCTCCATCCAGGAAAATAAGGATGTGAGAAGTGAGGGAGGTTGTGCTTTGGGGACAAGGAGCAGGGTGGCTGAAGCCTGGGCAGGGCAGGGATGGTGCGGGGACCGAGGCCAGACCGGGATCTGAGAGAGGGCGTCTGGGGGCATGGCCTGCCTGTCACTCTATTCATTCTGTGCTTATCATTCGTTCATTCAGCAAACATTCACGAAGCGATGATCCCTGCCTACAAGGAGCACACAGCCCAGTGTGGAGACGGACATTAGCCAAATCACTCCCAGAAATGTCTATTTGTGACTGACAAGTATGAAGTGATGAGGGTCTTTGATGGGCAGGGGGGTGGATGTGGCTGGGGAGGTCAGAAAGGCTTCCTAGAAGATGCCAAGTCAAAAACTGAAGGATGAGTAGAGGCCAAGTAGACGGGAAAGGGAGGAACAAATGTTCCAGCAAGTGGCCACAGAATGTGCAAAGGTCCTGTGGGGGTATAGGCCAGAACAGAGGGAGTAGGTGAATCTAAAAGACCTTGTAGCTGGAGCTGAGCTGGAGCTCAGCCTGGGGAACGGCTGAGTAGGGAGGAAGGTCACGAGGCCCCTGTGCCCGCCTCTGCCTTCCCACCTGGCCGCCTGGCAGGCCCTGGCTCAGCGTCTTTCACAGATGCTCTCTTTGAATCTCTACCACTTCTGAAGATCAGCTTCTGAAGGTGCCAGGGGTTGAACCCACTTGTCAGATGAGGAAACTGAGTCTCTGGATCTTCCCATGGCCCCACCCGCTTCCTCCTGCCCAGAGAAAAGAGGAAGGGTAACTGCCACCCCACAGTCAGCTGGGAAGAGTCTGGGCTGGGAATGGGGAGGGTGGAGCCCTCAGAGGCCCGCACCAGGGATGGGCAGGGGCCCCGCTTCCGTTTCACCACAGCCCTGTGACATGCCCCAAAGGGAAGCAGAGGCCCCCTGTCCCCATGCCCTGTACCCCAGGGAGGGGGCTAGGGATGCCCTGGTGAGGTGGGGGCACGACACCCTGGGATCCTGAACTTTTGGGTCAGCTGAACCCAGCTGGGTGACCTTGTGACTGAGTCTCATTATCTCGGCTTCCTCCTCGAACTAGAGGATCAGAACCCCTCCCCTGGCTGTTCTCAGGGTTCGCACACGGTGGGCCTCACCGAATGGCTGGCCGGTGGTTGTTGATTGAATGAGCTAAAGGTGTTTTTACTCCTGAGAGGAGTAGACAGCTGGATGAAGAACTCATGTATTTGAGTCCCGGGTGCTGCGGGGCCTCAGTTAACAAGCCAGACGCGAATGCCTGCGGATGGCACCGCGCTGCCTGCTCTGTGGCAGACATCACGGATTGACCGTCTTTCCCCTGGAATCCGAGCTCTCCTGGCTCTGTGAGCAGCTGGGGTCTGGCCCTCAGGAGGGACCTACCTGTCTTTCCCAGGGAGAGGCCAGGAACGTGTACTTGGAAGATTGCAGTGCGAGCCCCCGAGGTGATTTAAGCTGTTTTCCTTCAGTCTCTTTCAACAAATATCTATTGAGCGCCTACTGTGTGCGAGGTGCCAGACCATAGCTGTGACCAGGGTGGATGTGGTGCTTGCCCTTGTAAACTGGCATCTTGGCAAGAGAGAGACAGACAGACAAACATACAAATAAGTAGTTACTTCCAGACACGGATACATGCTGTGAAGACGTAAGCGGAGGGGTGCAGCGGGGCGAGACAGGGGAAACCTCCTGGCAGGGCTTGGCAGGCGGGGGTGTGGTGGCTCTGGGAGGAGGTGGCATTTATTGAAACGCAGCCACCAAGGCAAAATATGGGGGACCAGTGTTACAGGTAGGGGGACAGCCAGAGCCAAGGTCTGGAGGTGGGAATCAGGTTGACTTATTTTAGGAGCAGGAAGACGCTTGTGTTTCTGGGGGGTGGGGGTGGTGAGTGATCGGAAAGAGACAGTATTGGATGGGGCCGGAAGTCAGGGCCGGAGGTCAGGGCCCGGCATGTGGATTTTATCCTGCAGGTGATAGGCAGTCCCTGGGGGTGCTGAGTCAGTGACCTGGCTGGGGTCACACGTGGAAAGGCTGTGCAGGGGACAGGGGTGAGGCGGGGGGACCAGGGGGGGAAACAGCTGCGGTGTCCAGGTGAGCGGCCATGGGGGCTTGGACCGGGGAGGGGTGACCAGGGCTGGCGGGAAGCCCGGGGCTCTGCCTTTGGTTTCATTTTTCCTTTTACACAATCCACCGGCGGGGCTCTGGGTCACTGGAGTTTCCCTGGCGCTGCTGGTGGGACCACAGCCCCTTCTCAGCTCTCGGTGACCATCTCCCCTGCCCGCAAGCCTCTGGTCCCCCCAGCACGCTCCAGCCCTGCGGGCTGTCCATAAACTGCTTGGGAACCTGGCTGGGGAGATGCATAGTCTGCTCCGGATCACGTGTGTCCCCCAAGGCGGGGGCCCTGAGAGGCTGGGCCGGCGGGGGTAGATTTATTTCGGGGTCCCTGATTATAGGGAACTGTCCAAAGGTCACTCACTGAGGGGCAGCCTCTCTTTTGGGACAGCTTCCCTCTGGTCCAGCCTCTTGCTGGGAGGGGCAGATAGACATGCTCTGCTGACTTACGGGGGCCTCAGGGCCTTTGCTCTGACAGCGGCTGGAGAGCTGTGCTGAGCGGTGTTCAGAGGCTGCACCCGGCTCCTCAGAGGGAGAATTGTAAGTGATGAGTGATGCCTGCTGTGGGCCCTGGAGTCCCATTGGCCAGGAGTTTGCCATCTCCCGCACGCAATGGGTCCTCAGGGCTGTGCTCCCTCATCGTGTCCCTAAATCTTCAAGTGTCATAGATGCTGTTTGAAAACACCCTAAGGCTTTGGTTTCTTCATCAGTGAAATGGGCATGATGGTGACATGCGGGGACAGGGGACTTGGGGGAGAGGCCTCCCTGTTCCCCAGCAGCAGCTGGAAACCGAAGTCCCAAGCTGCGCTGTCCAAAGTCACGCGGCTGGGAGATGGCAGACGTGGGATTTGAACTCAGGGCCCCTGAATCAGGGACTGCAGGAGGAACGGTTGGGCCGGGGAGCGGAAGGTGCTGCCCGGCTCCCCCTGTGACCCCGGATCCCACTTCTCCTTTCTGCCCCATGCAGTCAGCACACAGGAAGCCTGGCTGGGGCCTCCCTTGCCCATCCTGTCTGCAGAGGCTGGACATGGGGTCCTGGCGTCACCCGCCGCCCCCCGGGGCCTCCCCCTTCCTGTCTTGTGCAAGACGAGGCGTCCCCTGTGTGGATGAGGCAGGCGGCTTTGGCGGATGGGTGGACGGGTGAAGAGGGGCCTGTCAGGCGGGGTCACTGCCTGCAGTTACCGCCAGCGGGCCCGGCCCAGGCCCCGGCCCTTCCTTCTCCTTCCCCTCTGTTTCTCCAGACTTCCAGGCAGCCTTAAGCAAGCGGCTGGGGGACCCAGGAAACTGGGGGGGCCGCTCAGCCAACATCTTGCCCCACAGAGAAGGCCTGGGCCGGGGCCGTGATGGAGGGGCCCTCAACAGCCATGCCCGCCGTGGAGGTAACGCTCCCATTTGCTGCCTGGCTCCTGAGGGCCAGGCGTGAGCTCATTTAAGCACAAGTATTTACCTAAGCACCTACTATTGGTCATGTGCTGTTCTAAGCCCTTTGTGTCTATGTCCATTGAATCCCACAAAAATCTCATGGTGTAGTTTTTTTTTTAATGATCCCTTTCTTCAGATGAGGAAACGGAGGCTCTGAGAAGCAGAGGGACCAGCTCATAGTCACACAGCTCGGCCGCTTTCTGCTGGTCGTTGTCCGTGACCCAGGGCCAGCCCTGTTCTGGAAGCCGGGTGGCCCAGAAGGGAAGTCCATTCAGCCACTTCCCCGCTGAGCAGCCCATGGCGTGCGGGTGGCCCCTCTGGTCCTCAGTTTCCCCATCTGTACCGGCTCTGGTTTGTCAGCCCTCTGTTTTCGGGTCAGGAGTTCTGGGGCAGGGCAGGGTGGGCAGCGTGGGGGAAGACAGAGGGACGGAAGTCACCTCGGGGTGGCCAGGGGACCAGCCCCTCTCAGGGTCCACCCAGGAGGTGGCACGTGTATCTCCTTCCTGAGTCACTCGGGCTGCAGAATGTGGGGCAGAAGTGAGAGACTCTCGTCAATAGGGGTGGGAAAGGGCGCGTGAGACCCTGGCTTCCTTGCCTGGGGGGGGCCGCTGGGGGGACAGTGCTGAGCCATGTCCTCCTCCTCCCAGGGGTTCCTGGGCGCTGAGCCCACAGAGCCCACCTGTTCACCTCCCTCCCTGGTCTCACTTCCTCGCTCCCTCACCTCCCAAATAAAACGCTTGCACTCAAAGCCCTGCCTTTGCCCACCTACGCCAGCAGCCGTGCCCTGTGGAGGTCCAGAGCTTAGGAACCGCACAGACCTGAGTTTGAATCCTGCTGCCGCCACTGACCTTGCCTGTGACCTTGGGGACCTGCTCTCTCTCTCGGAACCTCAGTTCCTCCATCTATGAAACGGGAACTTAGAATCCGAGAACCAAGTGATGATGAGACTGACGAGGAGTCTGGCGTCACCGTGATCAGAGCAGGTTCCCAGCCGTGGGTCCCACGAGGGATGCTGGGCACCATCTCTCACGGCTCCTGCCAGGTTGGCGGGGGTGGCGAGGGCGGGCAGCAAGAGTCGGGTGCTGGGGCAAGCAGGGGAAGCTGGGAGCAGGCTGGGCAGAGGTGTGGAGGAAGAGCTGGCCTTGAGTCCTCCTCGGCCCTGTTTGGCTGGCAGGGAAGGACATACAGCCTTGTGCCCTCCACCCCCCTCCCCTGCCCCCTGGGATTGCAGGGAGCCTGGAGGCACGCTCCAGGTGGAGCAAAGAGCAGTGAGTTTGTTGACCGTGGGGTGAGGTTGGGCTGGCCAAGGAGCCAGGGATGCAGGGCTCTCATCCGGTGGACAGCACCTCATTTCTGGGGTCCCGGATACTGTGCTCGGGGCAGGGGTGTGGGGGACGAGGTGCCTGAGTGGGGCCTCATGCCCAGGAGGGCCCCCTGCCTCCTGCCCCGGCTCCAAACCCGGGATTTCCCTCCGCTTCCCCATGGCCAGTCCATCCGTGAGCTCATCCAAGCCTCCAAGAGTTCACATCCACTGCCCTGCCCTGACCCAGCACCAGCCTCTTCCCCTGGGACCCCTGCAGCCGTTTCTTCAGCTCCCTGCCTCTACTCTTGCCCTCCTAAACCAGACGGGTCCCCTCAAGCCAAGGCAGATCCTGTCCCTCCTCTGCTCAGAACTCTCCATGGCTCCCACTGCACTCAGATGGGAAGCCAGAGTCCTTCCGGCAGCCCCCAAGGCTCTCAGTGATGGCCTCCTCTTCCTGGAAGCCCCTTCTGATTTGGCCCCCTTCCTCCTACCCTGGCCCACCCATTCTCTCCCCTTTTTTGCTCAGCTGCAACCACCACACTGGCCTCCTGCCTGTGGCACAAACACACCAGTTATGCTGCTGCCTCAGGGCCTTTGCACTTGCTTTCCCCGCAGGCCTGGAGAGTACTCTCTGCCCAGCTCTCCCCATGAGGTGAGTCAGGCCTCAGCTCCAAAGTCCCCCCTCGGAGAGGCTCTCCCTGGCTAACCCTCATTTTTATCAGCTCGTCCTATTTCATTCTCTTCCTAGGATTTACAGCTTACTCTAGAAAATTACTCTGCTTATTTATCTTTTTTTAAAAGTATATTTATTTATTTTGGGGGAGGGGCAGAAAGAGGGAGAGGAAAAGAGAGAGAGAGAGAGGTGGGGGAAGATCCCAGGCAATCTGCGTGCTGTCAGCTGGAGCCCGATGCGGGGCTCAAACTCATGAACCATGAGATCATGACCTGAGCCAAGATCGAGAGTCAGACACTTAACTGACTGAGGCATCCAGGTGCCCCTGTTTATCTGACTTCTTGAGTGTTTGTCCCACTGACATGTCACCATCATTCAGGCGGGAAGTCTTGTCTGTGTCCGTTGCTGTCCACCCAGCTCCCAGCACAGCGCCTGGTGCCCAGTCAACACTTGGGGATGAATGAGCGAGTGAATGAATGAATGAATGAATGAATACTTCTTCGACAGATGAGGGGGCTGAAGCTCAGAGAAAGCCCCAGGGGACCCACATTCCAGAACTTTCTCCTGACTCACCCTGATCTCGGGAGCAGTGCAGAAACAAAGGTGGTGCCAGGTGTGGGGTCCTGGGTGGGAACTGTGACTCCCTGCACGTCCTGGCTTGTGCAGCGGCCCCATAGGTAAGTCAGCGTCCTCATCTGCAGGATGGGTCACACGGAGGTCCCAGCGGCCCGGGGTTGGGAGGGGCTGGTGTGTGGTGAGGGTTCAGCCCGAAATAGGTGCTCAGTAAATGGGAGTGGCCGTGGGGGAGGCTCTGGCTTGTGGTCCCCTCCCCCTCTGCTCCAGGGCCTGTAATTACCACTTACCCTGGTCACTGGGCCCGAGAGATTCCACGTGTGGGCAGGGCTGTGACTGGAGTGCTCGCCCAGCTACTGGCGGGTCCCCTGGGCACTATCTGACCCTGGGCCCCATGGCTGACATTCCAGGCACGTTTCCCAGCCCCGGGGCTGCCGCAGGCCACATGGGGTGGGGGTGGGGGTCGTAGGCTTCAGGCTGGACAAACCAGTCAGCCTCCCAGGCTGGGCTGCCTGACCACCAACTTCCTGCCGGGCCTCCTGAGGCCTCCAAGTCCTTCCTTCTGCCTCCACTACCACCATCACTGCTCATCCACACTGAAACAGAAGCTTCCATCCAGACCCCCAGAAAGTTCTGGAATGTGCTTCGAGAGCTGGTCTTCAAGTTCTTCCCTTGGCACACAAGGCCCTGCATCGTCTGACCTCCTCTGTGTCCCTGAAACAGTATAAGCTCAGGGCGCCTGGGTGGCTCAGTTGCTTAAGCGGCCGACTTCGGCTCAGGTCATGATCTCGTGGTTCGTGGGTTTGAGGCCCTTGTCAGGCTCTGTGCTGACAGCTCAGAGCCTGAGCCTGCTTCAGATTCTGTGTCTCCCTCTCTCTTTGTACCTCCCCTATTTGTGCTCTGTCTCTCTCTCTCTCTCTCTCTCAAAAATAAATAAATATTAAAAAGAAAAAAAGCACAAGCCATCCTGCCTCAGGGCCTTTGCACTGGCTGTTCTTTTTGTCTGGAATAGTCTGCAGTCAAGTGTCCACAGAGCCTCCTCCCTCCCTTTCTTCAGGTTCCTGCTCAGGTGTCATCTGCATGTGAAGCCTCTTCCCAACCCGCGCTTGCATGCCCCACCCACTATTTTCCATCCCCTTTCCTGCCTGATGCTCCCCTGGGGTGCCCATCACCATCTGAGACGCCGTGGATTTTACTTATCCACAAGGGCACAAGGTTTTTGTCTGCTTTGCTCTCTGTTGTGTCTCCAGTGCCCAACACAGTGCCCGGCACATAACAGATGCTCAGCAAGCATTTGTTGAGTGAGTGAAGCAAGAGCCCTATGAGTTCTTGGTGGCCAAGCCCTTGAGGTCCCAGGGGAAGTGACCGCCCAAGGCCACACAGCTAGTCTGAGACCGAGGAGGAGAGGAGGCGAGGCGAGGTTCACGAGATCATGGAAACTGTCTCGGGGAGAACACAGAGGGGACACTCTAGCCCGCGGGGCCTGATGACTGTCTCCTGCCAGTCCCGGGGCCACGCAGCCCTCCAGCTGATCCAGGAGCCCCGACCTGGGGCCATGCAACCCTCGGGCTGATCCCAGAGCCCTGGAGCCCCGACCCGGGGGCCACGCAGCCCTCGGGCTGATCCAGGAGCCCCAACTCCAGGGCCACGCAGCCCTCGGGCTGATCCAGGAGCCCCGGCCTGCCTGCCCAGGCATTCCAGGCTCTGACCCAGGTTCTGAGCTTTCTATTTTGAGCCTTCTCGTCCTGAGGACTGTGTGTTCCCAGCAGGCGGCGTGGGCCAGAGGCTGAGCCTGGGTGTGGCTGTCACGCTAATCGGGGCCTGGTAGGGGGGGTGCTGGAGCTGGGGCCCCGCCAGGGAGCCCAAGGACCCAGATCCCCAGTCCTTAACCTCTGTGCCTCTGGCACAAGCCTGTTCTCTGCTTCGCTGTCCCGCCTTCAAGGCCCTGCCCTGGTATTTTGCGGGAGTGGTGTTCACTCCTTCCACACTGGGTTAGACGCCCTGGTTTGTCCCCAGGACTTTGGGGCCCATTCGAATTCTGGCTCTGCCCCTTTCCAGAAGTGACCTTGGGCACGGCACTTCACCCGAGCCTATCTCCTCACCTGGGAAGCAGGGACAGTAAGAGCGCCTGTCTCCTGGGTGGCGGAGGAGACTCAGTGAAGTATCTGAATTCAGGGAGGAGGTGATAACGAGCCCCCTTCCGGGGCACGTTTCTTCCCCTTGTGTCCTGAGTTTGTCCCCCACCGCCCTTCTCGCCACCTGGTACATCTGCATTAATTGTTGGTGGGTTGTCTGTCTCTGCTCTACCAGGTGAGAGACATTTGTCTGTCTTTTCACTGCGGTGTCCCCTGGGCCCGTCACAGCACCTGGCACACAGTAGATGCTCAATAAACATTTGGTGAAAGCATGAAGAGATGAATAATGACCCCTTGGGCAACACAATGACCTTGTTCCCTTCCTCAGCCTGTGGGGGAGGCGCTGAAGGTTCTGGGGTGCTTGTCAGTACCAGACCTCGGACGCCCTGCTCTGCCTCGTCTGGCGGATGCTACGCTGTCCCATAGCATCATCCTCGTTCCACAGATGGGGAGACTGGGTGACAGGGAGTCACCTGTCTACTGTCACACAGTGCCCGGCACCTGAGCCAGGATTCTAGCACAGGGCTGGGGGGAGGAGAGGGGGGATGGCTCATTCTTTCCCTGGACGAGTCGGTGATGATGAAGCAGGGTGGGGCCAGTGAGGAGGTCCCGGAGGAGGGAGGGATGGGCGACGAGCGCCAACTCTCTGTACGTCTCCCTGTCTCTGCCCTGTCTCTCCTTGACTTTGTATGTATTTGACCCACTGCCCAGGAGGGGGTACAGGCAGAAGACCCCTGGCTTGGGGGTTGGAGCTGGGGGAGGATGGACATTTGGGATTGAGCAGAGGATCTGGACCCGACCCCGCACAAGGCCCAGAAGGGGCCCTAGGGACCCCGTGTGCCTCCACTCTGCAGGGATAATTCGGAACCCTAGGCATGTGAGAGCCCCAGACCCAGAAGACCTGGGTTCGAATCCCCAGTTTGTCATATTACAGCTCCAAGGCCTGGGGCACTTGACCTCAGTTTCTGTGAATTGGGATGTTGATAGGCTTGTCTGATAGGCTTTCATAGGAGGAACGATGTGAGGGCCATGCTTGGTCTCCTTGGGCTCCAAGTAATAAGGAAACCCTTTGATAAATAGCTACTCGTCGTGATTTCTTTTTAACAGGTAGGCAAAGTAAGACTGAGAGCCATTTTACTCATTCATGAAACATTATTGAACATGTGCTAGGTGCTCTGTTTTGCATTCATTAACCCAGAGGTTGGTAGGTAAGCTATGGCCCTCGGGCCCAATCTGGCCCCACAGCCTGCTTTTGTAAATAAAGTTTTATTGATACTCAGCACGCTTTGTTTGTTTATTTATCTATAATTGCCTTCCTCCTGCAACTGGGCCATGTTGGGTAGTTGTGAAGGAGACCGTAAGACCCCCCGCACCCCCTCCAAGGTGAATATATGTATTTCCTGTCTGGCTTTTTACAGAAAAAGGTTACTCATGCCCCAGTTAACCCATCGCAGCCATGGAGGGACTCACTTTGTGGATTTTACGGATGAGAAACTGAAGTCTTTGTGCAGCGAGTCTTGCAGGGTTGGACCTCAATCAGCAGTGTCAGGTCTTATCCCTCCTCCCCTGCCCCTCAGGGTCCCTCCCAATTCTTGTTCCCATCCGCGTGGATGTCGCGTGGGCAAGGGGACCCTGCAGCGGAAGGAATCCTGTGTGAGAGTCCTGTGCGAGACCTGAGTTTGAATCTTGCCTCTGCCCTGCTCTTGCCGGTGACCTTGGGTGAGAGCTCTGACACACAGCAGGTGCTTAATCAATGCCACACCCCCGGCTGTGAGCCTTAGCTTTCTCTCAGGCTCCATTCAGGTTAGGGTATATTTGGGGGAGTACATTTTACAAATCGCAACCATTGGCTGTGGCGAACGAGAGTGTGAGATGTCAGTGGGAGAGCACTTTGGGGGACCGAGGGGCTTTCCAGCCTACCCCAGAGTCTTAGTCTCTCTCCCTTGGCTTGTGACCTCAGCCCTGTCCTTAACTACAGCCCCCCCCAGCCCCCGCTTGTCTCCCAAGCGCCTTTCCAGCCCCTCTCCTGCTGATCTTGGGGGGCTCTAGTTTTGCACTCAGCCCTTTTCCAGTGGTCCCAGAATCCCCAACAGGCAATCCTTCCTGCTGCCTGGAGGAGGTAATGTTGGTGACTCAGGAACCTCTGGCTCCATCCAGCCCCAGCCCGGGGCATCAGGGGCTGTAAGAATGGATGGGGTCTTCCCCTGACAGCCCCGCCCATTGCCTGCTGCACCTCATTTAGGGCAGCCTTCCCAAATTAATGAACTCAATAGTTTATTTCCCCAATGCTGGTGACACCTTGGGAAAATTCCTTCTCGCTCGGCTCCGTAAACGGGGCTGTGGTGCTACTCACTCCTTCAGGGTGCCGTGAGAGCGAAGTGAGTCAGTGAGAGGAGGCGCTCGGCCTGGCCCAGAGCCTGGCAGGGACTCAGGACACATGCTCGTGGATTCATTTGAGGGCCCCTGGCTGCTGGGGTGACTGAGAGCCAAAAATTCGGCCTCGCCATCCTCCAACCAGCCCCCAAGCCGTCCCTGTCCCCATTTCCGGCTGCTGCATCCTGCAGGGTGCCCTAGACCTGGGACTCCTCCTTGACCCCTCGTTCTCACCCACCCCTGCATCTGATTTCTCACCCCATCGTGTCGGCCTCCCACCTCCACCGCCCCACGCCGGCCCATGCCACCGGCCTCACCCACCTGGGGGCCTCACACCCACAGTTTGCTCTCTGCACACAGCCAGAGGGATCCCCTTAGACCTAAGTTAGCTGCTGTCCTTTCTCTCCCAGGGCTCCCACCTTGCGAAGCGTCAAAGCCAAAGTCATCCCCATGGGCCTCCAGGCCCTGTGTAACATCCTCCCCCAGGAAACCCTACGCCTCTCTGATGCCTCCACATCCTCTGACCTTCCCCTTGCCACTCCCTCCCAACCCGACGGCCTCCTTGCTGTTCCTCTAATAAGCCTCAGACTGTTCTACCTGAGGGCCTTTGCACATGCCAGGCCTCCTGCTTGGAAGCCTCACCCACTGTGTATTCACATGACTCACCCCCTCACCCTCTTCAGGTCTTAGTTTGGATGTCACCCTGGAGAGCGGCCTTCTCTGAGCCCCCCTCCCTTGCTAATCTAAGTACCTCCCACCTCCTTGGGGCGCCTGGGGGGCTCAGTCAGTTGAGCATCCAACTTCAGCTCAGGTCGTGATCTCACGGGTGAGTTTGAGTCCCGCATTGGGCTCGCTGCTGTCAGCACAGAGCCTGCTTCAGATCCTCTGTTCCCCGCACCCACCCCCCCGCCTCTCTCTCTTAAAAGTGAATAAACATTAAAAAAAAAATACATCTTCTGCCTCCTTTATACTGCCCTTTATACTGCCCTCTCTGTACCCTGTGCGGGGAGATTGCACAGGCGAGAGGCGCTCCCACGAAGGGGACGGTGTGCACAAAGGCGTGGGGCTGCGAGCGTTGGGGGGTGCAGGGTGCTGGCTGAGGGGAGACTGATGAAGACAGCAGGGCGGGCTGAGCTCCGGGATGGTCCAGGCGGGAGGAAGAGGGGCGTCCGGCCCGCGGTCGGCAGGCAGCCCGCGGTCTCTCTGGCTCTGTCACTCCCTGGCTGTGTGACTTCAAGAAGCCGCACCCCCCTCTCTGGACCCAAGAACCCTCAGCTCCTATTGGAGAACACCTACGTGGATCCATTGTTTGACAGATGGGGAAACTGAGGCAGCAGAACTTCTTCTATGACCTGGTTAAAGGGCCACGCAGGGATTGGGATAAACCAGGGATTGCTAGCAGTCACTCACAATTTAGCTTGAACAAGTCCTCTGGGTTCTTGGCCATCCAGTGACCTCTAGACCTCAGAGGGCCTAGGAGGCGGGAGGGGGTGTGCAGGGCTGAGGCTTCCCGGGATGGGCAGAGAAAGCAGGAGTATCCCGATGGTGAGGACAGGGACACACAGTCACAACATCTGTGGCTGTGACACAGGCGAGTGACACATGCTGCCTGGGAGTCACCCCTGGGCCATGCAGCCTGTCACACACACTTCCCCTCCACGCACAGTCCACTTGTACTCTGCTCCCTGAGCTGCCATTTCCTGACTGTGTGACTCTGGGCAAGTCACTTCCCCTCTCTGAGCCCCAGTTTCCTCTTCTGCAACAGGGGATAACGGCAGTACCCGCCCTGCTGGCTATTGGGAGGATCTCCCCACCCCTGCCACATGGACCCACTTGCTGTTCCTCAGACGTGCCAGGCATGCTCTGACCTCAGGGCCTTTGCACTTGCTGTTCTCACTGCCTGCTATACCTTTCCCAAAGATGGCTTGCTCTCACTCCTTCTTCAAGTCTCTGCTCAAGCATCACAGTTCAGGGAGTCTTTCTCTGGCCCCTGACACTCCCTTCCTCTCACAATCTGTCTCTGTAGCTCTTACTAGTACCTGATGCGTCATGATTTTGCTTATTTGTCTGTCTACTCCTCAGAGATGGCAGCTCCATTTTTGTCCCTCATGTTCCTTGTCACGTTCCCATCCCCCGGCATGGCACCTGACCCGGGAAGGTGCTCAAGAAAGACGTGCAGAATGGGGGCGCCTGGGTGGCTTAGTTGGTTAAGCATCCGACTTTCGCTTAGGTCATGATCTCGCGGTTTGTGGGTTCGAGCCCCGCGTCGGGCTCTGTGCTGACTGCCGGCTCAGAGCCTGGAGCCTGTTTCAGTCTGTGACTCCCTCTCTCTCTGACCCTCCTGCTCATGCTGTCTCTCTCTCTCTCCTAGAAATAAATAAAAATATAAAAAAAAAAAAAGACGTGCAGAATGGCTGAATGAACGAATGCAAAAAAGGAAGGCACTCAGCACCATACCCTGCCCATACTAGGCACTCAGTACCCAGCGTGGGGAATGGCGTTATTCCTGGCAGGGGCTGCCCAGGCCCCCTTCACCCCCAGCCCCCGAATCCTGCTCTCACCAGCCCTGCGCCCCTGCTCGGTCTGCCCGGCCCAGCTCCCCGCTGCCGGCACAGTCTCAGCCCTGGGTCAGAGCGACCTCTGGGGACTCGCAGGGCTGTGGGGCGGGCTCCCTCAGGCTCTGCCTCTGGCTCCTCTTACATCCCCGGGGGGCAGAGGCTTCTGGGAAATGGGCAGAGCGAGGCTTTGAAGCTCCCCTGGGTCAGACCCACCGAGCTCCTGGGCCTTCCTCCGACGTTGCCTGATGTGACCCTGTTACTGCACAAACGGGACGGTGAGACTAGAGGGGGCGGCTGTGCGGGGTGTCCAGCCTGCGGGGGCCCCAGGGCGTCCAGCAGCCTCCGCAAGGCCGGCTCCTCCGTCACTGCCAGAGCAGGGCTGGGGCTGCGGCGCCTGCTCTCCAGATGGCAAAGGGCGACCCTCAATTCTCGTCTAGGCTCTGGGACCAGGTCTGAATCGCACCCTCCCATCTCCTGGCCGTGTGATCTGTGGCTTGTCCCTCGGTCCCTCTGAGTGACAGTTTCCTGGTCTGGAGAGTGGCACGCTAATGATTCCCAGCCCCCGGGGGTGTTCAGGAGGACAGGCCAGCCATCTGGCCGGGATCGAGGGGCTCCGGCCCCTCCCCTGCGCCTCAGGTGTCCTCGGCCTCGAGCCCCCTGGGCGGCGGCCACTCTGGGGCCTGGCCCTGGGCCTCACTGTTGGGGTAAGAGGCTGCTGCTGCTGCTTTATTTGTTTCCCTTCCCTGACTTCTCCCCTCCTCGTCCTGGCCTCCCTTCTCCAGAACCAGCTTGTTTTTGTTTTCTGTTTTTACGGCTCCATAAATGAGTCACGAGCCTGATTTGATTTAATTTCGTTGTAATTGTTATCTTTTCAAGCTTGTTTTTTTCCACTCAGTTACTCACGAGACCACAAAACCTAAACAGGACGGGGCCTTCCCCAGCTCGCTGCCCAGCACCCCCGGCACCGCCTCCTGGTCCTCCGGGGTCAGGGGCCAGGGTCAGCGGCTCCTGGAGGACAGAGGTGGGGCCCGCGGGCCTTCCGGGGAGTAGGTGCTTAGTGTGCGGAGCAGAACCGGGAGTGCCAGGCGGTAGCCCTGATCTGTGTGCTGTGCGGCCCCGGAAGAGGTGTTTAAGCTCTCTGGGCCCAGTTCCCCAGCGCCCTCTCCCGCTAGCTTTAGAACAGGGAGTCGGGGGCGCCTGGGAGGCTCAGTCGGTTAAGTGTCCCACTTCGGCTCAGGTCATGATCTCGTGGTTTGTGGGTTCAAGCCCCATGTCGGGCTTGGTACTGACAGCTCAGAGCCTGGAGCCTGCTTCAGATTCTGTGTCTCCCTCTCTCTCTTCCCCTCCCCCGCTCATGCTCTGTCTCTCTGTCTCTCAAAAACAAATAAACATTAAAAAAAAAATTAAAACAAAGAACAGGGAGCCAGAAACTCAGACATCTCTGGGTCGGAAGGTGACATGGGGAGTGAGGTGGGCTGGGTGGCGAGTGCCTAAAACTGGAGAGAATAGGCCCTTCTCAGGGGACAGCTGCTTCTCAGCCGGCACACAGCCCAGATCTTTCGATTTATCAAGAGCAGCCAGAAATCTGAGGTCGCATGTGAAAAGTCCTGATTTTTCAAATGTTGGCCAACGAACCAAATTAAAACCAACAAACAGCCCAACTCTGTGGACATGTCTGGTTTAGAAGGTTCTAGAAGCGTCAGCCCTGCCCACACTCCAGCTGTGGCCGGAGTTCTTTCTCGATCCACACCTTTGCCAAGCACTTCCCTCTGCCCGGAACACTCTCTCCTCTTCTTCACCTCATGGCTCTCGATGGTGACCATGTCCCTTTCTCCCACAGCCCCCTGGGGCCCCTGGTCACCACAGGTCAGGCAGGGGGTCGATCACCCTTTCTATCACTTCTCCCGCCGACAGTGAGCTCCAGAGGACAGGTTAGCTTTGCCCACCTTTGTACTCTCACTATCTGGCGCCCAGGAGGTGCCGAATCTGTTTTTGTTTGTATGTCATTTTCCCCAAATGGGAGAATCAGCCCCTTCGCTTTTAAAAATCATAAAAACTATATTTTCTGGTTTGTTTGTTTCTAAAATGGGAAACAGTAATTCTTCACTTAAAAACGGGAGGTGCTGGGCAGGCCCCTCCTGGGGCGTCGAAAGGGCTGGAGTGAGGGGCTGCAGAAGGGGGGCTCCCGGGAAGGCAGGGCCCCAGCCAGCGGGAAGGAGGGGGTGAGGACTGCTTCTCCCAGCTCGAGTAAGGCCATGTGACCAGTGTGCACCAATCAGGCACATCCATGCCAGTTTTATGAATCAGAAGTTGGAAATAATGGTGGCGGCGCTTAGGAGCGCCTTCTGGGGTGGGTGGGGCCACAGCCGCCTCCATTTCCCCAGAGGCGGCGGTAGGCGGGCCAGTTCTAGAGGCAGTGACCAGGGCCCTGGGGTAGCCACAGTGTAGACTGAATAATTGTGCGGAAACGACCCTCTCCGTGAATATTTAGCGGTGGTCAAGAGCAGTGGAAAGGACGTTTCCCTGTGCTGGCAGGCAGTTTTGTTTAAATATATTTAAATATAGCAATGCCTGATTCACTTTGTTCATCCTAAGAATTTGCATAATTATTTGAAGAGAGAGGAAAATCAATTTTTTTTCAGTTGTTGGGTTTTTTTTTTTTTAAACATTGCAAAACGGAGGCCTCGTCAAGTGTCTTTAAGGTGGATCTTTAGTTTGAAATTGTGGCTCTGATTCTCGACGAATTCCCTTTATGTGGCTTTTTCCTGGGCCAAATTGTCTGCCTCTATTTTCTGGGCTTCCGTGTGAGTTCTCCAGAAATTCTCTCCTCTACACCGTCAGGCACAGTTCTTGTTCTGGGAGGGGTCCCGGGGTCTCCAATGGTGGATGGCCCTGGGGTGGCTCAGCCTCCTGACCTGGTCCAGCCCCTGCCTCCCCTTCTCTCTTGCTCTCTGCCCTTTCTCTCTTCAAGCCAGGGCCTGGGTAACTCTTAGAAACTCCAGCCTGGAATTGAAACTCAGTGGATACTCGAGATCATTGAATCCCGGAAACACAGAATTCTTCCCACCGGGACAAAGAAATCCCGGCTTTCAGTCGACCAAGCCCCTGTAGTTCTAAAATTTGAATGCGCGGGAGACCTGGTCGACCAAGCCATGCACTCACTCAGTAGATGTTTTATTGAGCGCTTATTATGTGCCACGCACAGCTGTGAACAAAATGCGCGAAGTCTCTGCCTTCATGGCACTTCCTGTTTTAGCAGGGGAGGCAACCAAGAAACAAATGAGTAAAAGGGGGAGCATGTAAGGGGCCAAGGGGGAGGAGGAGTTCGGGGACTGCGGTATAACTGGGTCCTCACGGAAGGAACGGGATGCTGGAGGAAGGAGAGGGGACAGGCCCTGCAGACATCTGGGGCAGACTGTTCCAGATGGTGGGAACAGCAGATGCAAGCGCCCTGAGGTGGGAAACATTTTGCCTTGTTGGGGAAAGATAAGGAGAGCAGTCTCGCTGAGTGAGCAAGTGGGGGGCGGGCCGAGCTCAGAGCTCAGACCACGCGGGGCTGTTGGGCCCCAGGAGGAGGGGTTTGGATTTTATTGCAAGTGGGAGCCCTGGAGGGTTCTGACGCAGGAGGCTGGGGTCTGTCTCAGGTTCCGACATAGGCTTTCTCAGCCTGGGCGCTCTGGGCTTCGGGGCCTGCTGGTGCTCGGTCATGGGGGGCTGCCCGCCCACCCCCCCACCCGGTGCCAGTAGCACTCCTTCCCCCCCCACCCAGTTGTGACAACTGAAAATACCTCCAGACCTTGTCGAACGCGCCCTGGGACACAAAATCGCTCCCAGTTGGGAGCTACTGGTCTAACAGGATCCCTCTGGCTGGGAAGGGGGAGAGCTGGGCTGGGGGCATTGCAGGGTGAGGGAGCGGAGGGAGGAGAAAGCCCACGGATTCTGGGCCCGTTTTGGAGGCAAAGTCAGCAAGATTTGTTGGATTGCACCTGAGAGAGAGAGAGAGAGAGAGAGAGAGAGGGAGAGAGAGAGAGAGGGAGAGATCCCTCTGCGTGTGTCATCCTGAGACTAGAGGGATCCGTGGGACCCCGCTGGAGCCCCAGTTGCAAACACAGCTGCCCCGCAAGCCCCGCAAGCCCCGGATGGTGAAGTGGCTGGCGGGAGGGACAGTCCTGTCTCAAGGGCGGGTCCAATGTCCCCAAGGGGGGAGGCCAGGACTCCCCGTTTTTCACGAGAAGCTGTAAATCTAGATGGGTTTTTCTGGAGTTTTAAATGCTGGGGTAAAGCTGCTAATACACAGGCCAGATTTGTCCTGAGGGCCGTGAGCTTGACACCCCTGTCCCCCTCCAGCCAGAGGAGACCCGAGGGACAGCTGTGGCAGGGGAGGCCGGCTTCTCGTGGGGCGGGGCGGGGCGCCGTCAGGGAGGCGGGGTTGGACTCTGCGTGAAGAAGGGTCAGATGCCGACAAAAAAAAAAAAAAAAAAAAAAAAACAGAAAGAAAGAAAGAAGGAAAGAAAAAAGGAAAAAGAGGAGAGGGCATTCCAGGAGGTGGGGGAGTGAGCAAGGCGGTGGACGTGGAAGACTGTTCTGGAGGAGAGCGGAGATAAGAAGAGATGGAACCAGGAGGGAAGAGAAGGAGATAATGCGGGAGATGGGGTGGGGGGTGGGGGTGGGTGCCAGGAAAAAAACCAAGAGGGGCCAGACCCAAAGCCGGGCTGGGAAAATCACAAAAGAACTTTAATAATATTAATAATTTCACTTCCGAAATTGTTTGGCAACGGGGCTGCTCATTTATTTTACCACTGACTTTGGGTTCTTGGCAACCCCCACGTACACCAGGGAGTGTTTGCCCAACAAGGAACATTCTCGTTTGCAGATTGTTTTCAAACAGCACGAAAATTTTCGTAAATACTAAATTAGGAGTTGAATACTGAATTGTGAAGTTCGAGTGGCTTAACGAGAGATTGATTAATTTCGATTTGGCAGGTTTCTTTAAGGATTTCAGAGGCAATAACATTTCTTTTCCGAAGCTCCGTTGCAAATTTTCCACCCCACGGCAGCCAAAATTTGAGGTGACGTGTGCAAAAATAGCTGATGTGTAATGATAGAAAGGGGTAAGTGAGGTTTAGAGAGAATCCAGGGGAGTTTGCTTTCTGGGGGGAGATCAGGGCAGGCTCCCTGGAGGAGGTGGTTTTGAATCCAAGTGGCAAAGGATAGGTGGAATATAGACCAGGCAGATGGGCTAGAGTAAGTGAGCTCATGCCAGGCGGAGGACCCCCGTGTGTGCAAGTGTGAAGGTGGGAATAACAAGGTGAGAGTCTGGACCAAGGGGGCCAGGGCTGGAGCTCTTGACGGCAGAGGTGCTGCAGAAGCCAAAGAGCAAAGATGAGCCCCATCAGCACAGCCGGGCTTAGGAGCAGAGACTGTGGAGAAGGATGAGCGGCTGACCTTCTCTGTTTAAATTGCCTGTGGGACCAGGAGGGGGCCAGAGAGAGCACTGATGCCTGGTCCTTCGTCCATGGCCTAGGGCCCCTTCCCCTCACCCCTGCAGGGTCATCACACATGAAATAGCAGAACAAGTCACCCTTGCTGATTGCCTGTGTGATGCCCAACTCTCCCTCCCATTAGCTGCATGAAGGAGGTGTATGATGCCCATTTTACAGAGGACACGGAGGCCCAGAGAGGTCAAGCTGCATACTTGAGGTCACCCAGTGGGATTGGAGCCCAGACCTGGCAGAGCCCAAAGTCGTTGTTCTAACAGCTGCTCTGTGATGATCCTTAGGGTCTAGCTGCCTGTGTCCCGAGGACCCTAATCATCCCTATCTATCAGAGGGGTAAACCCAGGCTCTGAGTGGCGGGGTCACTTTGGTGACATCATCCGGATGGAAGTGGCGAAGCCAGAGTTTGAATCCCCAGGTCCGGTGGACTCCGGAGCCTACTCTCCTGCCACCAAATGACCCAGCTGCTTGCCTTCCTGGGCCTCCATTTCCTCACTTGTTGAGGGTGAGGACAGTGTGCACCCTATAGGGCCCATGTGAAGGTCAGAGGTGGTGCATAACGGTCCCCCAGCCCCATGCTGAGCACTTAGTAGATGCTCTAGAAATGATGGCTGTGATTATTTGTGTGATGGTGGCTGCATACTTGAGTGACTTAATATAAGATACTTAGGGCAGAGCCTAAGCGGCACTCATGTGCCTAAGGACGCGTAGAAGGTGCTCAAGAAATGCAAAGTGTTATTATTATAGGACCTACCCCAGGGGACAGCCTGATGTCCTTCCAAACCTGCTTCCTTCCCACATTGCCTTCCATGTGTTTCTCCTTTCATCCAACAAACTGGCCTTAGGGTCTAGGTTAGGATTTGGGGATAAGGAGGAAGCAGAGCCTCCCGTCCTTCAGTCAGGCAGATGCTGAGAGCACTGGATGATGAGTCCAGAATTCTGGCTCTGAGCCCTGGACTCACTGTGTGGCCTCTGGCAAGTGCCTTGCCCTCTCTGAGCCTCAGTTTCCCCTTTCATCTGCAGAGCCTGGGCGAGGCTGCCCTGAGAGGCGCTAGCCCTGCACAGGGATGGGGGCAGTTCCTGTGTCCCGGATGACCACCAGTCCCCACCTCCTGACTCCTGAGCTGTGGGCCCGCCCGGCTCAGCTGTGACGACCAACCAGCCAATCTGTTTACTGAACTGACTGACCCCTTCCGGGAACTCGGCCCAAGCTTCCCAGAACTCGGGTATTAATGACCCGGAGCCACATGACAGAGCATGACACAGCACTTTTGGGCTCAAGGCAGGGCCCAGAGGGGCGCGTGGGGGGCCCGCAGCCCAGCCCCCAGGCCCGCTGGCTGGTGAGTCAGCTCGGCCTCCTGCAGCTTCCTGATCCCAGCCACTGTGCCGCCCTCTTCCGTCCCCCAGGCCTTCTCGCCCTGGCAGGGCCATCCCAGGACCCCGGGACCTTTGCTCCAGTGACCTAGAAGAGGTCCTGGGTGATTAGGGCTGCCCTCTGGGTTACAGATGGGGAAAGCAAGGCCCAGAGGACTGGAGTAAATGACCATAAGCACTTATTGAGCGCCTACTGTGTTCGAGGCACTGGGCAAATATCCTGGTCTTATGGTAACCCTATGAAACAGCGAATGCTGGATGGGGAAACTGAGGCTCAGCGTGGGCAGAAAGGGCAGCATTAAATCCAAGCAGCCCTTTTTGACCTCAGGTGATCTCCTTTCAATCCCCCAACAACTCGACAGGGAGGGGCCAGGCAGTCTGTTCCACGGCTGGGGAAACTGAGGCCCGGAGGGGCTGAGTACCCTGCCTATGGTCTCAGTGCTGGTGGGCTTTGAGGACCGGTCCTCAGAACCGCTGCCTGGCACGTAGTTCGAGCTCGCACGGCATCGTGGGCTGATGGGGGTGGGTGAGCGCACATGCGGGTTTGGTGCCGGGCAGAGCAGGGTCCCCACCCTGACCAGGGCTCTCTCTGCTCAGCCCGGGTCGTGCTCCTGCAGCCCGCGACCCTCACTCTCTGCACTGCAGAGGATCGGTGTGGTGCCCCTGACCTTCTACAGAGTGCTGTGTGCAGGGCTGAGACAGCTCCCGGGCCCACGGAAAGCGCCCCGTGAACGCCCAACTGTCACGGCCTGCACATCCCCTCCTGGCCTGGGTCTCTGAAGCCATGTTGGGGTCGGCCTCCGGGCCCCACACCTGCCTCCTGCACCTTTGCTGCCCCAGGGCAACGGGAGAGTGATGGTTTTTATGGGAACCAGACAGGATCCGGGGCTCTGGGGAGACACCTGGTTCCCAGCCCCTGAACTTCCTGCTGGGGTGGGGGGGCAGGGAAAGGGGAGCACTTTGAGGATCTTCCCTTCATGTCAAAGCCGTTGCTTGAGCACCTACTATATACCAGACTCCAGGGAGCACAGCAGCGAACAAGGGGTCTCTGCCTGAATTCTGGTGGAGGACACGGGAGCACGCACGCCCATGAATAGGTTTCAGCCTGGGAGAAGGGCCACGACCACGACAAGCAGGGGATGTTTTGGAGCTGCGTGCGGCCATGAAGGTTTGCTGTCTGCCCACAGAGAGGGCTTCTCTGTGGAGGAGAAGGAATGAACCCCAAGGGAAGGGGTTTCCAGCAGGGGCAATGGCGAGGCCAAAGGCCCTGGGGTGGGTTTGGGCTTGGAATGTTCCAGAAAATGCAGGAGGCCAGGTGGCTGGACAGGACGGAGGGAGGGGCAAGTGACAGGAGATGATGTGTGAGGGGTCAGCAGGGCTGAGGTCATGCACGGATTTGTGGGCCGAGTGCCATGGCAGGAAGGATCTTAGTCGGAAGGGAACTGACGTGACCCAGTTTGATGGACAGCAAGCTTTCACTTAAGTGTGACAGTCAGATTTCCTACCCATCTGACAGCGGAGCTGACAGCGGCCCAGGCTGAGTTCACCCAGGAGGTCAGCGGCAGGGTGGGGGCGGCCCAGGCGGGACGCCGCTGCCCCTAAGGACAGGGAAGTAAGAACACGAACTGGAGTCGGGGGCCCATGGGTCGTGTCTTGAGCTTCCTGGCAGAGGAGGTGGCCTCTGAAGCTGAGGGCGGGGCAGACGTGCTGGAACAGTGTTCTGGATAGCGGGAACAGCATGGAGGGCGAGGAGATGATAGGTGACGGGCTGATGTTCTGAGGATCCCGATCCTGGGAGGCCTTGGAGCCAAGTGGGAGGAGCTGGAGCTTCATCCTGAAGGCCTACTGTGTGCCAGGCCTGGGCTGGCCCTACGGACACCAAGACAGGCACGTGTTCGCCCTCCTCGACCCCGTGGTCCAGAGGTGGGGGCGGCCTAGAGCCGGGTCAGGGCCATGAGGGGGCAGGTGGGTAGAGGGGAAGGAGCTCCCTCCCTGCCTTTTACAAAAGACCCCCGAAGTTCACATCTCAGTTCTGTGACGTTGTCTCTGTGACCAGGACAAGTCACTTCACCTCTCCCCACCTCGGTGTCCGCATCGGCAAATACCACCTGGACAGGTATCGTCAGAGCTCCGTGAGCTCCTGCTTTCATTCACTCGTTCATTCGTCCGCTCTTTCTTGAGCACCGACTATGTGCCAGGCAGTAGCCCTGCTGCTGGGGACAAGCAGTGACGGAAGCCCTTGCCTGCCCGGAGTGGAGAGGTGGTGTGGAGTGGCAAGCAGTTATGAACGTGACTGTGGAGCCAGAGGGCCTAGGGTAGCTCCTGGCCCACCACTTACCTGCTGTGTGACTCTGGGCGAGTTACTTTACCTCTCTGAGCCTTATCTGTAAAAGGGAATCGTTATAGCTCCCACCTTGCAGGGTGCTGCATGGACATCAGAGGTGGACGGGGGGTGCTCAGTGAGTGCTCTCATGTCTGTGCTTAAGGGGAGACAGACAGGCAGGGGACAGGTGAGTGGACGGGATGGTGTCTGATGTGGGAAGGGACAGTGCCAGCTCTCAGCAGCGTGTGGGTGCATAGCAGGTGCTGAAGTGTCTCCTCCCATGTCCCCTTCTGAGCTGCATGGACTGTGACAGGGACCTGAGGCTCGGGAGTCTGTGTGCAAGGTGGGAGGCCATCCGTGCCAGTCCAGAATCCCGGGGCTGAGCTCCGGGGTGAGGGCGGCGGATGCGTCCCCGCCAGCCCTCTGCCCCCCATGTTCCCTGCACCCTGTCCCCGGCGCTGTTCACAGCCTGGGTGGCTGGGCGAGCTAGGGCCTGCCTGGCGGGTCCCCAGTAATGACACCCATTACACAGGTGTCTGGCAGCACAGGGGAGGCGAGGGCCCCAGGGGCCCGCGTTCACATGGCACCCAGCCAGCCCACCCCAGGCCCTTCCTCATCCTTTATGAGTCTGGTGCCCAGGGCAGGCAGGCGGGTTGGGGGGGAGGAGCTGGCATGGGGCCAGCTGGCGCCCGGTGAAAGGAGGGAGAGTTGAGAATTTTGGGTGCCAGGGACGGGGTAGAGGGTGCTGGGTGGTGTGTGTGTGTGTGTGTGTGTGTGTGTGTGTGTGTGCATGTGCCCATGTGCTCGCATGTGCAGGTGTGAACAGGGGCACAGCGAATTGGTCCAGGCTTCCCTCCAGCCTTTCCGTGGGGGAGGTGAGAGGTGTCCGTGGAGGGAGCAGTGACGGCTCCCAGAGCGGGTCAGACTCTCCAGCACCGACACTAATAGGTGAATGCCAAGCAGTGCGGGCGACGTCTGGGCCAGCCGTAGGCTCCGCCATCTCAAGCTCCAAATCCTGGGAGAGACAGATGCCAAACCAGGGGGCAGGGCATCCAGGGAAGCCTTTTGTGGAGGAAAATAAGTCAGGATGAGGGTAGAATGAGCAACAGGGCAGGGGCGGGAAGGGCCCCTCTGAGAAGTAACCTCAGAGTCGAGGCCGAAAGGATGAGCAGCCATGGCAAGATCTGGAGGGAGAGAGTTCTGGGCAGAAGGAACAGCAAGTGCAAAGGCCCTGAGGTGGCACCGGCTTGGCATGTCTGCGGAGCATTAGGGGGGCCCTTGGGAGAGGAGTGAATGAGGGAGGGGGCAGGAGGCAGGGTCAAGTGCGGGCAGAGCCAGAACTCATGGGCCGGGGTCAGGAGTGTAGCTCTTATTCTGAGTACCAGAAGCCTGGTGCATGGCAAACACACAGAGGGCCCCACCTGGGTGAATGGGTTTGAAGAGAGTAGGGGCCAGGCCCGCCGGGTGTGGGAACTATCAGCTTTCAGACCCACAGACGGGAACGTGGGCTGCTCAGTTTGTGTTTGAACCTCTTCTCGTGGGTTCAAACCCCCTGGCTCCGGCAACCTGTTATTAAGCCGGCTGCACCCTGGGGCACCTGCCTTTATCCCCAGACGGAGCCTGGCCAGCCTGCCCTGAGGTCGACCCCGGCCCCCAGGTGGGAGTGGATGGGCAGGACTGGTGAGCCCCCCCCGTGCCCGCCCCAGCCCCGACCAGGTGCGCTGGCAGGGCCAGATCTGCTTCTACGAGCTGGAAGGAGACTGTGCAGCAGCAAGAGTCACCAGACCGGGAAGCTGGAGCCCAGAGAAGGAGCGCGTGTGGCCCAGGGTCTCATGGCAGAGGGAGCCGCTGAAGGCACCTAGAACGCATCTGTCCTGGCTCATGTCTCCCTCCACCTCCTCCCCTGTGCACTGGGCCCCTCTCTGTGCGACGCCGGCCAGCGTGTCTGGGCAGGGCCAGAGGGAAGAGCTGGGGCTAATTCAAGAGGCCTCTTAATTGGGCCCTCCCGACAGAACTGCCCGACGGTGTGGATAGTGAGTCTCCCATCACTGGAGGCATGCAAGCAGGCCCAGGTAGCAGTCCTTGATCTGCTTACAAGGTTGTAGAGAGGTTTGAATGATGAGCTATCTCTTCCACTCAGGCTCTGTGATGCCACAGGATCTTGGCCCAATCCTTCTTTGTTGAAGTCTCGGTTCCCTGTTTCATTCATTCATTCATTCATTCATTCATTCATTCAGATAATTAAAGTGACCTAGATAAAGAACAGCTTTGATGATGAAACTCCTGTGCTTCCAGTTCTTTCTTGACTTCCCAGACCTCTGGAGGTGGCTCCAGCCCTCACCGTGGCCCAGATCTCCTGCAGCCCTGGCCCCTGAAGCCTGTCTCCCTCTCTCTGATGAAGCCGCTCTGACCCCCTCACTATTGTTCAGATTGCTCCCCCTGATTGCAGTGTAGAGGCTGTGACAGTTGGATACCAGGCCAAGTGCTTTCTGTCATTTAAGTCCCCCATCAGCCC
Source organism: Proteles cristata cristata (assembly GCA_017311185.1). NCBI lineage: Eukaryota > Metazoa > Chordata > Mammalia > Carnivora > Hyaenidae > Proteles > Proteles cristata. The sequence goes on along the minus strand of JAESUZ010000380.1, from coordinate 27,291 downwards.
TATGAGATGATTACTGTTGTGGGGTCCGTTTTACAGGTGAGGACGCTGAGTCTCAGAGTGGTGCAGTGTCTGGCCCAAAGCCACACAGCCTCAAAGCAGAGGAATCAGGACTTGAACTTGGGCCACATCTGTTCTTTCCTTACGGAACGCATTGTCATCTTCAGAATTTTGCTAAATAGTCTCCTTCTCCAGGAAGCCTTCCGTGATTCCCTTCCTAGTCCTTCTTGCATGCCTTTCCCGAGTTTCCCCATTGCTTCACTGACCACTCTGCCTCAGGATTATCGTTCGTTTTTCCTCACAGCTGTATTGAGGTACAACAGACATGCAGTAATGGGCACACGGCTCAGTGTGCACCGTGATGAGTTCTGACACACGCGTGTACGCATGAAGCCACCAGCACGACCAAGATGGAGCACGGACTCACCGCCTCCACAGGCTTCCTTGTGCTCTTTTGTCATCCATTCCTCCTCCCGCCATTTTTTTCTGTTGGTATAGATTAGTCCGCCTTCTCTAGAATTTTCTGTAAATGGAATCATGCAGCCTATTTAACCTTCGTCGCTCTTCTTTCCCTCAGTGTAACAATGATGAGATTCATCTGTGTTGTTGCGACCATTATTTTTTTAGGCGTCTGCCCCGCTCGCTCCCCATCGGACTGTGAGACCCACTGGGCGAGGGCTTGGTCTCACTTATCTCTCAGTCCCCCGCACCTAGCGCAGCGCTGGGCACAGAGGAAATGCCTCATAAATGCTCGAAGGAGGATGAGGTGCTCGTGTGAGGAAGGGCACGCACCGCTGCGTGCAGAGGGGAGCCCGAAGCCTGGCCGGCCCCTGGAAGGCACTGGAGGCTTTGAGGCCCCGCCAGATAAGCGCATCTGCCCACCCCGTGGCTGCGGCTGTGGCTGTGGAACAGAGACGTGGGTTGCACAAGGGCTGGGCTGGGGCGGAGGAGGCACTTCGTGGCCCCTTCATCTGGCGTGGGCATCCGGCTCGTGTCCTAGAGCCGCACAACCCACACCTCCCAGCAGGCTGCGCGGTGGCCTGGGCTCCGGCAGGTGGCAGTGGGCGGGCAGGTGGGTGGCGGGAAGGGGGAGGGGCTCCCAGTCCTCCCCAAACCAGTCGGACTTCTTTGCAGAGGTTTCTGGAGGTGCCCTGAGAGCTGAGTAAGGGAGAGCGGAGGCCACGGTAAAAGGAGGAGGAGGAGGGAGGAATCATTTAATTAGCGAATATTAGAGGGAATTTCCAGTTCATGCCCCATCAGGCGGGGCAGGGACGCTGTGGCATTACTCAGGCGGTTTCCAGGTACTGGCCTCGGCCGCAGAGGCTCGCCGAGACCCAGGGGCCCCCAGGTCTGGGCGCTGCCGTTGGCTGGAAACTCAACCAGCCGGGTGGGAAGGTGGTGGCCTGCAGCACAAGCCCGGCGGACGCGTGTGCATCCCGCGTGGGTCCTGCCAACGTGAGCTCCGTGCCCATTCCGGGACTGAAAAACTGAGGCTGAGGGCTGTGGAGTTGGCCGAGGTCACACACGGGTCACTGGGGAATAGGAAGAGCTTATGAACCAGGGGCCATTTAAAATTGTTTTTATTTAATTTCTTTTTTGATTTAAAATTTTAAAAGATATATTTTAAATTATTTTTTAATATTTTTTAAATTAAATTAAACGTATTTATTTCTTTTAACCAGCGGTCATTTTGGAGTGAATCCTTCAACAACAGCATTCTTTTGACAAATGCTAATTAAACACCTACTGTGTGCCAGGTGCTGTGCTCAGCTCTGGGGGTTCCTGGGGGGCTCAGCTGGTTAAGTATCTGACTCTTGATTTCAGCTCAGGTCAAGATCCCAGGGTCGTGCGAACAAGCCCCATGTTGGGCTCTGCACTGACACACAGAGCCTGCTTGGGATTCTCTCCCTTTCTCTCTGCCCCTCTCCTACTCTCTCTCTCTCTCTCTCCATCTCTCTCTCTCTCTCTCTCAAAAATAAGTAAATAAACTCAAAAAAATAAATAAAGTCAAATTTTAAAAAAGAGCCCTGGGCACATATTGTTTGTTGCATCCTGCCTCTGGATAAAACCATTTTTGAGGGCAAGAGACTGTTTAGTGGAATATTGTTTTCTGTTTGTGAAAACAAGTAGTTCTCACATGGGGTTCTGAAGCATACAGATTCTCTGAGAAATTAACTGGAGTGATGTGGGGAAAGGGTTCCACGGTCCAATGAGTTCAAAAATTACAGAGTTTAACGATGTTAATGTTTGCTACAGGACTTATCAGAGTCTTTAATGTAATGTGTTAAGCTCAGTGAACATCTACGTAGTTAGGTGTTCTGAGTTACTCTTTGAGCTATCTAAGAGAACATACCCAGTGTTTTCCTGTCTTTATGAATCCTTGCCTGAATGCCACCTCCTCCAAGGAGACTTTGGAATCCCAAATGGACTTGAGTCCCTCCCCATGAGGGCACCTGCCTAGAGCTCCCTTTGACCTCTTAAGATTTTTCCCCTTGAGTCTGTTCCCATCAGTAGACTGGGAGCTTCTCAAGGGAAAGACCAACCGTGACTCATCTCTTGATTCTGGTACAGGAAATGGAATGAGTGGATGGGGAATTTAATGGGTGGAAGAATGGCGATGATTTGATGCATGGGTTGATGGTTGAATGGATGATTGGATGCCTGGGTACATGGGTGGGTGGATGAGGGAACTGTGTATGGGTGGGCGAAATGGATGAAGAGATAAGTAATCAATGAAAGATAGGTGAATGAATGAAGGAAATGATGAACAATCGAAGTAATAGAGGGGAAGATGGATGGAAGGATGGATAGATGAGTAAAGAAATTAGTGGATAAATGGATGGATGATGGGTGGATGGTTGATGAATGATAAATTATGAGATGGATGGTGTGGATGATTTTATGGTTGGTTGAATACTGTGAATTATTGATGGTGAATGAGTACATAAACATATAATTAAATGAGTAAATAAATTAATAAATGATGGATAAGTTAATAGATGGCTAGCTGAGTAAACACATAAAGATAAATGAATGGATGGACTGGTGATTCCATGAGTGAATGGATGGGAAGATTGATGGATGGTTGGATGGCTGGATGGATTAGTGGATGGATGGATGGATGGATGGATGGATGGGTGGATGGGTGGATGGGTGGATGGGTGGATGTGGGTGGATGGGTGGGTGGATGGATGGATGGATGGATGGATGGATGGATGGATGATGGATGGGTGGATGGGTGGATGGGTGGATGGATGGGTGGGTGGATGGGTGGGTGGGTGGATGGATGGCTGGCTGGCTGGCTGGCTGGATGGATGGATGGATGGATGGGTGGGTGGGTGGATGGATGGATGGGTGGATGGGTGGGTGGATGGGTGGATGGATGGGTGGGTGGATAGATGGATTGGATTGCTGGATGGGTAGATGAGTGAGTGGATGGATGGATGGGTGTGTGGATGGATGAGTGAGTGGATGGAAGAAAGGATGAATGGGTGGATGGGAGAGTGGATGCACGCATGAGCAAATGCACACAATGTCATAGGTCTGAACTGAGGTCAGAATGGCAGAAAGAGCCCTGCATCCCTCCCTGATCCGGCAGTTTATCAAGATTTTGGAGTCTGAAAGTTTAATGAGAGCAACAAACCCCATCTCCAGAAAATTGCACCCAGACACGAACTCTTGGCAGTTTGAGGAGGGCAGAGGTAATCGAGCCTGGGAGCCACCTACTAGGTGAGGACTCTCAGTGCAACGCAATTAGTTTCTTTCTGTTCCTTGAGCTCTGACCTTGGAGAGGAACCCAGGCCCAGAGGGACAAGGCCAGCTGGGATGGGAACAGCTGGCGCCCCAGTGGACGGGGCTCCTGTGTGTTCATTTGTTCATTGCACCACATTTTGGTGACTTCTCTGGACGCCCGTGAGAAGACAGAGCGGCCTCTCCTTGGCAACTGTTTGGAGCTTCAAGTCAGACAGCTTTCATTTTTAGTTTCATCTCTAATAGTTACTGAGTAATCTTAGGAAAGTCACTTCACATCTTTGGGCCTCCTTTTCCTGTGTATGATAGGGATACTCCTACTGGGTTGTAAAACGTGAACAAGGACATAAAGCACAGTGTTCAGTGTCTAGTAAATGCCCCCAAAATGCTGGCGAGCCAGGGGCATCTGGGGCACCATCCTGTCCCTCAAGCTCACAGCCTGGTAGGAAAGGTAGACAAGTGAGCAGGGAGTTCAGTCCCGGTGACGGTGGCTGCAGTGGGGAATGCTGAGATGTCGTGTTTAAGGTCCTTTGGCTCTTAGCTTCCATTTATATTAGTCCGGCCTCTGGCTCCGGTCCGTGGGGGCTGGGAAGCCACAGGCTTCTCGAAGCCTCCTTTGCAGCTCGGTTCTGTCGGCTCCTTGGGTCCCCCCATGAGATGCTCTCCCATAGATTCGGGAAGTACAGGCCATTCCGGTTTTGCCTTGGCGCTCTCTCTCTCTCTCTCTCTCCATCCCTGTCTCTCTGTCTCTGTCTCTGCTAGCAAACAGGGTCATGGGCTGCGTTTTCTTGCAGCAATATACCATGCCTGGTTACCAGTTTGGGGGGGGGTGTCTAGAAATGTATTGGTGGCCTCCTGATTTCCAGATCGCTGCTCCGTGGCATTTTCTCAAAGCCAGCAGTTCCCGTGATCACGTCCCGATTCGCCGCCGTCCTGACCCGCTGAGGCGGCAGCCCTCTGAGGAGCCAGTTCTGCCACCTTGTTCTGGGGCCCCTCCAGCCCTCCTGGCGGTGTGGTGGCTGCCCGACTCCCTGGATTCTATCCTTTCCGTGCAACATACCTGGAGGGGTCTCTGGTTCCTGCCGCTGGGCTCTGGCTCCCACTCAGGGCGCTGGCAGACCCCGGTGGGTGCCTAAACCAGACTTAGGGGGTCAGGGGAAGCCATGACACCTCCGCGGAACCCCGAAGGGCATTTGTGGGATCGTCAGATGGGAGATGGGGGCGGGGGAGGTAGGAACACTCCAAACGGAGTGGCCAGCTGTGCAGAGGCTCTCGGGGAGCAGACCCAGTGCTTGCAGAAGTGAGACAGGTTGAGGCTGGTGGGCACGGAGGGGGTGCAGGGGAGAGGTCACTGGGCCAAGCAGGGGCTTTAAGGCCGGCCACGGTGTTGGGGCTTCCTTCTGGAGGTGATGGGAGTCACGTCTGGGACAGTGAATGTGCCCCCGCGGGAAGGAGAGAGGCACCTGGGATGAGAGAGCACCAACACAGCGCAGCCAGTGAGGAGGCCAGAATCCGTCACCCGGGAGGAGGCGAGAGGCAGGCAGAGTTGGAGGACTTTGAGGACGAGATCCCCTGGCCCTGGTGACCAGCGGGGCTGGGAGGGCGGAGGGGAGGCGTTTTAGGTGATGCTTGGGCTTCCGGCTTCGGCCATTGGCAGATGGTGGGGGCTCCCATGAGAAGAGAAACAGAGGCAGAGGGGCAGTTGGGGGAAGCTGCTGAGTTGACTCCAGGTGCCCTGATTTGGAGCATGCCCGGAGGCCCTCCAGGAGCAGGCATCTGGGAAACATGCAAGTAGATTGGATGTGGAAGGGGGCCCATGACTTTTGGGAAACCGAGATTCCCAGGGAGTGAATGAAATATTCATTCAACAAACACTGTGTGGGGGGGTGTTGTGAGACAAACCCTATTTGTTCATTTCTTTTTTTAAAAAGTATATTTATTTATTCTGAGAGAGAAGAGAGAGAGAGAGAGAGAGAGCATGGGAGGGACAGAGAGAGAGAGCAGAGAGAATCCCAAGCAGGCTCCAAATGATCAGCACAGAGCCTGACGTGGGGCTCGAACTCATGAACCATGAGATCACGGCCTGAGCTGAAATGAAGAGTCTGGTGCTTAACCGACTGAGCCACCCAGGCGCCCCCATAGTTGTTCATTTCTGAATATCCAGCACCTGGCCTAGGGCCTGGGTGCTTGTCCGATAAACCAGGAAGAAGCAGTGGGGCCGAGCCATGAGCACAGGCTGGGTTCAAGCAGGAAGAGACGGGGTGAGGTTCCCACGGTCAAGGGTGCGAGGCCCATGTTTGAGAGCGGCTCCTCCGTGTGCTTGCCAGAGGCTCTGGCCCGGACGTTTTCCCTCCCTGAGTCTCAGTTTCCTCATCTGGAAATTGGTCACGAAGGGATGTGGTAAAGACTCAGCGATGCCTGTGGAGGCCTGTAGCTTCTGGATCACAAGGGGTGGGGCAGGGCTGCGGGGGGTGGTCCAGAGCACAGGGGAGTCACCTCCTTCCTGGTGCTGCAGGGATGGGGGGAGAGGGAGATTAGGATCCTCCTGGCAGACACATCCACAGCTGCATCCCACGTGGGAAAGGAGACCCGGCCCCTTCCCCCCAACAGCCAGCTGGAGCGGGGTGGGCGGGAGGGGGTGGGGGCTCGTCCGGCTTGGGCTGGAGGAGGGGCCAGATGACAGGAACCTTCTCCCAAGTACCTCAGAGCAGCTGGCTGGAGGTCCTGGCCACAGTCCGGCCCCCAGATCCTGACTCAGGGCTGGGCTGTGATCGGGACCTTCCCGGGCCGCCCCGGCAGCTGGGCCCAGGCTGCAAACTGCAGACTGGACCTGGCCCGTGGGTGGGCTTTGCTTGGCCCACGCAGAATTTTTTAATGAATGGAGCCAACATGAAAAACCTTGTAGATGTTTTCTAAGAATCTGTTTCTAGCACCCCTTGGAAATTCCGAGGGTCTGGGAGATCTGATTCCTCGGGGACCTCGCTCCCCAGGGGCCAAGCTCAGCTCACACAGGGCGGGCGCCCCAGTCCCCACCACCCCTTCTTGTTACGCATGTTGGACCCTGACCTGCTTCATTGGCTTAGAATCCCTGCAGGCCCCTAGTGGCGGTGACTTTTCAACCCCGGGGCTGGTCTCTCACTTCTCTGCCCCACCAGGGCCCTGACCCCACTTCCAGCTCCGAGCTCTGTCCTCTGTGCCTCATGTGAGCCTCATGCCCTGGTGGTGGGGGTGGGGGGTGGCCTGAGATGCGGCCGGGCCAGCTGGACCCGTGGGAGGCAGACCCACATCTGCTCTGAGACGAGTCAGGCCTGGTCACACTCCCCTAGCTCATGCCTGAGGCATGTGGGACCAGGCGCTGTGCTCTCGGCCCCGCCAGGGTGGTGGTGGGGCCCAGCCGGGGATGTGGTCCGCGTCAAATATTTTAGCTGCAACTGCACTGGCCGAAAAGAGTGAAGGAGGAGGGGAGAGAGACTGAGCTGCTGTAGCAAAAAGTACCTAAAACACAGAAGTGGAAAAACCTGAATTCATACCCTTAGTTACTGTGTGACCTTGGGCAAGGCACTCTACCTCTCTGAGCTTCCAGATTAAGTGAGAGCCAATGACAGGCCCAGTGGTGGTCATGTGGCTGATGTGGGGCCTAAACGCCAGAGGGGCAGCCTAGAATAGAGGGAGAAAAATCATGGACTTTGGGGCCATATCAATCTGTCACTTAGGAGCTGGGTGACCTTGGGCAAGTCACTTCTCTATCTGGACCCTGGAGTGAAGGTTATAAGCTCTGGTCCAGCTAAATCCTCACCAAATTATTCTGAGGGGGAACAAAAGAATTAATTCACTCAATGAATGTTTATTGAGCACTTCCTGATGTCAGGCACTGGGACACAGCAAGACTTGAGACAGTCAAAGGACTGTGTTCCCACGGAGTTCACACTTCTGTGCGGTTAGCATACAATAAACAAGATAAACAAATTGTATTATATTTGAAATAATCAGTGCTACCGAAAGAAATAAAGCCAGAAAAGGAGATGGAAAGTGTTGGGGATTTAAATAGGTGGGTCAGGGTCAGCCTCACTGAGCACTGACATCTGGGCAACAATCTGTAGGAGGTGAGGGAGAGTGCTGTTAGGGGAAGAAGAGTTTTCCAGGCATTGGGGACAGCCAGTGCAAAGGCCCTGAGGTGGGGTGCAGCAAAGAGCAGGCTGGTCTAGTTGGAACACAGAGAGGGAGGGAGAGTGGGAGGATGTGAGGGCAGGGAGGGGATAGGGGCAGAAGACGTAGGGCCAAGAGGCTCATTGTAAGGACTTTGGCTTTTTTTCAGCATGAGGTGGGAGCCATAGAGGGTTCTGAGCAGAAGAGGAACATGCCTGACTTGGGTTTTCACAGGATCCTTCTGGCTGCAAGTGGAGAATGGCCAGTAGAGGCTGGGGTGGAAGCAGGACAAAAAAAGGGGAAGTGACTGTAGTAGTCATGTTCCCCTACTGCTCTAAAGCCTTCATGGCTCCCCATTGTCCCCCGGGCAAAACCCAAAGCTCCTTAGCATGACATTCAAGGCGCTATTACTTGACCCAGGTCTCAAGGCTCCCCAGCCTCAGCCCCTCAACCTTTCTGTGTGTGTATTCTTCCCCCACTGCTCCATGAGCTGTCTCTTCTTTCCCATGCTCTTCCCACTGCCAGGGATGCCCTTCCTCTCCCTCTTGGCGACCTAGCTCGTGTGCAGCTCGGCCTCATTAGGAAATGAGGGGGGTTCCCAAAGACGGGCAGGACAGGGCCAGCTTTCTTCTCCTTCCTCCTCAAACACACCCCAGGGCCTCTGCCAGATAAGGGCTGGTGCAGGAGGTGAAAGCCGGGCTGTAGTCCCTGTATCTGCTGTGTGACTTCGAGCAGGTCACATGCCCTCTCTGGGCCTTGGTTTTTCTGCCCTGTAAAATGGGCAGCAGAATGAGCCTTCTCATAGGTGGTTCAGACGATGGTGTCTATGCATTCAGGGGCTGTTGCAACGGGAGTCATGGCATCCTGGAAAAGGCGTGAAGTCACATCTTCTCTCAGCCTCACGGGCCCACTGGGATGGCCCTGAGCGGATGCCAGGGATATCCTAGGGGAGGGGTGCCCTTGGCAGGCCAGGCTTCTCCAACTGGGATGCCCTTGAGCTACCCAAGTGCTCACTCTGTGTCCACCTCTGTGCCTGAGTAGGGCCGGAGGCCGGAGGGCTTGGGTTCAAATCCCAACTCTGCTGGGTGGTGGCTGTGCGATCTGGGCAAGCCAAGCCCTCGGCTTCCTCTTCTGTGAAAGGGGACAATGAGTATTTACCTCCTCGGGTGGTGAGAGAAGCCAGTGAGATGATGGAAATAATAAATCAGCACGTGGAACAAGCACCTTATCAGTACCTTTGTTATCATTATTTTGTTTGTTGTAATTATTATTATTACTGCTATTTATCAGCTTGGCGGCCTCAACCCTGTCACTTACGTCCCCGTGCCTCAGTTTCCCCCTCTGTGAGGTGGAGTAATAACACTGCTGCCCTCACGGAGTTTTCTTGAGGATTAAGTAAGTCTAATGTGTGCAAACAGTGCCTTGGGGCAAGGGAATGCGCTCAGGGACTTTTTAAAAGATTTCAAATGCAGAATTTATTTAATTCAGTCACCACCGATCTATGAATAGTCCCTCTGAAATCTTTTTGTTGTTGCTGTAGTCAAACAAATATCCTTTTGGCGTAATCAAAGTTAACAAAATAAACCAGAGGGGCAAGAAAATTCCAGGCCCCGAACATTCGCTGCTACCAGCGGGGTGATGAGCGGTACGCGTGCTTTCGGTGAGAAGCGGAGGGAGATTAACGCAGTCGTGGTAACGTTGCCAGCGACCGTGACCGTGGGGCCGGTGAACTTGGGGAGGCCCCCTGCGCCTCCGGAGCCCCCCTGTCCCTTCTTTACAGCAGGCCTGACAGCTTCCTGCCTGCTCGGCCTAGCTGGGAAGAGCTATCATCTATTAAGTGCCTCCTGTATGCAAAGTAATAGTTGTCACCTCCCTCCCCCGGTGGAGCCTTCCCTCCCCGCCCCTCCCGGGAGGGAGGGTTGGGTGCTGCCCTTTTTTCCAGAGAGCACAGTGAGGCTGGGGAGGCTGGGATGCGGGCTGAGGGAGGGAAGGAAGTGGGGGGCTGGGCAGGTCCTGCTGACGCAGCTGTGATGTCAGAGACTGGCCGCAGGAGGTGGCCGGCCCGGTGCTAATGGCATGCTCTCTGCTGGCCTGGCCTGGTGCCTCCCGGGGGAAGGGCCCGCCGCCCCCCTTAACCCCTTCCCGGCCTCTTTTTCCCAGACAGCCATCCCCCGGGCCTGGCCTTGCCCACAAGATTCCCAGATTTCACAACCGGGGCTGGCGCTGAATCATGTACAGTAAGTCCGGAGAGAGAAACTCCTGGCTGCCCAGCGTCCCCGGGACAGGACGGCCGCCAAAGCCTGCCCCCTCCCTGCGGGCAGCGCCAGCGGCTGCGGCGAGGCCGGGGTTATCCCTCCAGGCTGCTGCCCAGCAGGGGTGGGGGCGGCAGACAGGACACTCAACCTCTCTGGGCTGTGCCAGGAGTCGTGGGGAGGGGATGGCTGGGGGTTCACGGTGGCCTGGAGTGGCCCCTTTACCCCTAGGGGGTACATTCTGGAGACGGGGAGGATCCCAGGGCTGGCCTCCGGCGTTGGGTGAGATCTGTGCCCAGCCATCAGCAGAGTTAGCGTCTGATGCATATCTGGACTGCTGTTGTGACAATGCTATTGGTGACACCCCTGGGGACCCTGGAGGGATTATCCAGCCCTCCGGGTGACGTCTCTCTGGAACCGCCACCCTCCCCTCATGAAATGAATTATTCTTATCTCTTAAAAACGTCTTCATTGCATCAACAAGCATTGAACGCCACAGTGAACGAATCGGAGAAGACGCCCTCTGTGCTCCCGGAGCCTGTGTTGTCCCTGAGGGAGGCAGGAGCTTGGGGCTCTTGCAGAGCTCAGGGCTCTGGAGGGAGGAGGGCGGGGTGTGGGGGACAGAGGCTGGGAGGCCCCTCTGAGGAGGGGACGTTGGACCAGAGGCCTGAGCAAAGAGAAGAAGTCGGTGGGGAAAGGTCTCGGGGGACAGCACTCCGGACCCAAAGGCCCAGCGATGAGAATCGGGGCAGCGCGGCTGGAGGAGGGGGAGGGTGGGGAGGGGTCCAAGGGGAGCTTGGTAAGGAGGCCACAGGCCCTTAGCCCTGTCAGCTCTTCCCAAGCGTGGCGCTTGCTGCCTGGGGCCCGGCCCGTGCCTGCAGGGGCAGCTACCGTCCCAGCCTCTAAGAGGACCTGGCCTTTTTCCATCTGGGGACCCCAGGCCCAGGGTCACCGTGGAGGGCCAGGCCCCACCGCTGAGGCTGCAGCGGGAACTCTGATTCCCTCCCTTCGGTGGGGGCAAAGCCCCGAGGGCCTGGGTCAGGTGGCCACGGGGAAGCCGAGGACCTGGGTGGCACCTGAGTGTGCGTCTCCCTGCCTCCTGCTAGCTCAGGGCTTTGGCATTTGCGTCTCAGGGCCTCAGTGTCCCCACCTGTGAAATGGGCATGAGGCCGCCTCCTGGAGGGATTGTAAGGAGGAAGAGGGGGCTCCGGCTCCAGTATGTGTCCCCCTCCCCATTCCTAGCGCAGGGCTGACCCCTGTAAAGAAAGAAGCTTCTAGGGGTCCCCAGGGACTAGGCTGTGCGTTTACAGCTGTACCAGACCTAGGATGTGCATGTGTGTTGGCAGTGGGATGGGGGTGGGGGACAGATCAAGACCCAGGAGCCACAAGAGAGGGAGGAGAGAAGGAGGGGCTCCCGGGGCAGGAGGCAGTTGGAGCCTGATTCTGGGGCCCAAGTTGGGGGTGGGGCAACATGAGCCAAGTGTGTTTTAAAAGTCATTTCTTTCTAGAAAAGTTCTTCACCATTTCCTGCCAGGTCATAGAGGCCAGGACGGCCACAGCATGGGTAGCTGTGGACTGAGATGTCACTTTTTCTCTCCGACTGAGGCAGCGGGGGAGATGGAATGGGCAGACCGCATACCATCTGTGTACGTGTGAGAAATAACACGGTCCCTGTGGAATGGGCCAGGTTCTTATCCCCATTGTACAAATGAAGAGACTGAGGCCCCGAGTGGGGAGGAGCATGGCCCACGTCTCCCCTCCAGGGGATTGGCAGAGATGTGATTGGACCCCAGCCCATGCGGCTTGTGACCTCTCACAGCCCCAGCACCCCCAACGCCCCTCCTCCAGCACAGGAGTCTGGGGGCCAGGATGGCGGTCAAAGGCGGATGCTTATGGCCTGCTGGGCCTTACAAATCTGGAAAGGAGCCTGGGGTTGAATCAGCACCAGGTGCGACCCCTCTCCATCCTCCCCCAGGCTGGGAGTAATTACCTGCCCGGGTTAATAGTGCCCGCTTCCCGCCACCTTTCATCAAGGCTCCGGAATTGCCAGGCAGTAATTAACCCTGAGAGCACCTCTCTGAAGTTGGCACTAGAGGCAGACATGTTATTAAACCCATTTTTTTTTTTACAGGTGGGTAAACCGAGGCAGAACTCATTGTGGCCTGGGAGCCTGTTGTACCCTCATTACTCAGCAGCCCTAATCAGCCTCCACTTTTCTTCCCAGGAAGCTGGGGGCCTGCCCCCAGGTGCCCCTCCCCCTGAGGGCCAAGCTGTAGGTGAGAGACATGTAGGCCCTGGACCCTCCGTCTTCCTGCCCTCTCACCTCCCAGAAGCACAGGAGCACGGGCTGGGGCCAGATGGAAGGAGCTGGGATCTGCCTCTGTTCTGTGACCCTGGGCAAGTTACTGGCTTTCTCTGGGCCCCAGTTTCCTCCTGGGTAAAAAGAGAGTGATCGAAGCCACTTTGAGGGTTGTTCTGAAGCAAAAAGCATGGAACCTACTTCTAATCCATCTCCCTTCCCTCTCCTTGCTCTGGTCACATTTGCCTCACTGTTCCTTGAGTGCTCAAGCCACTTCCAACCTCAGGACCTTTGCATCTGCCTGGAATGTCCTTCCTTAAGGACTGGCCCCTTCTCATCTTTCTCTGGTTAAATGTCATGTCCTCAACTTAGAGTGCCTCCCCAACCCCGACCCTGTTTCCTTTTAATGTTTAATTATTTTTGAGAGAGAGAGATAGAGAGAACAGAGGAGGGGCAGAGAGAAAGGGAGACAGAGAATCTGAAGCAGGTTCCAGGCTCTGAGCTGTCAGCACAGAGCCTAACGTGGGGCTCGAACTCACGGACCGCGATATCACAGCCTGAGCCGAAGTCAGATGCTTAACCCACTGAGCCACCCAGGCACACCCCCCCTGCTTAATTTTCTTAAAGCATCTACAGATGCGACTCATTATTTGCCTTGTTTGCCTCCTTCTCAGCTCCACCAGGCAGGGATTTTGTCTGCTTTGTTAACCATGTATGCCCAGGGCTCTGCTCACTGCCAGGCACACAGTAGGTGCTTACAAACCCATCTCTTTCTCCACCTCTCTCCTTGCTGACTGCAAGGTCAGCTGTTAGCTGTGAGACCCCGTGAGCTTTTCTCCCCCCACCACTGCCCCTTGTTAACTAAGGATAGACTAGTCCCCCCTTGTTAACTAAGGATAGACTAGTCCCCCCACCTTGTGAACTAAGGATAGACTAGTCCCCCCTTGTTCACTAAGGATAGACTAGCCCTCCCACCTTGTTAACTAAGGATAGACTAGCCCCCCACCTTGTAAACTAAGGATAGACTAGTCCCTCCCTTGTTAACTAAGGACAGACTAGCCCCCCACCTTGTTACCTAAGGAGAGACTAGGCATCCTTCTCTAGAAGGACTCAGGCAGCTCTGACCTTCCCGGGACCTCACTTGGTACCTGCCCAGGTGATGGAGGGGGAGGGAGAACAGAGCCCGCCCCGCTGCCTCTCCGCACCCTCCCCTGCTGCCTCGGGCTGCTGGGCCCTCTTTGGGCAGAGCCCCACGACCCGCCACCCCTCCCTTGGCACGTCTGTCAGCACCCTTGGGGGAAAGAATTTGGAAAGGGGAGGAAGAGCGAGAAAAGAAACCAGGGGTGCAAGGGGATGGTTCTCACACCTGTGTAAATAATTTGTCATCTTAAAACTCATCAAATATGCTCACCTTTAATGCCTGGTTCTTGGCCTTGTTTTCCTTGGCAAGGCCCCACAGGAGTGGAATTTCGGCCGAAGGGAGCCCAATTGTCATCCTCTAAGCGTGTTCCCAGGCTAGGGGGCCAGGGGAGGCTCTGGCTGACACCCCACTTCCGTCCCCAGAAGTACCGGAAGGCTCCTGGGATTTAAGGAGCAGCCGCCAGTTCTGGAAGCTGTCCCAGAATTCTGGAATGTCGGAACTCATACGGCCTCCTGCCCATTTTCCAGAGGAGGAACACGAGGCCCAGAGAGGGGAAGGGGTTGGCCTGGGGTCACACAGCATGCTGGGATGAGTGAGGGTCTGCCGGGGGGAGGTGGGAAGTTTACGAGCCGGTGAGTAGCCCATCTCCCATTTCCAGGAAGTAGCACCGCAGTTTCCTGTCGGAGAAACTCCTCTTCCCCCGTCGCAGTCCCTGAGGTTTGGGTGGGGCGCCCCACAACCCTGTTTCTAGGAAGGGGTATGTGACCCCATCTGGCTCAGTGACTGGCCCAAGGGGGTGTGCATGTGCCTAAGCCTGGCCCGTGAAGCTCAGTCCTGGGACTTTGGTTGCTGGGAATTATCTGTGAAGGGGATGCAGTTTTCCCATTGGATTGAGGGTGCGGGAGAGAGAGCCTGAGGCATCAGAGGGCGTTACGTTACAGGGAAGAGGCTGCTCGACAGAGAACACGGAGCTGGACAGGGTCGAAACGCCTGGAGCCGGCCATACCTGAAAGCAGACACCCTTGGGCTTTATAGTTTTATGAGGCACTACATTTCCCATTTTTGGCTGAAAACAGTTGAGCTGGTTTTCTGTCACTTGCACGGAAGGTTCTGACTGATCCAAAGGACGGGGCAAGCGGGGGTGGGGGGTGGGGAGGAGATTCCTGGCAGAAGAAATAGCATGCATGGTGACCCCAAAGCAGTGGTCGTTCGAGAGACAGGGAGGAGGAGGAGGAGGAGGAGGAGGAGGCGCCCCTGACGTGAGTTTAGGAGTTGATCGGTGGTCAAGGTGGGAGAAGGGGGTGTCCCCAGCAGAGGGGACAGCCAGTGCAGAGTCCCAGACGGGTGACTTGTTAGTGAGGCTAACCGCGAGCCAGCTTGTGTTGGGGGCCAAGGGACACAGGGATTAAAAGGCAAAATTGCCTCCAGCTACGCCCTGATGCTTCAGCGGAACGTGGGCTCCCGTGCCGTGGGCGCTGCGCCGCCACACGCCCTTGCTCTGGTCTCCGCTGTGCCCTGCTGGCATGTTGCCCCTGACGGCCGGGTGTTCTAAGTGGTGAGGGGCACCGTCCGTCCACACGACGTTGTGTGCGTGGACAGAGCGACAGATCGCATTCCCACCGGCCGCGTATGAAAGTTTCAGCTGCTTCGCATCTTCACCGGTACCTGGTGCGGGCAGGCTTTTATTTTTTCTTTTCAATTTTAGCCATTCCTGGTAGGAGAAGGCTGCTATGTCATTGTGGTCCCTAGCGATGCATGATGGTGAGCATCGTTTCTGTGCGGATCCGTCATCTGTTTATTTTCTTTGGTGTCATGTCTGTTCAAACTTTTCGTCCATTTGAAAAATTGGATTGTTTTCCTACTAATGGATTTGGAGAGCTCTTCATACGTTCTGGATGCAAGTCAGTCCTTTGTCAGATATGTGAGTTGCAAATATTTCCTCCCAGTCTGTGGGCTTGTCTTTTTGTTCTCTTAACAGGTAGAGGAATAGCGTCTTGTTTTCGTTGTGATGATTTTTCTGGTTAACTTTGATTTGTGCCAAGTGCTCTGTGTTTTGTTTTCTTTTGTTTTTCAAATGTCGGGATAATATAAAGTGTCTCCTTGAAATTTTTTTTAAATGTTTATTTGTTTTTGAGAGAGAGAGAGACAGAGCATGAGCAAGAGAAGAGCAGAGAGGGAGACAGAATCCAAAACAGGCTCCAGGCTCTGAGCCTGAAGCGGGGCTCAAACTCACAAGCCGTGAGATCATGACCTGAGCCAAAGTCAGGTGCTTAACTGACTGGGCCACCCAGGTGCCCCAAATGTTTCTTTTTAAAATAAGTGTATTTAAATGAAAAAGTAAGTCAATGTGAGGGTGCTTGGGTGGCTCAGTCGGTTAAGCATCTGACTTTGGCTCAGGTCATGATCTCATAGTTCATGGGTTCGAGCCCCGCGTCAGGCTCTGTGTTGACGACTCAAAGCCTGGAGCCTGCTTTGGATTCTGTGTCTCCTTCTCTCTCTGCCCCTCCCCTGTTCACACTCTGTCTCTCTCAAAATAAATAAACATTAAAAATTTTTTAATAAGTCAGTGTTAAGAAAAATATTAAGTAATAGAATTGGAAAGCCGACCGCACAAAAGTCATGAAGGCAGTTACTCGAGTAACCAAAGTGTGGGCAGCTCCAATTTATTCCATCAACAAATATCGACTGAGCATCATGTACCAAGCTGTATCTTAGGTACTGGAACACAGTGAAGAGCAAGAGGAATAGTTCCTACCTTTTGGTGATGATTTCTCCCCAGCGAGCTCTTCTTCATCCTTCAAAACCCAGCTTGAATAGCCCTTCCTCTGTCCAGCCCTTCCCTGGAATACTTACCGCATTGTATTGAAATGTTCTGGTTTTGTGGGTGTCTTTCTGGGAAGGAGTATGTCGGACAGCCTCTGATTGGGTTGCATAGACCCTGGTGTGTAGATTCCCAATAAATAGGGCCTCCTACAGTAGACACGATTATGAGATGCCAGAGAGGAGTTTGCTGATTTCATTGGTTGAAATCAGCTGGGTCCGCCTGGGTGAGCCAGCCTGAAGCCCCTGTCTGCTGTACTCTGGGCTGGCCCCACACAAATCAAGGTCATCCTCCTTGGCCTTCTCTCCCACTGACAAAGACATCAGGAGAAAATACCTCACAAACCCCGTGTCTGTCTCCTCTCTTTCCTTCCCATCCGTGTCCGTGGATGCCATCTTCGAGTGACTCATCGACCCCACAAATACTTGCCAGGCAACTCTTCGCTCTGACCTGGCCCCAGTGACCATTCATCCGGCCTCTCCGCTCCCCTTCCTCCTCTTTCTCCACTCCAGCACCTCAGCTGCTTCTGTGCCTCTAACACACCAAACTCATTCACACCTCCGGGCCTTTGCACTTGCTCTGGAGCCCTCTTCCTTTTTTAAAAAAAAATATAATGTATTGTCAAGTTGGCTAAATACAGTGTGCTCTTGGTTTCGGGGGTAGATCACTTACATATGACACCCAGTGCTCATCCCAACAAGTGCCCTCCTCAGTGCCCATCACCCAGTTTCCCCTCTCCCCTGCCCTCTATTAGCCCTCCGTTTGTTCTCTGCATTTGAGTCTCTAATGGTTTCCCTCCCTCCCTCTCTGTTTGAAACTATTTTCCCCTTTCCCCTCCTCCATCGTCTTCTGTTAAGTTTCTCAAGTTCCACAAATGAGTGAAAACATATGGTATCTGTCTGTCTCTGACTGACTTATTTCACTTAGCAAAATACCTTCCCTTTCCATGCACATTGCTGCAAATGGCAGGATTTCATTCTTTCTCATTGCCGAGTGGTATCCCATTGTGTGTATGAACCACATCTTCTTATCCATTGGTCTGTTGAGGGACATTTAAGCTCCTTCCCTGATTTGGCCGTTGTTGAGAGTGCGGCTGTGCACCTCGGGGTGCATGTGCCCCTGCGCGTCAGCACCCCTGTGCCTTTGGATAAACCCCTAGTAGTGCAATAGCTGGTTCATAGGGTTGTTTTGTTGGTAAGTTTTTGAGGAATCTCCACACTGTTTTCCTGGGCGGCTGGGCCCCTCTTCCTCTGTCTCTTTGGGAGACTGGCTGTTTCTCCACATTCAGTTCTGAGCTTGCATGGCCCTCCCAGGACATGCGTCAAAAGCCTTCTCCCCGTTCTCCCATCTATTTTCCATTGTGTTAATCTACTTTTTTTCTGTGTAGCCCCAAAGACTCTCATATTAGAGTCCGGTTCCGTGCCCACTTGCATTTGCGCCCCTGCCCCGACCAGACCGCCAGCACCGTGAAGGTTTTGGTCGGCCTTTGTCTCCCCAGCGCCCGGCACGGTGCCCACAAAGCAGGCACTCAGTAAACATGGTGGACGGATGAGTGCGTGAGCTCGCCCTTCTCACGATGCACTCCAAGCAGAGTCGAGCTCCTCAGCCTGGGTGTTTGGCGAAAGGCCCTCTGGGCACTTCCAGATGGGACCAGACCTCCTGGACCCATCCCGCCCCTGCGCCCAGCCCAGCGCTGGGTGCTGCCCACTGGGACCCCCCTGCCCCCGCCCCCCTGCCAGGCTTCTGTTCTCCCAGCTGCCCAGCCTGGCGGGGGGTCCCACCATCCTGGGAGCTGGCCTGTTGTTCCCAGGGCCTCACGAGCGGGGGGCCATGGAAGGGCCTAGAGAGACCTATGTGGGGTGCGGGGACCCTGCGTGATCCCACTCTGAGGGGGATCTCCCCTCCTTTCTGTCCTGATTCCGTCACAGGAAGGAGAGGCTCCACTTGGGGCCCGTGTGTCTCTACCACTGTTTTCTACCACCTGTTCTTTCCTTTTAAGAAACACAGCAGAGACCCCAGCGCCAAGCCGGGAGCCGCTGTGCTGTTTCCCTTTGTGCAAAATCTGCGAAATAGCTTTGACTTACAGCAAGTGCCTTAGGTTGGATTCCTCTCGAAGCGCAATTCTAAGAGAGCACTTTGAAGGCAGATCGTTTATTTGGGAGGTGACTCCCAGAGGCGCTGGCAGGGAAGTGGGGGGATGGGAGGGAGGGCCGCCAGCGCAGAGTGCAGTCGAGCAAGTAACCACCTCGGGCCCCTGGGGTTCACTCTGCTGCGGAGTCTGGTGTAGACCCTGCGCCTCTGAGTTATCCCACCGGGGTGGGGGAAGGGCGGACACGTTGCTGAGGAGTGTAGGCCTCTCCCGCCAGTCCACGGTCAAGGGCACCTCCCGGCGGAGCCCACAGGTGCAGGGCAGGCACTGGCTGCTGGAATTGGGCCTGTGGAGGGGGGAGGAGAGACGGGCAGAGCAAGGACAGCGGATACCTCGGTCTTCATACTGGTTTCTCATTTAAAGCAGAGATTTAAGGGGCGTCTGGGCGGCTCAGTCAGTTAAGCATCTGACTTTACAACCTGGGGGTTTGTGGGTTCGAGCCCCGCATCAGGCTCTGCGCTGACGGCCTGGAGCCTGCTTCGGATTCTCACATTCATTCTCTCTCTTTTTTTCTCAGAACTAAACATTAAGAAAATTCAAAGCGGAGATTTAAAAGCTTCCTTTAAAACTAGATTTTAAAAAATGTTAAAGCAAATTGACTTAAAGAAAAAAAAGCCCGGGGGTCTCAGTCAGTTAAGCATCAGACTTTTGGTTTTCACTCCAGTCACGAACTCATGGTTCATGAGATGGAGCCCCGCATCAGGCTCTGTGCTGACGGTGTAGAGCCTGCTTGGGATTCTTTCTCTCTTCCTCTCTCTCTGGCCTTCCCCCACTTGTACTCTCTCTTTCTCTCTCTCAAAATAAATAAATAAACATAAAAAAGGAAAAAACAGAAAAAGTGCGTACATAGTGCATGGGGGAAACACTGAATTTGGCAAGGGCTAGTTTCAAGGGCATTTTAAAAGCAGACACGGCTCCGTCTCCTTTGTGACCCACCCAAATGGGCGTGTTTGGGTTTGCGACTCAGGCTCTGTCATCTCTAGCACGTGTGTTCAAAGGGTACGTTCTAAAGCCCCAGGAAAGAGTAAACTTGCAAAAATGAGCAAGACGGATCTGAAAGAGAAAACCCAAGATAAGGACTTGTTCGTGCAGACGTTAGAACATATGACGGAGGCATAGGAAATAAACAGTCTGCTGTTGGCACAAAGGTGTGTAGACACATCAAGGGACTAGAGTGGAAATGAACTCAGGTGTCACGTCTGCTGCCGAATGGATCCAGAAGGTTCTGGAAAAGGGAAGACATCGCTTAGCAGGGAATTTTGTGGATTACGTCTGGGCTGGGGCAGCCGCCTCCCAGGAGGCTCCCCTTCTGTGGCCTCCCCTTTGATCCATCTGCAGGGGCACTGGGAGACCCACCCTCATGGACCCCAGAGACCCCATGTCTCCCCTGGAAATGTCAGAAGCCCCCAGTTCAAGATGAGTGAAGTTAACAGGTGCCCCCAAGGAGGAGGTTCTTCCCTTTGGAGTTCTCTTTGATTCTTCTGATCAACCCACGGAGAGAGGCTCCTTGGGTGCTGGCGGGACCTTCCCACCTCCGCCAAGCTCGCTCACGTCCCTTTACCCTTTACGAGGCAGAGTGGGCCTCCACCCAGAGCCCGAGGCAGCGCACAGAATGCAGAGAGAACTTAGTCCTGCTGTTTCCCCATCCTTGTTTTTAAGGTTGCTTTCCCTTTCTGGTTGTAATACAAATGTCCCTTTAAAAATCATTTCGGAAGTGCCTGGGTGGCTCAGTTGGTTAAGCGTCTGACTTTGCCTCAGGTCATGATCTCACCGCTCTTGGGTTCGAGCCGAGCCCCGTGTCGGGCTCTGTGCTGACAGCTCAGAGCCTGGAGCCTGCTTGGATTCTGTGCCTCCCTCTCTCTCTGACCCTCCCCTGCTAGCACCCTCTCTCTCTCTCTCTCAAAAATAAATAAGCATTTAAAAAAATCATTTCACAGGGGCTCCTGGGTGGCTTAGTCGGTTAAGCGTCCGACTTTCGCTAGGTCATGATCTCGCAGTTCGTGGGTTCGAGCCCCGCGTCGGGCTCTGTGCTGACTGCCAGCTCAGAGCCTGGAGCCTGTTTCAGCCTGTGACTCCCTCTCTCTCTGACCCTCCCCTGCTCACGCTGTCTCTCTCTGTCTCCTAAAAAATAAATAAAACATTAAAAAAAAAATTTAAAAAAAAAATCATTTCACTGTGGCACCTGGGTGGCTCAGTTGATTGCGTGTCCGACCTTGTCTCGGGTCATGATTTCATGGTTTGTGGGTTCAAGCCCCATTTTGGGTTCTCTGCTGTCAGTGTGGAGCCTGCTTCAGATCCTCTGTTTCCCTCTCTCTCTGCCTTTGCTTGTGCTCTCTCTCTCTCACAAATAAATATTAAAAAACATCATTTCACTGACACAGGCTACGGTAAGGGTGAACCTCTAAAACGTTATGCTAAGTGAGAGCGTTCCTCCTTTTATAGGATTCCATTTCTGTGAAATATCCACAGTAGAAGAATCCATGGAGACGGGAAGCAGATTGGGGTGGGGGTGGGGGGGCCGGAGGGCTGGGAGCAAGTGCGTGATGGGTGCAGGGTCTCCTTCTGGGATGAAAATGTTTTGCAATTAGTTAGAGGCGGTGGTTGCACAATGTTGTGAATGCACCAGATGCCACTGAATTGTTCGCTTTGAAATGGTTGGTTTGATGTTACGTGGATTTTACCTAAGTGAATTATTTTTGAAAAACCAACCAAGCCAAAAAAAAAATCAATTGACTTAATTGAAAGTCCTAATGTCTTTAGAGATGTATTTTAAGTGGGGTGTAGGAGTCATGGCTATGAGGATTGGTCTCCCTCCTGGCCTCGGCCCATGCCGTGCCCAGGCCTGGAATGCTCTCTCTGCTCACTGATAGAGTCCTGCCCATCCCCGGGAATGCGGGCGAAGCCTCACCTCTGCAGGAAGCCCTCCTGATTACGCAGGCCCATCAGGTGACTGGAGCAGTCAGGTGGGCCCAGTCCCGCAGCCCTCACACCTGGGTGCCAAACCCAAACCAGCTGCTTCCTAGCAGGGTGGAGTCTCTTAACTTTGGGCACATTTGCCTAACCTCCCCAAGAGGGCCTCAGTTTCCTCATCTTGAAAATGGGGTTCATGGGGCTCCTGGGTGGCTCAGTTAGTTGAGTGTCTAACTCTAGATTTCAGCTCAGGTCACGATCCCAGGGTCTAAGCAGGACATGGAACTTTCTTAAGATTCATTCTCTCTCTCTCTCTCTCTCTCTCTCCTCTGCCTCTCTCCCCAACTCATGCTCTCTCTGTCTCTCAAATAGAAAAATAAACTAAAGAAAATTTAAAGAAATAAAATGGGGTTCATGATAGTTCTATTTCATATGATTGGCTTACTATATAGAAAGTCCGTGCACAGGGACTGGGGCTGAGTAGGTCACGCAATGATGACACCATACTTGAATTTATTTGCCTCCTGTTTCCCAAACTATAAGCAAAGGCTCGGCCTTCGGGGTCTCTGTATCCATAGTTTCCGCATCAGGCTCAGGAATAGTGGGTTCCCAAGAAAGGCGTGTTGACTGATGCCCAGAGGAATTCCTAGAGTCCCGCACGTTCCCTACCTCCACTGCCCTTACGCTGGTCCAGCCCCTTCACTGCCTGGACTATTGCAGTCGCCTCCTTCCTGGCCTCCTGGCTTCCATCCTATACCCTCCCCCCACCCCCATTCTCCCCATACAGCCAGAGGGATCTCATCAGAACCTAAGTCAGATCCTGTCCCTCCCCTGCTCAGAATATTGCCACGGCCCCACCTCGTTCAGAGGAAATCCTGGAGGTCTCCCCGTGGCCCATAGGCTGTGATTTGTCTGCTCATCCCCTGTAACCACCCCCTTCACCCCTCATCTCCCCCCTGGTCTCCCTCATCTTGGCTCCGGCCATGAGTCTCCTAGCTGTTGCTGTCAACCTCCAGGCCTTCGTGCCTGCTGTTCCCTCCGCGGAGGATGCTCTTCCCCGGATGTCATCCACTGCTCGCTGCCTCACCCCCTTTAATCCTTGGTTCTAACGTCCCCTGCTCAGGGAGGCTTTCCCTGGCTTTCCAGATCTCCTCGGACTCCAAAACTCTCTTCCTCCCTCAGGAAAGGACCGAGGCTGGGGTCCTGGGCCCCGCCCCCATTCTCAGGCAGAGGAGAGGCTCCCAGGCCCCTTTCTGGACTTGGGGGCCTGGGGTCAGCCGTGGCAGGAGGTGGCACCCGGGCTCTGTCCCGTGCAGAGGCCTCTGCTCACCTGCCTTGGGAGGAGGCCCTGACCTGTTCACACGGGCTCCCGGGGAGCGCATGGGAAAGCCCCGTGTCTTCCTCCACTTACCTGACTTGGGCTGACTCAGACCCTTGCTGCTGGCCGGAGGGAGCCGCAGCCGGCCCGCCCGGCCGGTGGTGGGAAAGAGCGCTCCTAGGGCCTGGCCGGGCCAACCACTGACTCACCTCGCCCGCCCAGCCTCTGCTACTGGAAGTCACACCTCCCTCTGGCCAGAGACGCGCCAGCCCTTGGCTCCCAGGGGACAGTTCCCACTCTGATCCTTCGCCCAAACTGTGCCTTGGCCGGCAGTGCTCCTCTGTCTGGAGCCTCTCTGCTCCTCCAAGCCCAGTCCGAGGGCCATCTCCTGCCGGGAAACGTTAGCGATTCCTCTGGCCAGAGGGTAAAGAGGTGGTGGGAGAGCTAATACTAATACCCTAATAATACTGTTACCCGACTAATAATAGCTACTATGCAACCATAATAGTAGCTAGCCATGCATACCGTGCGCCAGGCACTGTACTACACACTTTTATTGTTTTAACTCATTCGACCGACACAATAAGCTTACGAGGTAGAGACTTTCATTTTCCCAAGGTGCAGACTGGCTGGTGACTAGCCCAAGGTTTCCAGCTGGCAAGCAGAAGAAGGATTTGAATCTAGGCAGTCTGGATATCAGACTCACACACCAGATCTGGAGAACAGGGTGGGGGCCCTGAGGCTGGGACCCGGGGACTGGGGGACGGAGGCGATGCGAGCCTTGGGGTCTGCATCTGGGCCCTTCCTGTCACCGGCACAGGTGAGTCCTCGAGCCCTTTCTCGTAGGTTCCAGGCCATCCACCACCACCAGCCTCTGAAAGGGACTTTACACGTACGAAGCGAGGGCCGTGGCTTGGGCACCTAAGCCATGAACCTGTGCAGCAACCTGCATAGTAAGGATGGTAACTAACCT
Organism: Proteles cristata cristata; assembly: GCA_017311185.1. Classification (NCBI taxonomy): domain Eukaryota; kingdom Metazoa; phylum Chordata; class Mammalia; order Carnivora; family Hyaenidae; genus Proteles; species Proteles cristata. The sequence goes on along the minus strand of JAESUZ010000380.1, from coordinate 3,535 downwards.
CTGTTCTACAGAGGAGGAGACTGTGCTCTCTCCAGCAGCCCCCTCACCTCCACCCACCCATCCATTCATGCGTCCACCTGTCCGTCCACCCGCCCACCCATCTATCCATTCATGTATCCATCCATCTGCTCTTCTGTCCATCCATTCATATATCCATCCGTCTGCTCTTCTGTCCATCCATTCAGGCATCCATCCGTCCGCTCTTCTGTCCATCCATTCAGGCATCCATCCGTCCGCTCTTCTGTCCATCCATTCAGGCATCCATCCGTCCGCTCTTCTGTCCATCCATTCAGGTATCCATCCGTCTGCTCTTCTGTCCATCCATTCAGGCATCCATCCGTCTGCTCTTCTGTCCATCCATTCAGGTATCCATCCGTCTGCTCTTCTGTCCATCCATTCAGGCATCCATCCGTCTGCTCTTCTGTCCATCCATTCAGGTATCCATCCGTCTGCTCTTCTGTCCATCCACCCACTCATCCACCATCTAGACATCTAGCCATCCTTCCTTCTGTTATTCTACCTAGCCCTTCCATTCACCCCTCCATCCATCTATCCACACTTCCATCCACCCATCCTTCTATTCATCTGCCTTCCCGTTTTCCTGTCCCTCCCACCTTCTACCCTTTTATCTGTTCATCCACCCATCCGCTCCGCCAACCACCCATATACTCACCCATATATCCATCTATCCCTCCACACATTCGTTCGTCCATACATCCCACAAAAGTTTATTTAACTGTTGGCTGCTGTGCCCAAGCCTTCAGATCACTGTCTCTCGAGCCAGGAGAAACACGCCTAATTAGGTTTCTATTTATTTGTTGTTCCAGGAAGGCTAATTGTGGGGTTTGTAAACAGCCCTTTGATGGCTGGGGAGTTACTTAAGAGGACAGTTAAATAAACAACCGCTGGGTGGAACAGTCAGTGTTGGTACAAAGCGGGTCCAGAGTCATGACCTGCCTTTCACAGCGGGAGGAGGGCGGAGTTCCAGACAGTGCAGAGGCTTGGGGGTCAGAAAGGAAGTCAGAGTAATGGGAACAGCGGCAATAACAGCTAGTACGTGTTGAATGCCTACTGTGTGCCGGATGCTATCCTAGGCCCAGCCCTTACAGCAGTGCCAGGCGCTGGGAACATTATGACCCCACTAGGGATGGGGAGACGAAGGCTCAGGGAGAGGAGGCCATCTGCTCTTGGTCACACAGTTGGGAGGTACCAGTGTCACAATGCCGATCTGGACTTGTCTGCATATAGCAACGATGACGACAATAGCAAATAATTATGTAGCACTCACCATGTGCCAGGCACTGTTGTAAGAATCTTCTTTACTCACTTAATACTCACATGGCCATGTGAAGTCAGTATTGTCATGGCACCCATTTTACAGATGAGAAAATTGAGGTTGACGGGCATAAGGTAACTTGCTAAGATGTCTGAGCTAGACAGTAGCGTTCAACTTTGGAAGACTCAGCCATACGTGGTTGGCCAAATATTATTTCAACTGTTTTTTTTAATCTTTGTGTCTGAAAATACTATAACGTTTTAACCTGATTGTGTATTTTTTTGTTGTTGTTGTTACTTAGTTGAGGGGTTGGTAACTTCTTCTGTTAGGGACCAGATAATACATGTTTTAGGTTTTGTGGGCCGTGTGGTCTCTGTTGCAATGGCTCAGCTCAGCTGTGGTAGCTGGAAGGCAGCCACAGATAATACGAAACTCGTGTGGCTGTGTGCCAATGTGTGCCAATAAAACTTTATAGACAAAAACAGGTGGAGGGCGAGATTTGGCCCAAGGGCTGTAGTTTACTGACCCCTGACTTCATGCTTTATACATGTACTTCTGTTCACCAACCCATGTTCTCATGCCCTTCTATGAGCAACATAAAGGAGTTTCAAGGATAATTTCAACCATCGCCAAGTTTTACCTTCAGGCCATTTGCACACCACATGCCCTCTATACCATTTACCCACTTGCCCGCTGTTGGGAGCTTCCAGAGGAGTTTGCAACTTCCTGAGCTTAACCTAATTCCTTTGCTCATAAGGGCAATACGTGACTGACACCTGTGAGTGGTGCTCAGCCTCGCTGACTTCCCACCAGGGACACTGAGAATGCTACAGGCCCTGGGGCCCGCGCTTCTTCACACCACGTTCTGTAAACTTCTTGCTAGAAAAAAAAGTCATAAAGTGAAAGTTAGGAAGTCCTATGGCTGGGCTACTGCTGTTTCCTATTGATGATAAGAACAAGGAAATGAAAGGGTGACTGGTAAAGATGTTACAAAATGTACTCAGGGCCAGTAGGAACAAAATGGGGTAAGGTCAGAAAGGTCCCCTTTCCGCTTATCCCCGCCTCCCTTCCCCTCGACGTCTATTTCCCAGACTCAGAAAAGTTGTCAGCCTGGGGGAACAGCCTGGGGTTACTCCAAAGTTAAAAGACAGATGACAATCTGGGTAAAAATATTTGCAACATATGTCGAGAAACGATTTATTTCCATAATATATAAAGAATCTATGCAGAATAGTAAGAAACAAAACCCCCAATCCCCTAGAATAATGAGGTAGTGGATGGAACAGGCAATGTAAAAAAATGAAATAACCATGCAAGATGTTCAACCTTGCTGGTAATCAGGCAAATGCAAATTAAAAATTTATTAGATACCATTTTCCACTCATCGGGCTGACAAAAATAAAAGATTGATAGTGTAGGGGCGCCTGGGTGGCTTAGTCGGGTAAGCATCCGACTTTCGCTTGGGTCATGATCTCACGGTTCGTGGGTTCGAGCCCCGCGTCGGGCTCTGTGCTGACTGCCAGCTCGGAGCCTGGAGCCTGTTTCAGTCTGTGACTCCCTCTCTCTCTGACCCTGCCCTGTTCACGCTGTCTCTCTCTCTCTCTCCTAGAAATAAATAAAAATTAAAAAAAAAAAAAAAGATGGATAGTGTGAAGTGTTCAGGGCACTGTGGGGAAATGGCCATGCTCATGTACTGCTGGCAGGAAAAGTAAAAAGTAGAATCACTTCTCAAGAAAATAATTCTACGATGTCCAGTAAAATCATAAAGTTGTATTTTCTAGAACTCGGCAATTCCACTGTTTGGCATCTCCCTTAAAGAAACATCAGGAACAGGCAGTATGTGCTGAGGATGGTTGTTGGAAACAACCTAAGTACCCATCGACTGGGGAAGGGCTAAGCACCTCGCAGTGGTCTGAGGGCTCCCTATGTTTTGAGACAGAGCCTGCCCACCTCACTGTTGATGAGAACCCTGCTGTTGCTCACTCTTCCCAGCCTCTCCTGTAGCTAGGGGGTGGTCACATGACCCAGGCTCCACCCACCAGACTTGCCTTCCGGGACTCAGAAGCTGTGATGGTCCAGTGGGAGCAGAGATGTCTTACCCAGAGCTGACACACCCGATGGTGTGATTTGAGGTGTTACTCCTACTGACCTTGAAACCTGGTCCTCCACCACTCCTGGCCTCTGCAGATGTCCTATTAAAAATTTTTTAATGTTTATTTATTTTTTAAAAAATATTTTTAATTATTTCTGAGAGAGAGA
>JAESUZ010000379.1:0-114245 GCA_017311185.1 Proteles cristata cristata | reverse complement strand
GTGCCTCTCTGTTCTCCAGGGCTCCTTCCCTTGCCTAGAACAATGGCTGGGAGAACCGGGCCCGACCAGACAGAAATAAAAAAGATCAAAAAGACGGCTCAGGGCTTTAGACCCAAGGCCCTGGATCAGGGCGAGTCGGCCTTGACGTCTAAAGCTCTGCCCTGAGATGGAGACAGGCAGGCTGGGGACTTTCAGAGGGCCCCACCACACCCCGCTCAAGCACTTCCCTGATCCTTGTTTTGAAGCAAGACCCAGGGTTTCACAACTGCCATCTGTGCTCTGCACACTGACCAGATCTGTTCACTGGAATCTTCTCTTGCAAGATACCAGCTGCTGCCGCAGACCTGTTTGGTGGTAAGTATGTGGAGCCTTGTGTTAAGGCCTTTTTACTGCCCTGTGGAGCCACAGTGATGGGACTTGCACGGATTCATTTGCTGCTTTTGTTTATTGCTGTGCAATGGCAGCAAGGCCCGGGGGAGGCCAAATTCGAAACTTCCAGCAGCCCCCTCAGCCCCTCGGGATCGGATCGTCCCTGTATCTTGGGGAGCTGGAGAGGGGCTGGGGGGCGGTCTCTGACCCCAGCTGCCGATCAGGAGGCCAAACCCTTGGGAGGAATAAAGCGTTTGATTAAACACCAAAAAATCCCCCAAGTAGTAAGCGCACTGGTACTTAGTGCAGCATCCCCAGTGTCCAAAGCAAACGAGACGGATGAAGTCCACATACCTTAGAAGAAGGCAGTAAATGCACATTTTTAGTAGTTCCAAATCTTGAGTCAAATAAAAGTGAGGGCCAAAGAGGGCTTTTAAAATGCTGTGCGTTGCTGGGAGCAAGAAATGGCAGTGGGTCACTCTGAAAGGAAAGTTAGGAATGCTCCATGCAGATATAAATAAGGGTTCTGGTTAGAATGGACATTTATTGTGTCTGTGCATCTATTCTTCCCCAGGGATGCTATATTCTATTTCCACATTTGCACTTTAGGCTCTCTGGCTCCTCCTCCAACCTTGCCACTCATTTTGATAGTTGTACCCATCTGACTCCTGACGGTTACCCTCAGCCATAGGCCCTCTACTGTTTCAGAGCTTTACAATCCTCACTGCTCTAATGGGCCTAGGTCTGTAGTGACTGCTACCACTCCATTGTCAGGCCTAACCTGCAGAAGAAAGCTACCACTGATTTTTTTCTTCCTTCCTTCCTTCCTTCCTTCCTTCTTTCCTTCCTTCCTTCCTTCCTTCCTTCCTTCCTTCCTTCCAGGAAGAGAGAGACAGGAAGGAGGGAGGGAGAGAGAGAGAAAGAGAGAGAGAGAGAGAGAGAGAATATTAAGCAGTCTCCATGTCCAGCGTGGAGCCGGACACGGAGCTCAATATCACTACCATGAGATCATGGCCTGAGCCAAAACCAAGAGTCTGAAGCTTAAATGACTGAGCCACTGAAGTGCCCCTCCACCACTGAATTTCTTAGTGGTGCGAGTGCCCCAGCTCATTCCTCATCTTTGGTAAGTGGTGTATTCTGTGCCTTTTAGCTTTCCAGGCTTGTTTAGTATATCCACTTCAGTATGCTCACTTCCAAATCTTATTCCTTCTTCCACTATTGCCACAACAATGCTGGCATTTCAAACTCACTTAGCATGGATCATCACTTTTTCTGTACTTCTAGAAGCCATCCCAGTAGTGAGTTTGCACCATTTCTTGTGGTCCATGCCAGGGTGGTAAATCCTATGTTCCAGGAAAGTGTTCCCAGATTGATAAACTCACTTTTATCCAATGTTAGAGTCTAGCTCCACTGGTCAAGCCCCCTCAGAATCCAATTCCATGAGAACTCTTCCCGCTGCTGGCATTCCATGCTGGCTAGATTTTACAGCTTCCTGGGGGGTATAGATACTTTCCTCCCTTATCAGGCCTAGCATGTTCCTTGTTATAGGCCCAGCGGCCAGAAGGGAAAGGGCATGCACGCACCATTTTGGGGAGGAGAAATTCTGCATCATCTCCAAGCAGGAGGTGGGGAGATCACCAGCACGGAAGTCAGCCCAATTCAGTAGGGAAATCTGGGATTCAAGGTTTTGGTGGTATCAATCTAGATATCCCCAAACCATGTGTCAGGGTCCTACTCTTTCGCAGGAAGCATTCTGTTTCGGGCAAAGCAAACCTGTCTCCATTGGACATTTAATCTTCTTTGGCGCTCAGTAACCACTGAATTCTATGGGTCTTAAAGCTACTCTTCCCCCCGTATTTCTCAAACACATGATATGTCACACCAGATCCTACATTCCCTTCTACCAGTATACCTTTCCGGTTCACCACCTGGTGAAGATCTTAACAACAATAATAGGACTGCCACCTTGTGGCAAGGGGCTATCTGTGATGTCCTAATTGCCAACTGGGCAGTGAGTGACCTAACTTCCCAATCCCATCTAAGCACCAATTTCTTGGTCAAGTTTTCGTTTCAAGGTTCATCATTTGAGTTCTGCAGGAAGCAGACTCCAAGATAGAACATAGCACATAGGGTGCTTACTAAGAGGTGTCTTTTGGATCCGCATCTATGTATGGAAGGAAGCTGGTGATGGCAGAGGGGAAGCAAACCTGCACTGTAGGCCCAACAATGGCCTCAGCAGACCCCACAGAGAGAGAGAGATCTGGAGTTAGAATGACCCTTCAGAATTGTCCCGAGTTGGGCTGAGATGGTCAAGCCTTTATACCCCTTCTTTGGTCAGACACTGTGGGCTGCCTCAGAAAACTTTGTGATCCTGAGGGATGCCACTATGTACCCGGACCAAAGGGGCTAAGAGCTGAAGCCAGCTTGCCTGCAGTGCTCTCAGCTCAGCAGCGGGGCCCAAAAGTCCTTTATTGAAATGGGAGAGGCGCCTGGGTGGCTCAGTCAGGTAAACGCCAGACTTCAGCTCAGGTCATGATCTCACAACTTGTGAGTTGGAGCCTCACATCAGGTTCTGTGCTGACAGCTCAGAGCCTGAATCCTGCTTCAAATTCTGTGTCTCCCTCTCTCTCTGTCCCTCCCATGCTCTTTCGAAAATAAATAGACATTAAAAAATTAAAAAAAAAAAAGGGAAATGGGCTGACTTATCACAGTAGCCACCACAGGCACCATCTTTTGACCCTAAAAGTTATCACTTAAAAGTAAAGAATTGAGCACTTAATGTTGCTCTTCCTATATGAATTCTATTTCAGAGTAACCAAAGAGCCACGGTTGATGAAGGTAAGCTCTGTACAGAAGGATCCAATTAATACATTAAAAGAAATTCTGGGATTAGTCAATCATTGTTTTGCAACACCAATGCAATTTTGTTTCAGATGATGAACATCGATGGCCGAAACCATAAAGTAAAAGGCTGATGGAGAATTTTATTGTGGAACATTCAGGCTGCCTCCACCCGAACCCACTGATCAAACTGAATACCACTAAGTCTTGGATGGTATGTACCTCTTGTAACACGAAGTATACAGCACCATCTACGAGCATTCCTTTTTTCAAAAAAACCTTTGTCCTGGAATCTAATGAAGTTTTTAGAGCCAACTCATGATTTACAGCTAAGTTACACTTCTTCTAACAAGAGAAGCAGGCTAAGTGACAACATGAAGGAGCAAACAGACACCTGAGAAGAATGTATGGCATTCAACAGTAAAAGTGACTTGGTTTCTTCAGCAAGTCAGAATGTTCTAAATTAAAGTAGGGTTGAGACAAATCCCACGTGCGATGTGTGCATCTAGTTTGGATCTAGATTTAAAACCAACCAAATATAGAAAGGCGTATTTTTGACATAACTGAGGAAATCAGGATATGGACTGGCACTAGAGGCCATTGAAGAATTGCTATGAATTTTGTTTAGTGTGAAAGTGGCATTGCGGTTCTTTTTTTTAGAGAAGTGTCCATATTTTTAGAGCGCACTGAAGAATATAGGGTAAAGTGATAAGAGGTTTGCTCTAAAACGCTTACAGAAATGAAAAAAATATACATATAAAGCAGGTATGGCAAAGTCTTGATAATTTTTGAATATGAATAATAAGTATCTGGGGATTTATTATATCACTCTCTGTACTTTTGTGTATTTGAAACAAAATTCTTAAGATACCAAAAACAAAAAGGACAAACGCAAAGAACCCAGTGGTAGGAAAATGATGCTCAATGGATATAAACAAGCGTTTATAGAAAAGGAGATTCAAATGTACAATAAACATTTGAGAAGATATTCAGCACCACTAGTAACTGGGGAAAGGCAAATTAAAATATTGAAGAGATATTATTTTTTATTCAAAAGATTGGAAGGAGTTAAAAGAGCAGGATCAGATATATAGTGCCTGGAGCGCTGCAAAATAGCTGACTTGCTGGGAGGGCAAATTGCTTCCATCTAACAGTATTTATTAAAGTCAACCACGCACATGCCATTAGACAGTAATATTCTGTAGAAATTATAGTACCAGAAATTAATGATCTATAGATGAGGGTGTCTGAAGCAGCATTTTTTGTGTAGTCAAAAAAAAAATAAAAATAAAAAACAACCCGAGTTATCCTAGAGGACTGGTCAAATAAATTATAGTTCCTCCATACCAGGGAATTTTATAGTTTTTTTTAATTAAAAATATTTTGGGGGGCACCCGGGTGGCTCAGATGGTTAAGCATCCGACTTCAGCTCAGGTTATGATCTCACAGTTTGTGGGTTGGAGCCCTGTGTAGGCTCTGTGCAGACAGCTCAGAGCCTGGAGCCTGCTTCAGATTCTGTGTCACATGCCCTCTCTTTCTGCCCCTCCTCCGCCTTTGCTGTGTCTCTCAAAAATAAACATTAAAAAAGTTTTTTTCTATAATCAAATAGTGTGTGTGTAGTAGTACAAAAATTAGAAAATACAAATAAGAAAAATAAGAAACAAATTTAGAGTTCCAGATCTGGAGATATGGTGGAATACATCATTTCAAGTGTTTTCCATTGTGTGTGTATATGCATGCATATGTATTACGTATGTATGAATATATATGCATATATGTCCTTGTTTTTCCAATAAGATACCACATTACGCAATATGTTGTAACTTCTTGTTTCTTTAATTCCTTCATGAATATTTTCCACATCAATAAATATTCATCTATAAACATGGCCTTTAAGATCTCCACAGTATTCCATTTCATGGGCACTCCATAAATTAACCAATCCCGTATTTTGGAGCATTTAAATGCATTCCTTTTTTTTTTTTTTTTTTTTTAATAAACAGCCTTCCCCCCCCACACACACACACACTTGCAAGGCTTTGAAGATGATTTGCCAATTGCGTTCCAGAAGTTTCTGGGTGCTTCTGGAGGCACTGGAGCCAGAGGAGTCAGAATGCTTTCCCATCACGCGAGCCTGCTATCTTCCCAGATAGCAAAACTGCAGTCTTTGGAACCTGTAAGACTTGTCTTATCCTGCCCGTTAGTCATGCAGCCTAACTGGGACTCTGTTCCAGAAATCCCTACACCCTCTCCCTACTCTTGCCTCATTCCCGCCCCTCCCCGCGCACCCGCCCCCCTCCCCTCTGCGCTTTCCCGCTCGGCGGCCTGGCCTATGGCAAACGCCAAGAATTAATTAGGGGCGGGGATCAAGGAGAGGCTGTCAGGAGGTCGCCATATTTCTGTACGGCCCTGAGGCCGCCCCGGGACGGCAGTCTCTGGGTCGGGAGAGGTGCTGACAGGGCGGGGCCGCCGCTCTGCTCGGCCGGCCTCACCCCTCCCGCTCGGGACAGGTGGCTGGAGCGCGCCCCGCCCCCGCCAGCTGTGGGTGGGAGCCAGGGAGGGCCAGCCCCGGACGGCTGCCGCCAGCTGCGAGGGAGAGTGAGTGAGGGCCAGTCCGGGACGGCCGGGCGAGGAGTCCGGCGGCAGTAAACGAGTATCGTGGCGGCCAAAAAAATGCTCCTGTACCGAGGGGCCCCCGCGGGCCTTGGCGCGCCGGGCAGCGGGCTGGCCCGGCCGGGCAGCGGCCCGCAGGCCTTTGGGATCCGCCTGAGCACCGTAGGTCGGGGGCCCGAGGGGGCGGACGCGCGCGCGCGGGCCCCGGGGCTGCGGGGGGCGCGTGGGGAGGGCCAGGCGGGCCGAGGCCTCACGCTGGACGGGACCTTCTCTCGCCCCCAGATGAGCCCCCGCTACCTACAGAGCAACTCCAGCAGCCACACGCGACCCTTCAGTGCCATCGCGGAGCTGCTAGGTGAGTGGCGGGGGCGGGCCTGGCTGCGATCGCCCGAGGCAGCGGTGCCAACGTGGTGCCGCGGTCGCGAGAGGAATGCGCAGAGCTGCGCGGGGCGGGCCGGGACTGGGGTGGGGGCGTCGGGACCGGCCCCGGCTCCGCAGGCGGAGGAAGGGGACGGCCCTCGCCGGGCGGGGGAGAAGAGGAAACAAGGTGTGCCCGAAGAGTTAGGACTCCCGTGTGCGTTTTCTTTCTGGTTCGTGATGTTCCGGGCACTTTAGGATAGCTTAGTTAATAATCAAAAGGTGATGCATTAAAATACAGGGCCCCGAGGCAGCTGGGCTCCGCAGGGACTGGCAACCGACGGAGGGCGCCAAGTTAGCAGGGAGACATTGCGGAGGACCCGGTAGGGTCCTGAAGAAAGGTCTGGAAAACGGAGTTCTTCAACTGTTGGGACCAGGGAGTCTGGGAATGATGGGACATCCCTTAAGAGATGACACGAGTGCATTTGGCTCCCTGCGACTGCGGAGGGCTGGGTCCGTGGTCCACGAGCGCCCTCACACCGCTGGAATGAATACTGAGCACTTAACCTCTCGCTCCACCAGTGTTTGCTTTTAAAGCGTTTTCAGTTGATCCCTTGAAGCCAAGTACATCAGCTTTTGCAGTAGTGTGCTAAATACTGTGTGGAAAGCAAAGAAGAAAGGCATTCCCGGACCAAAGGCAGCACACAGAGCACATTGTAAATGTTTCAGAAATTAAAAGAAGGGGAGACGTTTATGGGACAAGGTAGCGTGGAACAAAATCTTGAAAGTGGTTTCAAAGCTCGCCAGATGAGCCCCAGGTCTACTTAAGCAATTGCTGTGACCATGCAGTGTGAATGGTCTTGAGCGAGAAGTCAGTGGGCAGCAGGAGGGTCAGGAGAGTTATTTGGAAGGGTGGCAGAGAACTTTAAGGATTAGTTTGGCCATAACAAGAATGGTTACATTATGTATGATTGTTCTTTTGAAGGAAGGGGGGGGGGGGAGGAAGTGATATTGACACACTGAATCCTAGAGAATAGGGACTCTATCTTTAAAGGTTTTGCACCATGCTTTGAACGAAGTTCTGTATAGTGGAATGAGATCTCTGTGCATGTAACGTACAAAAAAGAAAAAAGAGAAAAGTAGCTATTTACATTAGGGGGAAATAGGAGACAGAGGTGTGTTATTCCCTCATGGTGGCACCGTGCAAAACCATACATGCCTATGCTGTATTATGCCCCCACATTTACAGGTGTGTGTCCTGTTTGTAATTTTGAATATACTGTATTATTTTTCTCCTAAACATTCAATTAAAGAACCCAAGCCTGGCCTAAGATGTCTCCGATGAGTACAACTATGTATGTGTATTCTATACATGGACACATGTGCCTGCACGCATATATACAAAACCTCAGATTTTAAACACCAAATCACAACTCTTTGTGCTAATATCAATACTAGGAAAAAGAGGAGAGCAAAGTGTTAACTGGGAACCCAAAGCTTTCATTTTAGGTGTTCTTTCAATAGGGTTTTCTCCTCCGCTTACGCATTAATTTTCTAGTGAATCATTCATGCAGTGAATATTTATTGAGCACACACTGTGGGCAAGGCCACCATGGTAGGTACAAAAATGAGGGCAACACAGACTCTCTTTTCTATTAGGGGGAGATAAAACACGTCCAGAAGGTTTATGCTTTGTATAACAGCAAAACAGAAAGTGGTACATCAGCAGTGATCCACGTCTTGAGTGCTGGGGGAGTTCAGAGGAAGGAGGGACGCCTTCCAGCTCACCAGGAAGAGGAGGGTTAGGAAAGGCTTTGTAGAGGAGGTGACATTCGAGCTGAGATTTGAAGGATCGGGACATGTGGATATGAATGTGGGGAGGGGAGGGCGTTCCGGGCAAAAGGAACAACTGTGTGAACAAAGGCATGAAGAATACTGAGTAGCTGAGTTTAATTAGAGCAGGGAGTTTTACAAGTAGTCAAAACCGTCAGTCCTTAGTCCTTAGAAAGCTGATAAAGAGCTTTCACAAATACATTTGTAGCTTTACCCTCTGAAGTCAACAGCCATATTATAAAATAATATTAGTACTGTCATTATCACCCTTATTATCCTCGTCCTGCAGATAAAGATACAGTGGCTCAAAGAATTTAAGGGTCTTTTCCAGGGTTGTAGGTCAAGCCCAAGTCTTTTTGCTCCAAGTACCAAGGAGGTAATGAGGTTAGAAAAGGTGGCCTTGGACCAGCGTGTGACTGGGAGGCCCAGGTAATTGGGCCTTTTAGTCTGGAGTTTTCTGAGCAGGAGAAAGTCATGAGCAGAGCTGTGCTGCAGAAAAGTTAATCTTGTATCCGGGTAAAAGATGGCTTGGAGAAGGGAGAGACGTGTCCTTGGGAGACTAGTTAGGAGGTTAATGTGATAATCCAGATGAGGGGAAATACACTCTGTAAACTAAGAAACTGACAGTGGGACCAGAATTGGAAGATGGGGGAGAGCTTGGAGATGCATGGAGTAAGAGAGAGCGAGAGACAAACCAGGATTTTTGAATTTCAAACTTGTAGTCATTTGGATGCTGGTGCTATATATGTGTATGTGTTTCTGTGTGTATATATACAGTAAAACCTTACTTCGAGAGCATAATTCATTCCGGGAACATGCTTGTAATCCAGGCACTCCTATATCAGAGTGAATTTCAAGAACCATTGGCTTGGTTGTGATCATGCGATGTTTGGCAGTATGTACTACTTGTATTGCAAGACATCACTCATTTATCAAGTTAAAATTGATTAGAAATGTTTGTTTGTCTTGCGAACACTCAAAGAACAAGTTACTTGCAATCCAAGGTTTTACCGCATATGGAACAGAGGAAGAATGGGCTTGTGTTGGTAGGTAATGACCTTAATTTTAGACAAGAATGCTTTTAGATACATGCAGGATGTATGTAGGGCAGCAGCATGGCCCTGGCGACTTTGCAGAAATCCACATAGGTCATCGTCCTGGAACAGGAGCGGATGAGAGGCTTGTGAAGTGCGACCCCCAAAGTCCCCTCCCACTTGCCATCTTATCTGTCCCAGGGAGGCTGTCATGGGACAGTTTCTCATTGCTTCCCAGGCTCTGATGAGATACGAGGCTTCATTCAGATAGAATGCCTTTTTTTTTTTTTTTTTTAGAAGACCAAGGGTCGGGTGGACCAGGTTAAGGGATAAGATAGATTTCCCTAGGATCTGGTTTCTTACGCTCTCGCCTTGGTGGGGGTAAGGAGAGGCAGAGATAGAGTTTCCCTCCCACTTAGGGTAGCATGGGCCAGATTAGGAGATAAGGCTCCTTGGGATTTGCTAGCACATGAGATTGTCTGGGTCATGTTGGGGGCTAAGACATCCCAGGATCTGGTAGGGCCACTCTTGCCTGAGTGGTGGGGAGGGGGCGAAGAACAGGGGTTCTCTCACTGTCCTCCCTGTGCATTGGCTGGGGGGTGGGGAGGGGGACAGCTGGGACAGCCCATGCTATGTGTTGATAAATTTTTGGAAGGTGAGACAGCAAGAGGTCGGATTGAAACCAGCCACCAGATTGGTGCTATATTCTTATAAGATCATTTGCTGAGGCTGACCATACTATTATAATGTCATTTGTTGAGACCAAGGGAAGGCCACTTCAAACCAAAAATAAGGGTAAGCTGTGCTGCCTGCTTCCTGCCCCTGTCTTGTTCTCTGCTGCTGGAGCTGACCCTGGCCTCGTGTGCGCCCCTTCCTTCCCACTGGACTCCAGCGGCCTCTAGCCAAGGAGATAAAACATCTAGCTGTTCCTGGCAGCTACCATATAACCCCTGAAGTGCCTGTGTTAAAACTCTTTGGTGTGTCTCTGTAAAGCAAAGTATCTAATAAAGTTTGGGCAGAATGCTCAGTAAAACAGGAAAGAAGTCGAAGTGATTTTGTGAGAAGCCGGCGCTGATTCATTGAATGCGCTGTTCCAAACTTGGAATTGATAGGTGTGACATGTTTGAACTGCTAATGTTCATGAAATGTTAAGAAAACTTCCTCCTGTGTTCAGAGTTTGCAAAATAGAAATGATGCTCAGTTGGTTGACAAGGTAAAGGTAACCATCTCCTTGATCTTGGCTCTTTGCCAGCAAGAATGACCGATAAGTCCCAGAACAATTCAGGGCCCGCTTGCCAAGTGGTTTCTTGAAACAGTGTGGGCAGCTTCACAATGCTGAATCCTTCTGTCATTTAAGGAAAAAACTGCTGCCTCTTCCACAAAGTAAAATCTATATTTCTGGTAAAGCCTCTTTTGCACGTCAAACTTCCAATTCCTGCCAAAGGTTGGCCCACTTGATTTACCACATGACACAAGGCTTTGGCCCCACCTAGTCCTTAAAGATTGACTGTGTCAGACCTCTTAACTCCCTGCCAGGGCTTTTGGTGATGGCTTGCAGCTGTTAAGACTTTTTTTGGGTTATAATCAGTGAAGGTTTTATCAATGGCACAGGCAACGCCATTATGGCCCTTGAAATTAATCTGCGTCTTGTTTTATTTGATGGCCATGACACACATCTAAGTGGTTATAACTGAAACTGTTAATTATATAATAAAAATTGATATTTTGAATATGAGTAATCTTTCTCTTGCTTGTAAGGGATGTTCCCAGTGGAGAAACGCCATGATGTGAATGGTGGTAGTGGGACAGGTATACAGCCAGGTCCCCTCCGGTCTCAGCCTAGCCATGTGGTATCTAAGGTAGTATAGGATGCCAGGGAGAGCGAAGGGGGGTGGAAGGGAAAGTCTCTGTCTTGATTAAAGAGCTAGTAGGGACAGCAGTGCTTAAGGAGCCCGTCTGACAGATTGTACACACTGCCCTCCCACTCAGGCCAGTGAGCCCTAATGAGATTTTGCAGTACATGTGTCAGTGACTGACAGTTATGTAAACTGGTGCCTGTGGTAGAAAGAAGTGGCTCTTAGGGGCGTCTGGGTGGCTCAGTCATTTAAGCGTCCGACTTGATTTTGGCTCAGGTCATCATCTCACAGTTTGTGAGTTCGAGCACCACGTCAGGCTCTGCTCTGGCAGCACGAAGCCTGCTTGGGATTCTCTCTCTCTCTCTCTCTCTCTCTCTCAAAATAAATTAATAAACATTAAAATTTTTTTAAAAAGGAAAGAAGTGGCCTCTAGACATTGACACCAACTGTGGTTATAGACATTGGACATGTGTTAGAGTATGGCTATATCTGATGTCTCCAGATATGTCTTAAATGAGTAGCCCATTATGAAGACCTATCTTGGGAGGAATAGCAAAACTTTCCATATAATTTCTTTTTCTGCTTAACTTCTATTTTCTCTATTTGATGAGGGTTGGTCAGCTTCACCTTTACAACTATTTACAGAGTGCTTAAGCAGAACCACTCTTTTCTAAGTATGCTCGTTACCCTCACTGGGATCTAGCCCCGGGCTATTAAATGTTTTAATTTGAACTTCTCTTTTAATGCCTCCTAGGTGGTAGACAGGGATGGTGTTAACATCTGTCTTCTTTAACAGAGGAGGTGATGTCAAAAAGTAGAAAATAAAATGTTCACAAATGCACTATACTGTGTATAGCATGCATCTATGTACAAAAATTGCGCATTCAGCTGTTCTGCACAGCCACCCTTTGCTGTCTCTGTTCATGAGCAGTAAAGTGGCTAAAAGGCAGGAAAGAAGTAATAAGAGCAAAATAGAGCAAAATGCTTTGTATATAGGAGTTATTTTTCCCACAGACCCGGAAATGTGAAGGGAGAAAGAAAGATTGCAGCCCAGTCTTTATAAGAAATCTGGAAATCAACTTCATAACCCCATCTGCTGCCGTGTCTCTCGTTCCCTGTAACTTAGCAAGCGCCCTACCATTAGGGCTCCCCAGCCACCTTTGGGGACATCCACATGAAAGGAATAAAGGATAGTTTTGTTGTCCTGGGGCACTGAACTAGAGATTTTAATGAAGTACTAGAAAAAGGTATCTAATATCACAGATTTCTACCTTTTGCAGATAATGCTGTAGATCCAGATGTATCCGCCAGGACGGTCTTTATAGATGTCGAGGAGGTCAAGAACAAATCTTGTTTGACCTTTACTGATGATGGATGTGGGATGACACCTCATAAACTACACCGAATGCTCAGGTAAACACGTCTTCATTCTTTTTCTCTTGAGTTCGTGAACTCTGTTTAAGGCTTCAGGATTAAAAAAATTTTTTTTTAGTTTCCCTTTATTCATTCAATAAATATTTATTGAGCATATATTATGTGCCAGGGCACTGGTGATGAAGTAGACACTGTTCTTGCCCTCACAGAACTGACAGTTTATGGACAGTAGTAGAATTTAACAAGGTAAAGGAGCAGGGGGTAAGGGAGGAGAGTTCAGGCAGAGAACAGCAAATAAAAAGACCTGAAACGTCTTCATGGGTTTGAGACCTCCTCCAATTTATATTAACCTGAAATCACTCTTAGATCAGAGGTAGTAGACTTGGGATGATGTGTGGATTCGAACCATGAACGTGCCTGGGTATAATCAAGCCCATGAAAGATAACTGGAAGGCATTTGTACACATAATCTTTGGAGGTTTTGTAGTAGAATTGCAAAATTGGGGAATTTCCTTTTCTGACTGCTGTAGCTGGTGCTAGAGATTTCTGTTGCCACTCTCTGTTCATTTAATTACTTAAAAAGGTTTGTGGCTGAGAATGTGAGTTTGTACTTGATTATCTTCACATATCACTCAGTGAAAGATGAGTGTTTCCTCAACTCCTTCCTTCTCTCTTCTTTTTTTAGCAGATGAGGTTAATTACTCTCCATGTGGCTTCCTGAACTAGTGTTGAAGCATGAGTAACAATGAAAGAGGGGTTCTGTGGAGGAGGGAAAGGGCTCTGAACTATAAAAATGGAAAATATTCACTTGGTTTTAGTTCTCTTTAAAGGTATTCTAATTCGGTAACCCTATTTATAGGAAATCCCTTTGATCAAAGAAAAGAAATTAAATTTGGGCATTAACCAACTAATATGTTATATTTTACCACTCAGCAGTCTGTGTGCCTTGTGTCTCAGACCCTCATAATTAATTAGAAGAATAGTCAAGGAAAGCTTCCAGAAGTGAGATAAAGATGTGGCCAGTATGTTGGTGAAGGCATGGAGCTGGCCCTCTCTTTTAATTTTTAACTCCTAAAGTTAATATTTTATGTGAAGAAAAATACAGTGTTAGATGGGATGGAACCAAAACATTTCTAATTATGTACGTATTTGCTTTTTTTTCTAAAATCACATATTTTCTTTTTTTTTTTAAGCTTATTTATTTATTTTGAGAGAGATAGAAACAGTGTGAGCAGGGGAGGGGCAGAGAGAGAGAGGGAGAGAGAGAAAGCCCAAGTAGGCTTTGCACTGCCAGCTGTGGAGCCCGATGTAGGGCTCAAACCCATGATCCGTGAGATCACAACCTGAACCAAAGCCAAGAGTCGGACGCTTAACCGACTAAGCCACCCTGGCACCCCAGAAAATCACATTTTTTCTTCTTTAAAAAATTATTTTTTTATATTTAAAATTAAAAAAGTTAATGTTTCTTTTTGAGAGAGAGACAGAATATGAACAGGAAAGGGGCAGAGAGAGAGGGAGACATAGAATCCGAAGCGGGCTCCAGGCTCTGTCAGCACAGAGCTCCACCCAGGGGTCAGACTCACAAACTGAGAGGTCATGACCTGAGCCTAAGTCAGACACTTAACCGACTGAGCCACCCAGGCGCCCCCGCATATTTTTTTAATAATTTTTTTAATAATTCCTTCCCACCACACTTTATCCCAGTGACATGGGTGTCAAAGAGCGGACCCAGCAAATCTTACCACCTTTCATTTTGTCTGTGGAACCACATCTATGAAAGTTGGTGCTTAGAGTTACAAGGCAAGAGAAGCGGGGAGGATGGTTTCGAAGTAATTGCAACAATTTTTGTTCTAGGTTCATGCAACCAATTTTTACTGAGCACCTATGTGAAAGTCACTGGAGATAAAGTGGTGAACCAAATAGACGTGATCCTTGCTCTCAAGGGGCTGACAGTCTAGTGAGAACGCTAGAAAAGAATTGACTAGTGATAACAACTAAATAGGTTATCTCACCTAGCGGTAAGTGCTGTGAAGAAAGAATACAGTTTCTTTTTTTTTTTTTTTATGTTTTATTTATTTCTAGGAGAGAGAGACAGCGTGAGCAGGGGAGGGTCAGAGAGAGAGGGAGTCACAAACCAAAACAGGCTCCAGGCTCTGAGCTGGCAGTCAGCACAGAGCCCGACACGGGGCTCGAAGCCACGAACCGCGAGATCATGACCTAAGCGAAAGTCGGACACTTAACCGACTAAGCCACCCAGGCGCCCCGAAAGAATACAGTTTCTATGAGAATATATGATGGAGGGATCTGACCTAGTCTAGGGCATCAAAAAAGGATACCCTGAAGACCTGGCATTTGAGCTGAAATATGAAGGATGAGTGTCATCCGTTCATAATTCTCTTCCATCCCCAAGGAACAAAAGAGCAAAACAGGCAGAAACTTATTTAATGATAGCATTTTTGGCATTATCACACCAGATATGTTTCCCACTAATCTGAGTTGGGCAATTGTTCTTCATACTTAAAAAATTAATCTTAGGGGATTTTAGTGAGTCCTGGATTAACGTATAGTGTATGTACCAGATTTTATTTGTGGTCGTATCTCAAAACAAACTTGAATGACCTAGAGGGTCCCATTTATTTAAAAGTTCATGTAGTCCAATACATGGATTCCACTTAACCAATATTTCATTATAAATAATTGAGCTTTAGAGGCAGCTTTGGAAAATATTAGGAATGTTCATTTTTCTGGATCTGGTTAGGGACATATTTTGTATAATCATAGAGGTAATTTTACAAAAATGATCAAGCCCACTGAAATTCTACTTGACCTATAACATTTGTAGTATTCCTATGCACATTTTTCAACTCTTCATCCCACCCTTCCTATTTCCAGGCTAATAAAATAGTTCTGTAACTGCAGCAACAGTTTATCCCATAAATACAGAATCCCAGTGAAAATCAAATTAAGAAGGAAAAGCCTATCATTAAATCCCTTTAAAGTCCACGGTGAATTCTCTTTAGCTTCTGGGGATAGTGTGAACCAGCTAGGCTGTATGTTCAGCTACTTTTTTCAGCAAGGTAGAGAACCTCTTTCAGAGGTCAAAGATTAAACACAGCCACAGATCCATGGATTAAAGGTATTTGCCACCTCTGCTCAGAAGTGCATTTCCTAGTAGGTCTGTTCTTCTAACAGAACAGCCAAAGAATAACACTGTGCATAGCAGCCTTCTTTTCTCTTACCTATTACATCACCAGTATGTCTAAAAACAGCAGTGCCTGCCTTTGTATGTCCAGGGATTTGCCGAGGTTTGTTTCATTGGTCAGAGTCTCAACTGAAATTTCTCTCTTCAGATTCTAGAGTCTTGACATTTTAAGGAACTCAGGAGCAAGCTGCTGTCTTCCCGTATTCCACTCAAAAAGCTGATATCCAAGCCCCCTCCATGTGTAAACACTGCTGTGTCTCACGTGAAAGGGTAGAACAGGACTTACTTAAGGAAGCTACCTAAGCCAAGAGATGTCTGGAAAATCAGCCATACCAAACGATATAAAATTCAGCCCTGCGATTCTGTTCTTTGTCGTGAGTGCTTTTCTACTCAGTAGTTATTTGATCGGTATCTGGCATTCATTCTGAAAATTTCAGTTAAATAGAATACCTAACATGGGAATGTAAATGGAATAAAGGAACACATGGGACAGGTTAAGTGGAATATAACAGTAAAAGCAACAACAAAATCCTGAGCTTCTTATTTTTCTTATCCTTTTCCATGTCTGGTCTGGACCTTGGGCTATTACTTACCTTCTCTACCTTATGTAGTCATTTTGGTCTCCAAACTAAGTAACAGGAGGAGGATTTATACTTTACAAAGGGAAAAAGAGATGATAGATGGCAGAAGAGGCAGGAATGGCTGGGAAATTAAGGGGATTGAGTATAGTCTCTCTGTTTTTACCACTTTCCCTTAACCACCGATTTGAAGCTTTTGTGGCATTAGAGATGGTTTAAGTCCAGATAACCATATAGATTCACTTTGTGTGGTAGGTAAGATTACTGTTTATGAGAAGAGCCCTGAGTTTTAGGTATGACATTCGACCTAAAGCTGAGGTAGAGGATAGCACAGGATGGTTCTCAGAAGGACTTCTAGAGTTAAAGTTAAGGTTTGAACCCTACTTGATAACTTAAAATATATTGCACAGTGCATAATTTAATCCTCCTAACGACGCCATCTTTTCTAGGCCATTCTTACACAAGAGGATTAGGAATGCCTGAATTTTACCAGCGTCTGTATGTTTTATTTCCTGGCATACTAAGGCCCATGACTGCAGAAACTCAATGATCTTTTGGTGTCTTCAAAGGAACTGCTGCCCTAGAACTTACCTTTTTCTGTGGTTAGATTTATTTGTAGAATATACAGAGCTCCTATGAAGTGTCCACGCTCGAGGGACGTGATGGTATTATTGTGTAACACTTTGAAAGAGAAAATTAGAAGGTAGTCCCTCTTTCTTAGGAAGTAAGCACAAACCACAGCCTGCAGGAAGTGGAAAGTAGGCACCTCAACCCTGCTCAAAAGAGTAAGAGCCAAGGCGAACCTGCTCACCCGTGGCAGACAGGGTCTACTTTATTGAAGTTGGAGAAACAGCTAATCTGTAATATATGAAATCCTTCCTTAGACTGTAAACCATGAAGGCAAGAAACATGTCTTTTTTTTTTTTTATTAACAATTGTGTCTCCAGTGCTTAGTACAATGCCCAGCACATAGTAGGTACTCAGTAAATATTTGCTAAATGAATGGTAGAGTCTAACATTGTAAACTTAGTCTATCTGGAGAGGAGCAATCCTTAAAATTAGTTTTATTTGTGGTGAGAGAAGACATACGAAGAAACCAATGGTCATTTTCTAGGTTTCACGTCTTTAATTATTTTTTTGTTTTTGTTATTTTGTCGTGTGTTTTGAATGGAGAATATAAGAAAGGGAAAGGAACTGGCTGCAGAGATTGTTGAGGTGACTCAGTGAAAGGCCCTTAATAAAACAAGAGAGACTTTATACTGCAGCTATTTGCTGATATTCAGCGACAGATCTACCTATTTTTATCCCTTGGCAACATTCCAGTGACCTGTCCCAGCAGATGGAGCAGAGGGTAAGAATTGGAAGGGTTATCCTTTGGGTGGAGAGTTGAAATTGTTAAGATATGTAACCTCTGACTTACAGATCTCTAGAGGGTGATGTAACCAGGTTAGGGGATGCCTAGTCTAGTACTTCTGACCAGTGCCACTATCTGTTACTTTTGTTACCATCTATAGGGGGTACTCTGAGTTAACCCCCCTTTCCACTTTACCCTAACTTTACTATTAGCAACCAAAACCACATTATCTAGACAAGAAAAGCAGCTGCCCATGGCCTTATCCAGTTCTCGGTTACCTTTACATTTGTAAAGTGTGACTCCAATGTAGTGGAGGTGTCTGTGTACACACAAACCACACAGGAGAATCAGTGCTATTCCCTCATAGTAATTTCCCAGCTTTTCCACTTAATAGTTTTGCCCACAAGTAAGTACCAAAAGGAAGAAAGCAGGAGTGGGCTTTTCTAAGTGTTTTGTGTTTGTAAGCCATTCTGTCACCTATCTTAGGATGTTTTTTTACCTTTCTGATTTCTCTCTTTTTCTGATTGCTGTTTTCTTGTGCAATTACAGCTTTGGCTTTACAGATAAAGTAATAAAGAAGAGCCAGTGTCCTATCGGGGTCTTTGGTAATGGTTTCAAGTCCGGTTCCATGCGACTAGGAAAGGACGCTCTTGTCTTCACCAAGAATGGGGGTACTCTCACTGTTGGACTCCTATCACAGACCTATCTGGAATGTGTCCAGGCGCAGGCAGTTATCGTACCAATTGTTCCATTCAACCAGCAAAACAATATCCTTTCTGGAAATGGAGAATGTCAGTTAAAAATGAGTCTGATCTATTATGATAGAAACCTCTTTTCTTCAACCTCAAATCTAGCTGTGAACAGTTTTCACATTTCTTTTTTTTATGTTTATTTATTTACTTTGTGGGGGAGGGAGAGGGTGCGCACGGGGAGGGCAGAGAGAATCCCAAGCAGGCGCTGCACTGTCACCCATGGCCGCCATGAGGTCATGACATAGGCCGAAACCAAGAGTAGAGAGAAAGAAAACTTTTGTGGGTGCCTGGGTGGCTTAGGAGTTAGGCTTAGTTAGGCTAAGCCACCCAGGCACCCACAAAAGTTTTCTTACTTAAAGGGATATTCAAGTGTCTTAAATTTAACTGGAATTCCACCCTATTAGGTACTTTTAAAATAATGATACCCTTGATAGAAGCTCTGAAACGTTTTTATTGTATTAAAATTTCCATTGTTTTGAGATTTGGTTTAAATAATCTCTGCCCCCAACCCCCACCACTCACTACTCTCTGGGTGAAGTTCCCATGGCTTTCTCTGTTTTTCCCCTAAGGGTAGCTATATTTGCATCACACTCCTAGAAACTATTAGCTTATCTGATTGCAGAATGGCTCATTTCCCTACATCTAGATAAGCTGGTTTTTTTTTTTTTTATTAGACAACTGGTTGTTTTGATCCAAGCAGTATGGCCATAAAGTTTGAACTTCTTACTCCCTGAGAGTCTAAAAATTCAGCCTTTGATCTGTGTCTTAAATAGTCTTTGTTTACATTATATCTTTGAAGGTGCAGTCTGCAGCAGTAACTGATTGGGGTTTGTCTCTACAACCTTTCTCCATGTTCCCCCCTTTCCTTCCTTCTGTAGCAGTAATGCCTGTGCTTTTCGTGTTTTTCCGTCTGTACATATTTTGTCTAAACATGCAACCCCAAAGGCAGATCTTCTGAATTGGAGTTGATAACCTCTAGTAAGAATATTTCTATTATAAAGAGGCTTTACTATGTTAATGTTATTTTTTTTTTTACAATGTTAATGTTATTTTAATCTGCATTGAAAATGTTTGAGAGAGCTAACAGAGGATGTGGTGTTTCCCAATTAAAAAGAAGATATTCTTAAGATATTAACTTTTCTTTGACTATATTTGGTTTTACAAAAAATGATTATCACCGAGGATTCCTTGCCCAGCCTAGAAGCCATCTTGAACTATTCCATTTTCAACAGTGAAAATGATCTGCTGTCCCAGTTTGATGCCATCCCAGGCAAAAAAGGCACTCGTGTTCTCATTTGGAACATCCGCAGGTATAGTATTTTCAGCAAAGGTAGTATGATGAAGACAAGAAAGTCTTCTTTAGAGAAGCAGATTAGATACATTTTGACACATATTTGCATGCCATTGCATATTTTGCATTTACTTCCTTGGAAGTTTCTGATAGTGATTCTTTTTTTTTTTTTTTTTAATTTTTGTTAATGTTTTATTTATTTCTGAGAGAGAGACAGTGTGAACAGGGGAGGGTCAGAGAGAGAGGGAGGTACAGAATCTGAAACAGGCTCCAGGTTCTGAGCTGGCTGTTAGCACAGAGCCCAATGCGGGCCACAGGGCTCCAACCCAGGAACCCTGAGATCAGGACCTGAGCTGAAGTGGGACGCTTAACCGCTTAACCGACTGAGCCACCCAGGCGCCTCGTGATAGTGACTCTTAATGGGTAAAATATGGAGCTTGGTAAAGGGGAGCCGTGCATGTCCTGAGGCTATTGCCACAAATAAATCAAAGCAGTTCCGCATTATTCCAAGATCTGGAGAATCCATTATAATTATTTTATCTTCATGGGCATTGTTTTGAGATAGGATAATGATAGTTATTTTACATATTTGACAATTGAAATTAAGTATGAGAAAGAAGTTAGAATAATAAAGCACAATGTGGTCTTTAAAAATGAGGACCTTTTATTTGTGCTTTCAGAGTAGCTGGATTAGAAGTAATGAAAATCTTTGAAGCAGATAAATTGGACCTATAATGGGGCTGGCTTCAGGTCATGTGTTCAGAGCTAAAACAACCATCTAGAAATACTCTAGGATACGTCACCATCTGTTTAATCTGGCCGTGTCAAGTGGAAGACATTTAAGTGTCCACAAAAAATCTAGAAACCCTTTATATAAAACGGATGTGATCCTGGTATCTGTGATAGAACAGGCTATCAGATGTATTCATTCTTCCTTTTCTTCTTAGGTCAAGTCTTTTGCCTCATTTCTTAGCTGGGTAAAACTATATAAAACCTATGCCAGTTTATATAGACAGCTTTCAATTAAAAAGAAAAACGTAAGGAGATTTTTTACATATTGGTAATTTAGATCTTCCTGCGTCCTACTGGGGAAACCCCTAGTGATGACATTTATATTATAAAGGATCATTTTCCTGAGGTGTTCCTAGTGATTTAAACATATTAAGCAGACTTGTTTCTTTCTTCATTCTCAGTCATATGGTATTAGGTGTTACGTGAATAAAAGATTTCATGACCAAATAACTGTGGAGAAGGCTGGCCTCCTCAAAGTTTACTGTGTTGCTTTATTGCAGGGCTTCTCAGAGCCTTTAATATGCTAATGCTATTTCAGTTTGCATTGGAAATGTTTAAGAGAGCTATATAGTATGTGGTATTTCCCAATTAAAAAAAAACTTTCTCCAAACCTCTTTTCCTTTTTTTTTTTTTAAAAATTAATGTTTATTTTTGAGAGAGAGACAGAGGACAAGTGGGGGCAGGACAGAGAGAGAGAGGGAGAGACAGGATCTGAAGCAGGCTCCAGGCTCCAGGCTGTCAGCACAGAGCCCAATGCTGGGCTAAAACCCATGAACCATGAGATCATGACCTGAGCCTAAGTCGGATGCTTAACTGACTGAACCAGAAGGCACCCCCAGACCTCTTTTCCTTGAATGGTGAATGATGAGGGAGGGAGGGAGGACAGGGAACCTCCCAAGAGTATGTGTTATAGTGGGGTGAGGTAGCAAGGATCAGGAATATTCTGGAAAATCCAGAATATACTATTACAATGAGGTGGGCTTAGTACATACCATAAAGGCTCTGGTCCAGCCCTGAAGAAGGAGCTACGTTTTCATCATAGCAGCTCTGAGCTTGAGGAGCCTGAAGTATGAGAGGGGGGTATCACTAGGGCCTGAGGTGGCTCTGAGAACCAGGAATTGTTTCTCAATTTTATTTGGTCATACAACCCTTACTACTTTAAAGAACCCTTTCTTATTTAAGAGTATTTGGGGGGAACTACTGTTCCACTGAACAAACTTTGGAAACTATTGTTCTGATAATAGATGTTTTCTCTATAACCCATCATATGTTTTGAGTTTTTTCTAGGAACAAAGATGGGTGTTGCCTTTTTACCCTGGCAGTTATTAGTAGTACAGTCCAGGGTTTTGGAATGGATCAAAGCTAAGTAGCCCAAAAAGGATTATGAGAAGAAGAACTATCCATATGAAAGGAATATGAATATTGTTATATTTAAGTGATAATTCCATAAATGATATTCTAGAGGACTAGCAGATATATGCTATTGCTTTAGCAACCTTTTTCCCCCTCTAAGAAATAGGATTAGATCTTGGGAAATCTTGGTATTTCATTAATCCTTATACTATTGCTGAAATTAGAAGAGGTGGGTTTTGATTCATTCATCTATTACCTCAGGTGGGGAAGATGACGTTGAATGACTTACCCAGCAATACCCAGAAAGCTGTGATATTTTTAAGACCCCACTGTTAGGGTAGCTGACATCCATTTGATTTACGAGATCACAGACATTCCCACCTTCCCTTTTTTTTTTCTTTCCTTCTGTACTTGGCATTGCCACAGTGAATTTGTTTAAACTGGGACTACCTCTCAAAATTGTGTGATCTCCAAAGCAAGTAACTTGTAGTTCCTTTGCACTGGTAGGGAAAGAACTAGGTATCTGAGTTGGGGCTTATATTGTTTCTTTTCTCCCTGGTTCCTAGTGCATTTTTGTCCTTTGGAGCCAGTATTTGTTAGATTGGTACTTGTCTCTTTTACCCAGAAATAAAGATGGAAAGTCTGAGTTGGACTTTGATACAGATCAGTATGACATCCTGGTATCAGATTTTGGCACAGAAGAAAAAGAAACTGGCGGCGTTACCTGTGAGCTGCCAGAAACAGAGTATTCTTTACGGGTGAGTAAGAGTGGTTTTTCTTCAGCAATGAGAGGTAAGATTCTTGTAACATGAAAACATTATAGAACAGTCTCTCACTGTAATTATGTAAAGATGATGACCTCTTAGCCCTGGGCTAGGATTTCTTTATCCTATTCCTTTAACAGACTCAGTAGCACTTTAGTATGGTAGTTGACGTAAATAAGGTATAGAAACTAAGCCAACTCTTTACCCAGAATAGACCTCAGTCACTAGCAGTGTTTTATGAGGGTGTCAGTAGAATTGGCAATGTCATATAATAATTGTCCCTTCACTGTTCCATAGGCATTTTGTGGTATTCTGTATATGAAGCCACGAATGAAAATTTTTCTGCGTCAAAAGAAGGTGACTACCCAGATGATTGCCAAGAGCCTCGCCAATGTAGGATATGACTTGTATAAACCTACCTTCACAGTATCCTTACAGCTACATGAAGTTGACCTCTTCATTTCAGGATTAGATTTCTAAGTTGGCATAGAAGGACTTTCCTTTTCCAATTAAAAATGTGTTCTAGTACTAACCCTTTTACAGTATATTCTTTAAGAAGGTGATTCTTTTTTATTTTTAGAAGGTATTTCTTAAATGCCAATCTGTATACCAGTTTTATTAGAGACCGCCTGGAAATTATTAAAATCATATAGCATCCTGAGATTTTGGAGATTGTGGAAATCTCTTTTTTCATAAGAAATATTTATTTTTTTCATATTTATTTTCGAGAGAGAGTGAGAGACAGAGTGTGAGTGGGGGAGGGGCAGAGAAAGAGGGAGGCACAGAATCTGAAGCAGGCTCTAGGCTCTGAGCTGTCAGAAAGGAGCCCGATGCGGGGCTCGAACTCACGAACTGTGGGATCATGACCTGAGCCAAAACCAAGAGTCGGACACTTAACCAGCTGAGCCACCCAGGCGCCCCTGGAGATAATTTTTTGAATCAGTAACAAAAGTAAATTTTCCCTCATTTGGACATGAAGATTTCTCAGTATTTGTTTTTACGAAATTTTCAGTTTCTGTCTCCCCTTTGTCTCTCTCACTCTCTTATCTTGGTTTTTTAAATGAAATAGAACTTGCTAAAAACACATCATTGTTCATTGTTTATGTATCATATTTAGTCCACTTTATTTCATCTATTCAAGCTTGTTCACTTGTTCCCATGAAATATATTACAACAGGACTGTTCATTGTCCTTTACCTTTAAAAATGATTTTGTTCTTCATGCTTTTGCTTTCACTGTGCTTTGTATGATTAACAGGACTTCCTTTATTGCTTATATAGTTGACTCTTGAACAGTGCGGGGGTTCGCAGCACTTAATCCTTTCATAGTTGAAATTCTGAGTATAACTTTTGACTCCCCCAAATCACTGACAGCCTTCTGTTGATGGGAAGCCCTACTGATAACATAAAAAGTTAACGTATTTTGTATGATACTATATATTGTATTCTTACGGTGTAGTACCTAGCTTTTTTCTTTTGTGTGTTTTGGTACTTCTGGGCTACACAGCTCATTTTTGTCTGTGAGATTTTAAAAATCGTCACAAACCTCAAAATGTTTCCAGTATATTTATTGGAAAAAATCCGTGTATGAGTGGACCGGTGCAGGTTCAAACCCGTGTTGTTCAAGCATCAACTATGATTGTGTGGATTTGTGTTGTACTAGCTATGCCTCTTATCTTACCTAGCAGCCCGTTGAGCAACAAGCAAGGGTTAAGACATGTCTGATGATTATTTATGAGGTTTTAAACCACTGATGGTATTTGGGTGTATTTTCTTATACTTTCCTCTATGCACATATTTATATGTATGTATTTTTAGATAATGCTTGTTATTATATTCTAACACTTCCTAATGTTACCAGATATTTTTCAAGGACATAATTTTAAGAGGTGGATAATAGAACATGTGACTATACCAACATTTATTTAGTCATTCCCTTAGTGTCAGACACTTAAATTATTTATATTTTTCTGTCATTATAACTAATGGATAAATCTCATAAACCTTTAGGGGCTTTCATGTTTCTCTAGGATAAATTTCTGGAAAGAGAATGATTTGGTCAAAGATTAAGAGTATTTTTAAAGCTCTTGCTACAGGCTTTTAAAAATGTCCTCTGGTATAAAAAGATTATACCAATTTATATCCAATGGTATTTGAAACTTTTTTGCTGTAACACAGTGCAAAAAGTTGTCTGCCAAATCCCCTGGTGTTCATCTCCTTAATGATTTTCCTCTCAGAATAAGCAGGTGAAAATAACTTTTGGGTTCTCTTGCAAGAGTGATAACCAGTTTGGAGTAATGATGTATCATAACAACCGCCTCATAAAGTCTTTTGAGAAGGTGGGATGCCAAGTGAAGGTAAGCGGTTAATGTTTCTTTGTCATAGAAGGCTGAAAAGAGGAGGATGGGGATTTAAAATTTGCAAAGGACCATAGACTCACTCACTAATGGCTTTTACCCATCTTAGGATGGTTGTTAAATCTGATCCCGGAAGTCTGTTACCGGTGAGCCGTCTTGTGTTGAAAAGCGCCTTCTCCTTCTCATTCTTCACAGCTGTTAATCCCGGAACTTTACCGAATGCATTTTCTAGGTAGCTGTTAAGAAGAGAGAGAATTAGAACGCTAGTGGCTTTGCCATGTGTATCAGCTTATTAGTGCTTTAAGGCAGCTCTGTTTTCTTGCGGAGACAACAAGGCCTAGTAGAAGGTGCATAAAATTTAGTGCCTGAGGACCAGGATTTGAGTTCTGGCTTTTCCACGTAAAAGCTGTATAGCTGTACAAGCTTCATTAAATTGTTTAATTTTCACTGAGGCTCGTTTTCCTTCCCTGTAAAATAGAGACAACAGTAAATAATTTTGCCTGTTCTGCCTGCTCCACAGCTTAAAGGGTTGAGAGATGGGATAAAACCTGTGAAAATACTCTATAAGCTCAACTCTACAAATATTACCATCGTCCTTAATGTTTTAATGGCAATTTAAAGTAGTAATATCCATAAGTATCCCATTCGTTCCTGTTGCACAACTAAGATTGCTAAAACACAAAACATGATAAGCTACTTTGTACTATGCAGTAGGACAAAATTCTGTAAGATCCAGGGTAACTAGTTTACAGCCTATGCTGCTTTTTATTATTATATCATCTTTATATGTACAACGCATATTTATATGCTAGTCTAATTACACCTTGACTTCTTGAATCCAGAAATCTCTTGTATCAGCTTGTAATTAATAATGATTGCAAGTCTGACTGCCTTTAGTAATTGTTTGGTAGCCTACCTAATGTAAAAATTATTTATTTACATAGCATCCTTAAAATCATTGTTTTTCAGATAAAGTTTGGTTTCCATTCCCTAGAGCAGTAGTATATAACCTTGATTTTTTTTTTTTAGCATTGTCATTCTTTGTTCAAAGGAAATCCTGTGGCAATCCCATAATATAAAACAGGTGAAGGTAGAAGTAATGTGGGTGAAGCAAAGATGGCCACTAATCCCTGGAAAATCCCAGAGAATCTATGGATCATGTGGAAATCTCTGCCTTAGAATTTGTCAGAGGTTCCAGTTGGATTTAAAATTTGCAGTCTATTGAAGTGCATTTTGAGTATTTATCTAGATGTTGCTGTACTTTCCTTGCCTTTGAACATTATGTAACCTTTCTATTGCTGTTTAAAATCAAAAGGAGTTGCCTTATACAGTCAACAATAATGTAAGTGTTGAAATTAATATTTTTCTTCTAAGCCAACTCATGGAGAAGGTGTGGGAGTTATTGGAGTCATTGAGTGCAATTTCTTAAAACCTGCCTACAACAAACAAGACTTTGAGTACACCAAGGAGTACCGGTGAGTCACTCCCAACCTGAGGTGTTTCTGATAGTTTATTCAGGTATGATTCTGTTCTCTGAAACCTCTAAAATCATCTCTGAAAACCAGCCAGATAAGTTAACTTGAGAATTCTTTCCAACTGCTTTTCCAAGATTAGAGATAAAGTGTTTATTCTGGGAGAGAGAAAGAGAGAGACAGAGCACAGGGGAGGGGAGGAGAGGGGCAGAGAGAGATGAAGAGAGAATACCAAGCAGCCTCCACCCTGTCAGTGCAGAGCCCGATGTGGGGGCTCCATCTCATGACCGTGAGATCATAACCTGAGCCAAAATCAAGAGTTGGACCCTTAAGCAACTGGACCACCCAGGCGCCCCCAAAAGATTTTCTTAAAGCCAGTGAATAGATTGAGAGGAAAGCAGCAGGAAAGACATGTGTGTTTTCATGGAAGCATCTAGATTTCATAGCTAAGACTAAAAATGAATCGAAAAGGAATTTGACATTGAGGCTGAAGCGGCGAGGATATTTTTAGGAGACAAAAAAAGAGTTGATAAAGCCAGGATTTAATAGTTCATTGTAAAACTTTTGGGGAGGGATGGATCGTTCATTTCTTCCTTCACCAAGTATGAGATATTTCCTATGTGCCAGTTGCTAGAACCTAAGAATGAAAGATAAGAATCCTTGATGCCTATGAGCAAATGGGATGAGAAATATGCAGATAAGAAACAAAGAAACTTAAATACCTATAAAATAATTGCTTCAGTGGGGGATACATGCAAAATGGGAAGAGCCTTTAAATATGCCTAAAGGAGTCAAGCAAGGCTTCACAAAGCAGAATTATATCTGAGCTTAAACTTGAAGGAGAACTTGGAGTTTGCTAGGTGGACAAATAGGGCAGGGATGTTCTATGCAGACGGAAGTATATGCAAGGGCACGAAAGGGCAGGGAGTGTTGGGAGTATGGAAGAAGATGACATCAGGACATTTGGTGCCGTTTTACTTCAAGCCTCAGTAGCAGATTTTAGAGTGGGGAAAAAGGGTTTCCCCAAATCTCTTGGTTTGTACACAAAAAAATGTAACATCATTAGTTAAATGTTATACTTTAATTTATGGGCACCCATGGGAATTTTAGGTTTAGTGCTTGAAAAAGAGACAGCTGTTTGGATGGCAACCCCAAATTAATTTCAGGGCAGTTGGTTCTTGATCACTAGGGCTGCTCAGTGGGTATGGTAACTACCTGCCCTCAAGTTAAGGAAAATGGCCTTTTATAAATGTGATTCTGGTCCATAATAGAGATCTTTGACTAAGACCTGACTCTTAAGAGTGAAAGCTTAGAAGTGACATCACTTTGACATATCTCCGAGCCACGTCTTTCTGTTTTTTGAGTGAAAGTAATGGTGAATTTCTGGTGATTAACCAAATAGTTAAGATTTGTGAAATCCAAATATTAGATATTAAACATTATTTAACATCTTCTATCATATTTGTCACCCCCATCTCCTTTTGAAACTTTAGAGTTAATAGACCTTGGCTTGTGATCTTTCATTTCAGCATGATGAGTCTGAGGTGATTGCAGGGGATTCAAATAGAAATATTCTGTAGACAGTAGGTTTATTTAGTTAAACATCTAGGATTTCTGCCTTAAGTAGCTTCATATCTGCTACACATTTTATTGAAAACAGGAAACTGTATGTACTGTCCTATGTACAGAATCTCTTGAGGATAATAAATTTGCATTATTCTTATCCCAGTTCTGGCATCATTTTCCTTTTTTACTCTATTTTATATAAAATGAAAAGGTGTTTAATTAAAAAAAAATTAAGGGACTTCGAGAAGAGGATTAAAGAAGGCTGTCTGCTATCAGAAACCCATCCTAAGAGTATTGTGGATATCAAAACTGCAAATGCTAAAAGAGATACCAGCCATCATACTGCTGGAATGTCTACAAATAAATCATCTGTAATATCACTCTTAATAGTTGTGGGTATCACATTTCAGCTGCACCTATCAGGGCTCAAACTTACAACATTTTTATAGTGAGTTTCAGCTGAAGAAATATAACGAACATGTACCCACTGGGCACCTCACTGATGTATGGCACCATGGCTGGGCTTTTTGGAATTTTCCAGAGAAATTGAAGACATGGTTGCTGTCTTTGAGGAGCCTACAGTCTGTTTGTAATAATGACGTGTCACAGATGTGAAACAATTTAGAAAGCAATAAAATGGCTGTGTGATCAATCAAAACCAAGTGATATGGTATAGGAAAAATGCCCCGATAGGGCTAGGATGGATAGGGCAAGTTTTGGGTAGAAGGTACGACTTGAGGTTGGTCTTGCAGGACACGGGATTTAGAAACAAGGGGGAAGGGAATTCCAGGGTGGAATTAGAGCATGATGTAAAGCAGTGACAAGAACTCAGAATGGTGACAATATAGGCAGTGGGGATAAGAGATATAACTAGAGTGAAGGGAAATAGAGTCAAATGGATAGAGTAGGGCCATATCCTAGAGCAGGAGTTGACAGAGCTTTCCTGTGAAGGGCCAGGAAGGGAATGTTTTAGGTTTTGTGGGCCA
Organism: Proteles cristata cristata; assembly: GCA_017311185.1. Taxonomy (NCBI): domain Eukaryota; kingdom Metazoa; phylum Chordata; class Mammalia; order Carnivora; family Hyaenidae; genus Proteles; species Proteles cristata. Next base: position 85,502 of record JAESUZ010000379.1, on the reverse strand, counting down.
TATGGTCTCTGTCACAACTACTTAGTTCTGCTGTAATATGAACGCAGCCATAGTCAATAAGTGAAGGAACGAGCATGTCTGTGTCCAATACTATACACACACACACACACACACACACACAAGTTTTTTTTTTTTTTACAAAAGCAGACAGTGACCCAAATTTAGGCCCCAGGCTGTAGTTTGCCATTCCCTGTCCTAGAGCCACAGTTCCCAAACTACGTGCCCAGCTGCACGTAATGAACTCACAGGGTATTTTAATTTTTTTAGGGAAATATAGTGATCCTTGACTTCTGCCTATAAATAATAGAAATCGTTATCTACTCCTGTTGGAACAAATTACCATGAAGTTAGCGGCTGAAGACAGCACTCATTTGTTCTTTTAGAGTTCTATAGGTTAGAAGTCCAGCACAGATCTCACTAGGCTAAAATTAAGGTGTTAGTAGGGCTTCACTCCTTTCTGGGGGCTCTGGCGGGGGAGGATCCACTTTCTTGCTGTTTCCAGCTTCTAGAGGCTGCCAGCATTCCTTGGCCTGTGGCCCTCTTCCTCCATCTTCAGAGCCATCAGTGGTGGGTTGAGTCCTTCTCACCTTCCATGCCTCCAGTGACCTTGCTTCTGTCCTCACATCAACTTCTCCGATTCTGACTCTTCTGCCCTCACTCTTCTACTTTAAAGGACCCTTGCGATTACAATTGGATAATTCAGGAAAATCTCCCTCTCATAAGGTCAGCTGGTAACTAACCTTAATTCCATCTGCAACCTTAATTCCCCCTTGCTGTGGAACCTTGATATAGTCACAGGTTTTAGGGATCAGTGATCAGGACATAGACCTCTTTGGAGATGACCATTATTTCTCCTACCACAGCCTGCCTCCCGGCCTTCTGAGATCCACTTATATCTCATGTGCAAAATACATTCACACCATCCCAACATCTCCAAACTCTCAACTATTATAGCAACTCTAAGTCTCAACTCTCCTCTAACCATAGCAGCTCAGAATCCCCTAATCTCACCATCTGAATCAGATGCGTCCTGGCGTAAAATTCCACTCCATTTGTAGTTGTGTCCTTTTTATTTGTATTTTGCTCTCAAAATGTAATGGCAAGACAAGCATAGCATACCAGTTACTGATATTCCAGTTCAAACAGGGAGCAAAAATTGGAGGAAAATGGAGCCACAGGTCTCAAGCAATTTCAAAATCCAGTCCAGCTAATTCCATTACATTTCAAGACCTGGGAATAATCTTCTGGGGCTTGCAGCTTCCTCCTGTGAACTGAAGACCCTGCCCTTTGCGCTCATGGCTGCACCCTCAGAGCCATCTTACCTTTCTCAGGAAAGGTAGCACGTATTCACAGCTGAGTCATCATATCAGCGTGTTTCCTGACCATAGAGTTTTGGAGGTCCACCAGACTTCCTTCAATTTCAGACTCTCCATCCCTTCAGTCCAGTCTGGCAGTTTTTGTGCGAAGACCCCACTCTCAGGAACCTTGTGGGTCTCACGTGTATGTCATGGATAGTCATTGGGTCAGACAAGAAGCCCTTGACAGGTCTTTCCTAGATAATCCTATTTCTGTTCTTGGCTTCTGCTGAGACGGCTGTGGCGATCTGAGTCACATGGTTCATCTTTTCAAAGAGCTTTTTGTGTGACCAAATACTCTGACCTTTTGATCTGAGATATTAGCAAAAGGTTTTCTAGCCACAACCTTGGCTTTTTCTCCAGAGAATGCTTTCCTGACAGTGAACGTCTTCATTTTAGCATCTTCTTCAATCTGATAGGCTGAGGACTTCCAAAATCATTTAAGCCCTGGTTCCTTTTTGTCGAATCGTTCTTTTCCAATCCGGTTTGTTTCCTCCCACATTTTATGTCAGCAGCAGGAAGACGCCGGGCCATCCTTTTACCACTTTACTTGGAAATCTCCTCTGCTAAATATCCAGTTACGTCATTTACAAATTCTGCTTTTCCAGAGAACTGTAGGACCCAATTCTGCTAAGCTTTCTGCCACTGTGTAACAAGGACCACCTTCCCTCACATTTTCCATCAGCATGTTCCTCATTTCCTTCTGAGCCTTCACCAGCAGGACCGTTAACATCCCTAATTCTCCTAACCATCTGTTCACAGTGATTCAGGTATTCTCTGAGGAAATTTGTGTTTTCTCTCTCTGTCATGCTCCTCACTTCCGTCTGAGCCCTCACCACGGGGCTGTTAAGTATCCATATTTCTACCCACAGTCTGTTCAGTCTAGAACCTAGATTACAATCTTGGCAGTTTGTATCATGGTCCTCAAATTCGTCCAGCTTCTGCCCACTGCTCACCTCTAAAAAGCTGCCTCTGCATTTGTGGGTATTTGTCACAGCAGCACCCATTTCCAGGTACCAAAATCTGTTGCATTCCTTTTGAGTACACCATATCCTTGTGAGTCTGGGTTTTTGGTGGTTGCTGTGATAAAAAGTAATACACGATAGTCAGTGTTGAATAAGAAGTGAGGGAAACTGTCCACTTTCATCCCAAGGTTGGAGTAGGGGTTCAGTGCCCAAAAGACGTGCACACACATCCTATTAGTAAGTAATTGTGGCTGTTTAAGAATGAAATGATTTATTTTCAACTCATATGCATTGTTTCTCTAATTTAAACTACATTTTAGAACATAAATACCAACTAAATTGTTTGGACCTAATTGTTTAATAACTAGAACTGATACCTACCACTTTTGACCCAAAGGTGCCATGAAAACTTGAGACTTCAGGGTGCCATGAACAAGAATGTTTGAGAACTATGTTAGAGGGATGTTGGATAGAGTAGTTGATGTCTCTCCGACGGTGAGACTTCATTGAGTATTTTTGAATAGGGGAGTGACTTGAAATGATTCTATCTTAAGAATACAGTTTGTTATAACTATGTCCTGCTTTGAGATCCTTTACATGAATCAGGTCAACTGATAAATCTGGAAACAAGGTACAGGAAGGATTAAAGGCTATTTATTGGAGGGGCACCTGGGTAGTTCAGTCAGTAGACTGTTTGACTCTTGATCTCGGCTCAGGTCATGATCTCACAGTTTGTGAGATCGAGCCCCATGTCAGGCTCTGCGCTGACAGTGAGGAGCCTGCATGGGATTCTCACTCTCCCTTTCTCTCTGCCCCTCCCCTGCTCGCACATGCATATGTGCATGTGCACGCACTTTCTCAAAATAAATAAATAAACTTTGAAGGCTATTGGAGTAACCTTGGTGTGAGGTGAATGTTTGAAATAAGAATAGCTGTGAAGAAGGAAGGGTACAACAGATACTGTGAAGAAAAGTTCAGAAGGTTTTGGTGACAGATAAAGGATATAAAAGGAGAGGGAAGAATCAAAGATCACTGCAAAGTCTCAAATATAATACACTGGGATATTGGCACGGTCATTGATAGAATTAACCATGTTGGGAAAAGGAGTAGTTTCATGGAGTCGTGATAGTAGAAACTAGCCTGTAGGGGGCTAAGACAAGAGAATGATGAGGAGGTAGTGTGTGTAGACCACATATACCAGGATTGGGGAAGTAGAAGGAAGGAGATTAATAGAACAGTGGAGTCAAGCTGGGATTTTTTGAGAAGAACTGGAATTTCAGAATCCATAATAACAGTAACTTCGTTGAGGAGGTGATTACATGACTGTATACCTTTCTCAAAACTGATAGAACGACACGCTTAAAAAGATGCATTTCACTCTGTGTCACGTTTACCTCAATAAATTTTACCTCAGTACATGAGAACAGAGCTTTAGTTTTCCTTTTAGTGAAGATATAATGCATATACCATAAATGTCACTGTTTTTAAGTGTACACTAGAGGGGTTTTTATTATATTCACAAATCATTTAACCATCACAACTACCTAACTCCAAAACTTTTCCACCACCCCAAAAAGCAACCACTTGTCCACTAGCAGCCACTCCACACTTCCCCTTCTCCAACTCCTAGCAACCACATAATAATCTACTTCCCTTTTTTCCCAGTTTTTTTAACTGTGGTAAAATAAAATTTACCATCCTAACCATTTTTAAGTGTATAGTTAGGTGGCATTAAGTGTATTCATACTGTTACACAGCCATCGCCACCATCCAACCCCAGAGCTCTTTTCATCTTGCCGAACTGAAATTCTATACCTGTTAAGCCATAATTCCCCACTCCCACCTCCCCGAGTCCTTGGCAGCCACCATTTCACTTTCTGTCTCTACGATTTTGACTACTCGAAGTACCTCATATAAGTGAAACCGTACAGTAATTTGTCTTTTTATGACTGGCTTATTTCACTTTTTTTTTTTTTTTTACAAATAGTTTATTGTCAAGTTGGTTTCCATATAACACCCAGTGCTCATCCCCACAAGTGCCCTCCTCCATGCCCATCACCCGCCTCCCCCACACCCATCAGTCCTCAGTTTGTTCTCAGTATTCAAGAGTCTTTCATGGTTTGCCTCTCTCCCTCTTCCCCACGATTTCCCCCCTTCTTCTCCCCCATGGTCCTCCGATAAGTTCCTCCTAATCCTCCCATACGTGCAAACATATGGCATTTGTCCTTCTCTGCCTGACTTATTTCACTCAGCATAACACCCTCAAGGTCCATCCATGTTGCTACACAAGGCCAGAATTCATTGTTTCTCATTGCCATGTAGTATTCCATGGTATAGATAAACCACATCTTGATCCATTCGTCCGTTGATGGACACTTAGGCTCTTTCCATGTTTTGGCTATTGTTGAGAGTACTGCTATGCACATTGGGGTCCATGTGGCCCTATGCATCAGCACTCCTGTATCCCTTGGGTAAATTCCTAGCAGTGCTATTGCTGGGTCATAGGGGAGTTCTAGTGTTAACTTTTTGAGGAACCTCCACACTGTTTTCCTGAGGGGCTGCACCAGTTTACATTCCCACCAACAGTGTAGGAGGGTGCCCGTTTCTCCACATCCTCGCCATCATCTAGAGTCTTCTGATTTATGACTGGCTTATTTCACTTAGTATAAATGTCTTTGAGCTTCATCCATGTTGTAGCCTGTGTCAGAATTTCCTTCCTTTTTTTAAGGCGGAATAATAATCACACACACGTATATATACATACACAATACATCTCGCTTATCCATTGGTCCATCAACAGACACTTGGGCTGCTTCCACGTTCTAGCTCTTGTGATTCATAGTCTGTTTATTCTGATATTAATATAGACACCACGTCTCTCTTTTGGTTACTGTTTACATGGAATATACTTTCCTATCCTTTCGCTTTCAAACTATTTGTGTGGTTTTTTTTTTTTAAGTTTTTATTTATTTATTTTGAGAGGGAGAGAGTGCGAGAGGGAGAGAGAATGCCAAGGAGGCTTTGCACTGTCAACGCGGAGCCCAGTGTGGGGCTCAAACCCACAAACCCTGAGATCATGACCTGAGCTGAAGTCTGATGCTTAACTGACTGAGCCACCCAGGGGACCCCTATTTGCGTCTTTTTTTAGTTTAAACTTCATCTCTTGTAGGCAGTATGTATTTAAATCATGTGTTTTTTGTTTGTTTTACCCATGCCACCAATCTGGTTTTTGACTAGAGAGTTTAAACCATTTATATTTAAAGCACTTACTGATAAGGAGGGACCTTTGTCATTTTGGTCTGTTTTCTATACGGCTTCTAAGATTTTTTTTGCCCTTCATTTCCTCTATTACTGTCTTCTTTTGTGTTCAGTTGATTTTTTGTAGTGAAAGATCTATTCCTCATTTCTTTTTGTGTATATTCTGTAGCTGCTTTCTCTGTGGCTACCATGGGATGACATGATCCTGTTATGAGGAGCAGCAAACAGCAGTCACAGCGCAGATCTCTTGTATTTGGAGGCAGGCTCTTTTTGCCCAAGCTGCTCTTTTGCAAGCTGCTTTTAAAGTGTGTGCACAGCTGCCTGCCATGGGGCTGTGCGTGGATGGGAGATGGGTAGCTCCTGCTATTCTAAGAGCTGAAGTGTGTCGATTTACCATTCAAGCCTTCTCCAGAATCCCATCTAATCTACTTCTTTTAAAAATAGTTTTAAAATAGAATTTTAAGAGAAGACCAATCGTTCTTCATCCGTGACTTGAAGGAAAGATATAAACATAAAAGTATGAACGTTAGTACGTTGGAGGAGAATAAGTGTCTGTGGGAGGGCTCATATATAATTACTTTACTCTTTTCTGTGTAGTCAGAATCTAATTTAATATTAGTAAAGTGGAGTTAAGGAATAATTCCTATTAAGGAGAGATGAGGCCTATAAAACCCTTAGGGAATGATCCAAAGACTCCAAGGATTTTTTTTTTAATCATAAATTTGTAATATATCAGGAATGTACAACTCGACATTAAATTGTGATCCTAGGTTCTAGGGGCACCTGGGTGGCTCAGTCCGTTAAGCATCCGACTTTGGCTCAGGTCATGATCTCTCGGTTCATGGGTTCAAGCCCCGTGTCGGGCTCTGTGCTAACAGCTCAGAGCCTGGATCCTGCTTTGGATTCTGTGTCTCCTCTCTCTGCCCCTCCCCTGCTTGCCCGCTTTCTCTCTGTCTCTCTATCTCTCTCTCTCTCTCAAAAATGAATAAAATTTTTAAATAAAAAAATTTTTATTTAGAAAATTGTAATCCGAGGCGCTAGAATTAAATAGGAAGTAGTCACTCGAATTGGCAGGTTTTAAAAGCGAGGTTTAAGGAAAGTAAAATTCCACTTTTGAACTTCTGCATCTTACATTGTTTGACCCTAGGTTTACTGTTGTTCATTTGGAAAGAGAGAGAAAGGAGAGAGAGCAAGAGCCAGAGCTGGGGTCCAGCCTCCACTGACAGATATGTAGTGGAAGGTTGTAGGGGACTTTGTTGTCCATTGGTGTTATAACTTCTGTGATCAACATTTGAATGAACTGCATAAACATTTTTAAATTAGTATTTGATTGATTTCTAACAGGTAGGGTGCAATATTTGATATTCTGACTTTCAACTTGGCCCCGAATTGTTTACCTGTAGTCATCTCACAGTCTCAGCCGCTCCCCCTTCAGCTTACCAGTATTTGGCTATGTCCTAGCTCTGCAATTGAGTCTTCTGTCATTGTCTAGAATGTCAGCTCTCCCACCTCGTGATTCTAAAAGCCCTGGAAATTTGAAGACCACAGTACTTCTTAGGACTTGTGACCATTTTACCTTTTCAACCAAACTGACTAGTCAACAGTATGACTTCATCATTTTGACATGTAATTTGCAAAGGCAGTAGATTCCCATCCTAGTTTCTGAAAGTCTAGGCATTCAAACTTAGGCCGAATAGTCTATGTTGTTGGCCTCTGTTAAATGGGAGCATCTCAGAATTGTTCAACAGATCCTCAGCATTGACATGCTTCTTCTCGCTTTTTCTTGCAGGTTGACAATAAATGCCCTTGCCCAGAAGCTCAATGCTTATTGGAAGGAAAAGACCTCCCAAGAGAATTTTGAGACTTCAGCCATAGCCAGGCCAATACCGTGAGTAGTAACTATAGGATATTAAAGTCTCAGGGGTTAACGTCTACAGAGGAAATGGAAGGAACAAGGGTAAGATGGTGCTTTCACATAGGAAGTTGAACTAAAAATAGGAAATCACAGGTACTGATTTCATCATTCTTTAGACCACTTGTGTGGCTTGGGTCATAAATTTGAAGAGTTTAGTACTCTCAGTTTATCCTACAGGCAGTGTGATATAGTGGAAGATGGTGACCATTTAAATGAGACACTCCTGGGTTGAAAATCTGGATCTGCTTAGTTAGTTTGGGTGAGCTTGGGTAAGTAAGTTACTTCACCTCTGTGAGAATGTGAAATGAGCATAACATTTGTAGCGTAGTACCTGGCATATAGTAGGTGTTCAGAAATGTTAGCAAATTTCCCATCTCTTTATTCTTAGTGAACATTGATGGATCTGTACCAAAGCATTTGAGGGTAGAAGTAAAGAACATGGCATAGCAGGAAAAAGGTAGAATTTATTGAGTCTAGGACGGGGAATTCCATACAGAAGTGTGGATCAGGATGACATGCCTCAGTGAGCCAGGAAAGGAACATAAAACAGAACTTAGAATGCATAGCAACACATATATAATCAGTTACACCCTATTCTGACAAAGATTAGAGTGTTCAAAGTTCATTTTGGGGCTGAGACCCATGGGGGTTTTTTTAATGGAAGTTATCAGGCAACTGTATGATTCAAAATTTTGTCGCGGTGCAACACGACTGACTATTGTGTGAATATCACTCTAAAGATCTCTGCTCATGTCCAACCTCTACGGTTTTCAAAGACATGACAGCTAGAACAAGATGCCATGTTTTGCCTTTCAAATAAGCAGTGATAAATGCCATGAAACAGATGTTCATATATTGGTAGAGTGTGTATGTATATGTTATTCAACTTTTCTGGAGGCAGAATTGTAATAATTATTACTCTTTATTGAGTACTTACATGCCAGTCAACTGGTCTCAGTTCTTTACATGTATTTAGATTTATTGAATCATTACAACAACCCTGTGGGATAGACAGATGATATTATTACCTTTTTACGAATGTAGACACTGATATACTGAGAGCTTAAGTAACTTGCTCAAGATGAAACAAGTAGAAAGTGGTAGATATAAGGTTCAGTATAGGCAGTCAGACCTCCAAGCCCAAGTGCTTAGCCATGACACTCTTCTGGAAAGATGCAGTAGGGCAGTTATGGTACAGCCCCTTTAACTACCTATTTATTGCAAACACAAGCTAAATGCTTTTCCTCTCTGCCTGGATGGAAGGATCTTCCATAGTCTGATGTAGCCTGAGGCAAGGATTTGCTGTCTCCAGTGCTTCTCTCCAAGGCAGTCGTATTGGCATGCTTCTGCATGCAACTCTTCTGTGCATCCACGTGCTAAACCAAAGCCAACATGGCCTTTCCTCTCCCCTCCCACTACTGCTGAAACTGCCCTTTGCTGTCTCTGGCTCTAAATAAAACAGTAGCTGTATGGAAATATATGGACACCAGAGGTCAGGCCTGAGCTTAGAGTTTAGAGGTTTCAAGGCTGGAGCTGCCTGGAGCTAGGAGATAAGGAAGCTATATATCCAAAACCACATAAGAATTCTCTATGTTAAAACGGACTTTTAAACAAGAAGAGGACATTGGATTTGAGTGGTAGAAATATGAGTGCCCTTTATTTTCTTTTTTGTATCTTCCTGTATTTTCCAGTTTTTCTGTAATGAGCTTCTATTATTCTTCTAGCTAAAAAATCGCATTATTTAAACAAAATAAAGACTAAATAAAAAGATATGAACTAAGACATAAAAGAACTCGATCACTCTATTGAAAATGGCCACCATCCATGTGTAGCAACATGGATGGACCTTGAGGGTGTTATGCTGAGCGAAATAAGTCAGGCAGAGAAGGACAAATATCACATGTTTGCACGTATAGGAGGATTAGGAGGAACTTAACTGAGGACCATGGGGGAGAAGAAGGGGGGAAATGGTGGGGGAAAGGGAGAGAGGCAAACCATGAGAGACTCTTGAATCCTGGGAACAAACTGAGGACTGATGGATGTGGGGGGGAGGGGAGAGATGGGCATGGAGGAGGGCACTTGTGGGGATGAGCACTGGGCGTTATATGGAAACCAACTTGACAATAAAGTATTTGTAAAAGAAAAGAAAAAAGAAAAAAAGAAAATGGCCACCGTTCAGAACTGTATAAATGTAACATACGCACATCACACTCTAGGCTAAATTACATGTTTCTCAAACTGGCCCTTGGTGCCCCTGTGTCCTCTTTCTGCTTCTTTTCTCAAGCCTTCTCCCTCTAGTCTGCTTTTCACACCTTAGATGCTGACTATTTCTGTTCTATATGGGCCACCTCCTTTCACAGAGAAACACATTCACTCTGAGGTGTAGGTGACTGGGGTATGCTTTGTGGTAGAGCTTTGAGGGGCTTTGTGTCTTAAGCATAGAACTCTAGAAGGATTTTCCTTGATTTTACCCAGTTGTTGGACTGAAGCTACCATTTCTAGTTATGAGATTTAATCACATTTATAGGACTTGTTAAGATCAACGTTGAGGATATCAACCTAATGAAATTTTGGTTGAAGTATAAACAAAGACTTGAACGGAAAAAAAGAGAGGACTAGGGAGTCTGCAGGAAAATAAGGAAGAGTTGTTTTTTTGTTTTTTTTTTAAAAGATTTTTATTTATTTCTAGGAGAGAGAGAGAGACAGCATGAGCAGGGGAGGGTCAGAGAGAGAGTCACAGACTGAAACAGGCTCCAGGCTCTGAGCTGGCAGTCAGCACAGAGCCCGACGCGAGGCTCGAACCCACGAACCGCGAGATCATGACCCAAGCGAAAGTCGGACGCTTAACCGACTAAGCCACCCAGGCGCCCCAAAATAAGGAAGAGTTTTTGACAATGATGCTTCTATGACCCTCACAAATGCATTTTAAACTTGTTACACAGTTGGATAGAAGCAAATACGATGATTCTGTGGGTTTTATTTCTTGGTAATACTGTAATATATATTCTTCCTAGTCAATTTTAGAATTAAAATGATGCTCTTGTTTGCTTAGAACAAGAGATTCTGGATAAATACTATTTATTTCCATAAATAATGGTAGCTTACCATGTTAAGACTTGTTATTATTTTTCTTATCCATACCTGGTATAATTCTTAGTTTATTTGTGAAGTTCAAGGTGTATACTTTAGACACCTTAGACCATAACATTACAGTTTTAACACAATTCATATGTAAAATTTTATTCTTTCCTTTTTAGGGTGTGCCTTTCTAACGTAAGAGCACAGAGCTAGGATATACACAGTCATACTTCTGTTTTCCTTCATTCAGGAAGATTCCTGACCAGACATGGGTACAGTGTGATGAGTGTCTTAAATGGAGGAAGCTTCCTGGCAAGGTTGATCCATCTACGCTACCTGCAAGATGGTTTTGTTACTATAATTCCCATCCAAAGTACAGGTAAGGTTCTTATGCCAGAGAAAATTCCTGAGTTGGCTCTCTATTCTAAAACACCTTTAAAGAAAGGTTTTTTGAGTACAGTTGGCCTATAATGTTACATTGCTTTCATATGTATGACATGAACATAGTGACTTGGTAACTCGGTATGTTATGCTGTGCTCACAAGTGTGGCTACTATCTGTCACCGTACAACACTATTACACTACCACTGACTGTATTGCCCATGCTGTCGCTTTTATTCCTGTGACTTATTCATTCCATAACTGGAGTCCCACTCCCTTTCTCTCGTTTTGCCCACTAAAACACTTTTTATCTCAAGTCCCTACTCGTCAGCCTGGCATCCAAGCCCCTTGCTAACTGATCCCACCCTAGCTATCCAGCCTTATTTTTCACTGTACTTACCCCAAATCGTATGCTTTAGCCAGGCCTCTGGCTTCAGTGTTCCCAACACACGCCATGCTTATTCCCTCCTCCATGACTCGATAGTGTCATTCTGCTTGCCTACAGTGACTTTCTGCATTCCATCTGCCTCTCCAAATCATATCCATCTGGGAAGCTTAAGTATTTTGTGTGATACTTCTCCTGTTGACAATAGTTTACAGTGATTTTTATGCTAGCTTCCCGTGGTATTTAATTCTTGGCATTTGTTCACATACTATTTTGTATTTTTTTAGATGCTTTTCATATGTATATGCTTTGGCTCTTCAAGAGATTGTAAACCATTTGAGAACAAGGGCTTTAAATTTCACATTTAGTTGATGATTTCACTCATATGTTTCCTATGCCTGAATCTATTATAGTACATATTGTACATTTAATGCCATTTGTTTACATGTCCCTTGCAGCATCTAACATCTAGATAGTGCCTGGCATATTCACGAGCATTCATTTCAATTTAACAAATATTTATTTGACTCAGTAGTCACAGAGACTCAGAATAATTATCCTGTTTGCTTCAATTCAGCTGCAATTTTCTTAATATTTTTTCTGCATGATAGAGAGCAGGAGAAAAAAGGTACTGAAAGAGGGAATGCTTTTTATTTATTTATTTATTTTTAATGTTTTATTTATTTCTAGGAGAGAGAGAGACACACACAGCGTGAGCAAGGGAGGGTCAGAGAGAGAGGGAGTCACAGACTGAAACAGGCTCCAGGCTCTGAGCTGGCAGTCAGCACAGAGCCCGACGAGCCGAACCCACGAACCGCGAGATCATGACCTAAGCGAAAGTCGGACACTTAACCGACTAAGCCACCCAGGCGCCCCGAGGGAATGCTTTTTAGAAAAAAAATGTTTAAAGTGGAGGAAATTCAGTAAGTGAGGTCTAGGTCTTTCCTCCATAGTCTCCAGATGTGCCTAAGCACCTCTGCCTGGAGAATAACCAGGATTGTATGATTAGAATATGGGACTGAGTGCTGAAGAGTCTCATTTTTGAATCCTGTATCTTCTATCAGTTTATACTGAGTCCGGGAGACGTAGCCTTCCAGGACACTGCCTCCTTATAAAATGAGTAGAATGGGCACCTGAGTGGTTCAGTTGGTTAAGCGTCCAACTCTTGATTTCAGCTCAGGTCGTGATTTCATGGTTCATGGGATCAAACCCCACGTCGGGCTGTGTGGTGACAGTGTGGAGCCTGCTTGGAATTCTCTCTTTCAAGATAAATAAATAAACTTTAAAATAAAACAAAATAAAATGGGCGTAACAGAGGGTTTCCAACTATTACTAATTTGTATTTATTTGCTCCAAGGATTGCTTTTGATCTTTGAATACACTTTGTAGTACTCCTTTTAGTGTTAACTCCTAAAATTCTCTTTCTTGTGCTTCCATATAGCAGATGTCTTTCCATTTATAGAATCCTCCTTTCTCTCCTCTTTGCTAATCTCTGCTGTGTTATTTTTGCACTGTAAGCTCCTAATCCCCTTTTTGTTTCTCTCTGTCATAGCCTCTGATTTTCTTCTTCAGGCATCATCACTTAGTTTAGGGATTCTCATGCTTCTAAACTGCACTTGGAGAATTACTTTCTTAGTAAACAAGAGGCAAAAGACCGAGGTCCTACTCTCACCAATAATCTCTTTGTATGGAACCTCCAACAGGTTTCTCTTGAAACTCACTGTGTGAAAATAGAGATTATGCTTCTTGCTGTCCACCATAATAGGAACTTTGTAGCTGTCAAATACTTTGAATGTCGTGAGAGAAAGGTGATATCCACACCAAAAATAATTACGTGGTGGTGAATGTTGTGGGAGAAAAGTGATATTCACAGCAGAAATAATTGCATGCTGGTGAATGTCGTGGGAGAAAGGTGAAAGGCACCAAGAGTAATCAGAGGATGGTATGCCTTGAAATAAGAATTGCTACATGTTAATCTGCACACAGGTTTTGTAATGTCATGGAATCTGAACTCTGTGATGTTAGAGGGTTGTTAACCTCAATGACCTGCCTTGTCATAGTTGTAAGGAAAGTAAAGGGCAAAGCGGAAAAGCTCGTTTTGTTTCCAAAAGATGATTTCTTCTCTGTACTGCAGGAGATGCTCTGTTCCAGAGGAGCAAGAACTCACTGACGAAGACCTGTACTTGAACAAAGCTAAGAAACAGTTGAGTATACCTAAGGTTCTGGATCATATGGTAGAGGAGCCTGACCCTAATAGGACAGAGGACCTTTGAGAAGAGAGACAGTTTTTTGTTCCTTTTTTGGTTTTTAACGATTTCCCTCTCACTTCTTTGTTCTCCCAATTCTTTATTCCTGTTGATCATCTCCTGAGTGTGTAACTAGTGATCATCTTTAGTCTCTCACCCTCCCTTACCCCTGTCTCTTTTGATGGGACGTTTGAACTCTCTCTTAAAGTAGCAGAGCTTGGGAAGGTGCCCTTAGTTATTCAATGAGGCCCACACTATTTTTAAATTGGACGGACCACTATAACCTAAATCTGCAGTTGGTAATCCATTTCGGAGAGAGGCATTTCATGAGGGAACTAAATAGCACTTTTGTCTTTTAGTGATCAAGTTCTTGAGAAGAAGAAGCTGCCAGTGTACAGTGAGAACCACCAGGTGAGAGACAGTCTGTCGTCTTTCTTTTCTCACATGAAAATTTCCCCAACAGAGGACTTAGATGGAAGGAAGCAACAGTCTTGAAAGCTGCATAGAAATCACAAACCATTCTTCGGGTGGTCTGTTTTCCGTTGGATCTTTTGATTTTGCTTTGATCTGCTGTTACCGATGTTCAGATCGCCAAAACTAGAAGAGCCAAGTCATGTATTTCCCAGATTGGGATTCCATACTGATTCTGGACAGTGGGAATATCACATTCAAGTCACAGAATATTTAGGGTCACGCTCCGTTCTCATACAGGCTGCTCCTGTTGAGTGTCTGGTTTTTCCTCAGTCTCCTTTCTTCCAGGATCCAAGGGGTGATTCCTTCCTCCTTCCTCTTGGGAAGAAGAGGTGGTTCTTTGTACCCCTGCCCTCTCCCCGCTTTCAGGCTGGCTGGCTTTATGAAGACTCTGCTGTTTTGAATTTTCAGGAGCACTGTCTCTCGGACATGGTTGCCCAGCTCCGGACGCTGAAGGGTGCAATAAGGTTGGCCGTCCTCTCAGGGACACTCCTTTCCTGACAGCCACCATAGCACCCATGTGTCTTCCCCACCCAACCTTGCCTTTCTGCATGATTGTCCTCTTGACCCTCTTTCCCAGAGGTATCTGCTAGTCGCATGTTAGATTCACCATCTCCCCACTCAATCCGGGTAGGTCAGACTGGTGAGGATAGAGGCAATTTATTCTTCTTCTGACATCCTACCGAGACCCGGGTATATGAATACACAGGTTTCAGACCCTAATGTCTTGGCTTAATAGTCTGATCTGGAGATTGGGAGATTTCCTGGGACTGCCTTGTCCTCATTCAGTTTACCTTCCCATTACATCCCTCCACCTTCATCATCTGTACTGTCTTCATAAGCTGGCTCTCCCACAAATCTTACATGCATGTCTCTGTGTGTGTGCACTGTGGATATACATTAGTCTCTCGCATGCATTTCTCCAAAACCAGCACTGACCCTTGCTGCAATGCGTATTCCCTCCACCCCTGCCGGCATCACAGATCTCAGAGGAGTGAAAACCCAGCCTTAAAACTGGGTCACAGGAGAGAATTAGGTGGTGATTAGGGGGCTTGAGTTTTATGTTGTGGGTGGGATGACTCTAGGAGCCAATAAGTGAGTTGTGGAGGTCTGTTGGTGTCCAGCTGATAAGGTTATAACTGAACTGGGTTCAGTGTTCTAGTGTACATTACTGCGCTGTTTGTTTTGTGTAGGAAACCAGTTTCTTTTTATTTGGCCAAGTGTTTTCTCCGAGCATCAGAAGGATTGACTCATCCTTTGGTATTTCATTTGAATTTGGGATTTTTTATGAATCCTTTCTCTCTTTGCTAGGTATTCACTAATCCACTGAAGATCCCTGCTATTCAAGATATGGATGAATTGAACCATAAGACAATTGGATATGAGGGAATTGATAGTCCTAGCTGGCCTTCATCTGTTGGAGAAGAAAGCAGGACACCTTCTCTTCAGCTTAAGCCTCTGGATTCCAGTGTTTTTCAGTTTTCCAGGTGGGTGAAAAACACAGTCTCTCTTTAATAGTAGTAAGCTTCAGGTCCGTTTTCCTGTAAAGTAAGTCGGGATGGTTATCGTGTTTATGCTTATGTTTCTCCTACGGCCTAGCATGGAACTCAGATGGAGAAACACCATTTGGGGCTGATAGACTTGTCTGTTGCGTGTACTTCCAAGTTCTCGACATTACACCTGCTGCGTCAAGTCTGTCTGTCTGTCTCTCTTGAGGTAGTCATCTGACAAATACTCGTTTATGTTTTGCCTGTTCACATTACGTTGGGAACTTTGTGAGTGAAATAACGGCCATGAAACCTGTTTGGAAAGCATAATGTGCAATCCAAATGTAAGGGAATGGTGCCTAACACTTGTCGGTCACATATAAAAAAATAACCATTAGAAGTTTGTGCCGGTATTGGTATGAGTTTAGTTTGGGGCTTCCCATGTCCATCTTCTAGCACCTTCTTGATACGATTTTGTTAGTCTTTATAATAGGAAGAAGCATACCTTTTCTTTCTCTTAAATAACAGGAGTGTTTGAAGTGCTGAAAGATATGACTGCCCTGTACTACCATGAGACTGGAACTCAGGACTCCTAATTATGACTTGCCTTCTCCTCTCTGCTATGCTTCTCGCTTCTGGCAGGGCCAAACCATAAGGCAGGTACAGAGTTGCTCTCTAAAAGTAGAAACTTCTGTAGTCATCAATAATGCGATGATTATATAATGGGTTGTTTTCTTCTTAGGTGAGTCTCTTCAGCTTCTCATCTAGCCGGGTGTCTCTGCACGTGTGCAGGTCCCTATTCTGTGCTTCTTCCACAATTAAGCCCTATAAGTATTGGAAGAACCGCATGACCCCCCCACCCACTCCCAGCCCCCGAACACGAGCGCAAAGTCTCAAGAAGAAGTAAGGTATTAGGAGCAAAACAACACAACGCTGAGGGGATTCAATGAGAATCTGTATGAAATCATCTAGAACAGCGCCTTGGAAGATAATAGGCACTCAGTAACTAATGTTAAATCTGAGTCCTACTGAAGGAGCAATTTCTAAGATTGAACAGTACTGCAGAATATAGTCCATTCAGTCCCAGGGCCTTGAGTCTAATTCGACTCTGTTCCCATACATTGTTTTCCAGCTCCCGTTGTACGTTGGGAGGGATAGACAGTAAAGTGTCATGTGTTTTCGAAGCCCATTGTTCTCTCTCTACTTTGATCTCCTTGAGATGCTCACACACCCAAATTGCCACTGACTATCATTGTTTCCTTGCCCTTGAAAGCTATTCGTTCCCTGCTGTCACCACTTTTCCTTTTGCTTCGGTGTTTGTTTTCTTACTCTAGAGTGGTTTCTGGTCATCTGAAGGAAACTGCAAATGTTGATACAGGTTGTATGTTTTATGAGTGCAGTATGGCAGTACGTCCATTGGGTGGCATACTTCATCAGTCTTTAATGACATCTCCGTAGGAGTTCTTTATGGAGCTGCTGTATCCAGATTTGGGTTTTGGCTATAGAGGATAGGTAGAGTACTTCAATCGTGTATAATTTTAATTTGACAATATGCTTTCAAGGGAAAGAGATACGTGATCATTGATGCTGCTAATGTTATGTTTTATGTAAGGTCAGTAAAATGATTATGTCATTTTAAGCTACATGTATAAAGGGATTCAGATTGATTGCAGAGTCCGCCTTTTTATAGGGAAGAATGAAGGTACGCAAGAGTTCAGTCAAATTTACAAGGTTTTCTTTGTAAAACAGTGTTTGAAATAGCAGGTTTAGTCAGGAGTTACAAAGGTCCCTGTTATTATCAAAACCTAAAGCTGATAAGGCTCCTTGGGTCATGCGGTACAGCTCTCCAACTCTAGATAAAATAAAGCCCACACTGTCCTAGAGAGGTTTTAATAGTTCTAGCGGGGTACAGAGCTTCAGTGGAAACAGCTTTGTGAGTTTTCACAAACTAGCAAGGGGATGGGAGGACTTGCAGTAAAGAATAGGTTCAGCCAGTATGTAAGCAGGCATAATCATTTAGCTTATTTTTGCTAGAGGAAATACTCCTTTTTTCTTTATTCATTCTGCATATATTCGAGTGCTTGCTGAATGAAAAGCAATGTTCTTTTTTTTTGTTTGTTTATTTTTGAGGGAGAGAGAAAAAGAAAGAGGGAGCGTCAGAGAGAGAGAATCCCAAGCATGCTCTGCATTATCAACACACAGCCCAACATAGGGCACGATCTCACGAACCGTGAGATCCATGACCTGAGCCAAAATCAAGAGTCCGACACTCAAATGACTGAGCCACCCAGGCGCCCCTGAAAGGCAATGTTCTAAGGCAGTAATGGAATCAAAAACGAAGGTGCTTATGTTAAAGTTATATATGTAAGGATCTCCAATATATGCTACTTTTCATATGCATGATACAAACTTAAGGTCTAAAGTATCCATTGGTATATGGGCAAAGGAGAGAATTAGTGGCTATAAATTATTTAGACACTTAGAGATCTCTTGAATAAACAATATGTCAAAGGCTGATTATAATTAGTTCATGTTTTAAAAGGATAACAAAAAATGCCATCCAAACGACACTGTGATAGTTGAAGGAGAGGAAGAAAGACATTCTTGTATGTTTAAGGGAATATTTGAAACAACAAATACAGGTAGAACTAGAACAGTTTTATAAATTAGTAAGGTTGATTCAGCAGCTAGTATTAATATTTTAAAAGATGATCTTTGAGAGCAACTTCCAGAATGGAGAAATGAAGAGTGTGATGGACTCTTTCATGAACAAATAACAATTTAACTGGAAAATATTATTGAACAGAGTAAAACAGTCATTCAGAGTTCCTAGAAATTGTCCTAGAGGCAATACAGCAAATAAATATTTATTCAGGAAAACCTATGAAATTTCGGAAACAACAGCAACAATCTTCACCATTTAGCTTGCTCTCACCCCCCCTCCAAGCCGCATTTTACGAAAACTTCTCAGGGAGCTCTAATCCACGTGGGTGTGGTCAGGAAGTTGGGCACTCCCTCTTTCCCTAGCTCCCAGTCTAGAGCTATGGTTTCACCTGGGAGGGACAGGCCTCTGACATTTCTCATCTCCCCCAGTTCTGTCGTGCAGAAGCTCTATTCCAGGCAGACTCAAGAGGAATAGGTCTCTTTTCTCCTATGTAGCCCCCACTCAGGGTCAGAGCACTCACCTGGGAACAGTATATTGACAATACTGGACTCCTGTTGCTCTACCAGCTTGCTTATAGGGCAGAGGTGCATGCCTGAAGAAGCAAGCCAGAAAACATCACCCAGCACCTATTCATAAAGAAAATTTTCTTTTCTTTCTGCCACTTCTACACAGTGGCACCGAGGGTCTGCTTAGGGAAAGAGGACTGACTTTATGTGGAACAGATCGTGGAGAGTTCCATTCCTAAAAGCACTGTCAAAAATAATGGAGGGGCACCTGGGTTGCTTAGTTAGGTAAGCGTCCAACTCTTGGTTTCAGCTCAGTCATCATCCAAGGGTGGTGGGGTGGAGCCCTATGTCGGGCTCCGCGCTGAGAGTGGAGCCTGTTTTAAGATTCTCTCCCCATCTGTCCCTCTCCTCTGCCCTGCCTAGCTCTTACTCTCTGTCTCTCTTTCTCTAAAATAAAAAAAAAAAAAATGGAAATCTTGATGAGCAGTAATTAAGAGGGCACTCATAGCTCCATGGTACAGGTTACAACAAGCAAGATGACTGAGCAATCAGAAGTTTGATAACAGAGAAAACCAAGGAAAAAGTCAAGAAGACCTCTCCTGGGATCATAGTCAGCCCTAGGATTAGGAAGGCTGTGCATAAGCACAAGGCTGCAGTTACTCAAGAGCAATCAAACTAGGACATAAGGTAGACTTTAAAGCAGTCCTCAAGCCTCACACAGATCAAACAACAAGGGACAGGGCTCTCACTGGCACTAAGCTTGACGTAAGCACAACCTCTAACCACTGGCTGAACAATAAGCCTTTCTGACCCAGAGGTGATTCCTAGGAAATCAGGCTTAAAAAGTAAATCACACTTTTCCAAGTAGACTGGAAGAGTGTGTGCATGCTCAAAGTTGTGCCCTCTCACAGGTGATAAGAAAGGGAAAATCCAAGCTGCTACTACCTGGCTCAGTGCAGGGTAGAAACCGATTCCTTGAACTGTGATAGCAGCCTCCAAGCCACACATACATCCAATGGCAAAGGATAAAAATCTAACTGGCTAAGAGTGCTTAAGCATAATCTCTGACTGGTAAAGTGCCCTATACTGACCCAAGGGTGACTCCTAGGTTGCCAGGTAAAAGATAAAAACCAAGAAGAAATCTGAACAGGAACATCAGAGGCTGTATACCGTAGAGGAAATAAGTTTCATGGAGTCAGTTCAGCCAAGTCACTAAATAAACAACCAAGCAAACAACAACAGTATCAACCACTCCGGGAGATGGGATCAGTATCTAAAGTTGCTTACTGTGTTATCTAAAATATACAGTCGTTGGGACGCCTGGCTGGCTCAGTTGGTGGAGCGTGAGACTCTTGATCTCAGGATTGTAAGTTTGAGCCCCACATTGAATCTAGTGATTACTTAAAAATAAGAAATCTTAAAAAAAAGCCAAAACCAAAAACAACCATCCAGGTGCCTGGGTGGCTCAGTCAGTTAAGCGTCAGACTCTTGGTTTCTGCTCAGGCCATGTTCTTGTGGTTTCGTGAGTTTGAGCCTGGCATTGGGCTCTGTGCTGGCAATGTGGAGCCTGCTTGGGATTCTCCCTCTCTACCCCTCCCCTGCTCACACTGTCTCTCTCTCTTTCTCAAAATAAATAGATAAACTATTAAAAGGTTTTTTAAAATATCCAATTGTCAACAAAAAATTTATGAGACGTGCAAAGGAACAGGAAAGTGTGACCTGTACATAGGAAAAAAAGCAAATAATAGAAACCGCTCTTGAAGAGACCCAGAGGACTGATTTAGCAAAAACTTCAAAGCAGCCATTGTAAATATGTTCAAAGAACTAAAAGGAGACCATGTCTCATCAACTAGAGAGTATCAGTAAAGGGACAGAAATTACCTATACCTACATCTGTATCTGTTTCTATATCTATATATTTTATATGTAAATATAAGTATAAAAGAACCAAATGGAAATTCTGGAGTTGAAAAGTATAGTAACTAACATGAAAATTTCACTGAAAGGACTCAAAAGGGCATTAGAGTTGACACAAAAGAATCAGCAGACTTGTAGATATATCAGTTATAGATTATGCCATCTGAAGACCAGAGAGGAAAAAAGAATGAAGAAAAATGAACAGAGCCTCAAAGTAAATGTGGGACACCATTAAGTACATTAACATATGCAGAGTCGAAGGTATAGGAAGAAAAGAGGTAGAAAAAGTATTCAAGGAAATAATGGCTGAAAACTTTCCCACTTTGGTGAAGAACATTCATCTGCACTCTACTAAACTGAGCAAATTCAAAAGAGGACAAATGCAAAGAGAATAACAGCCAGACATAGCATAGTGAAAATATAGAAAGCCAAGGACAAAGAGAACATCTCTAAAGCAGCAAGAGAAAAATACTCCACATGTACAAGAGAACCCCAGTACGATTAACAGCTGACTTCTCATCCAAGCAGTGGAAACTAGAGGGTATATTCAAGGTAGTAGAAGAACAAACAGTGTCAGGCCAGTCTCTTAAACCCAGTAAAACTATTTTTAGAGAATGAAGGTGAAATAAATACCTCCCCACATAAACAAAGGCAGATGGAATTTGTTTCTAGCAAAACTGCCTTTCAAGAAATACTTAAGGGAGTTGTTTAGGCTGAAAGCAAGTGATACCAGACAGTAATCCAAATTCACCGTAAGAAAACAAAAGAGCACTGGCAGTGGTATCTAATTAATTATAAAAGACAATATAATGGCATTTTCCCTATTTCTATTTTTTTTTTAATTATTTATGTTTGTTATTGAGACAGAGGAAAACAGAGCGTGAGTAGGGGAGGGGCAGAGAGAGAGGCAGACAGAGAATCTGAAACAGGCTCCAGGCTCTGAGCTGTCAGTACAGAGCCCAATGCAGGGCTCAAACCTACAAACTGTGAGATCATGACCTGAGCCGAAGTTGGATGCTTAACTGACTGAGCCACCCAGGTGCCCTTCCTGCTTCTGTTCTTCACTAATTTCACGAATAATTTCACAAAGCAATATTTATATGTTTGTATATGATTTTATATACATATATAACTTTATTATTAGGTTCATCTACAGATGTAAAATATTTACCAATGACAGCACAAAGGAGGTGAGTGGGGAGCAAAGCAGTACTGGAATAAGGAAATAATGCCATAGTAAGAAATGAAGAAAACTTAAAACGGAAAAATAAGAAGGTTGATTTAGCAAACTCTGTAAACATTATCAGTATGTGAATGCTCTGCTTTCTTCTCTCAGCTTCCTCAAAAGACATAGCATTACATAAAATAATAATTATAGCAACGTATTGTTAGATTTGTAAATGTTAAATGAGAAAACATCCACATAACATAAAAAGAGAAACAGTAGAGGAAGAAAGGAACAAAGAGCACATGACCCATGTAGAAAACAGCTAAGTAGCAGATGTAAATTCCGTCATTTTGATAGACATTAAATATCATGAGTTTACCTTATCCAATCAAAAGACAGAAATTATCAGATTAGATTTTTTAAATATCCAGATACACAGGAGACACACTTTAGATTCAGAGGTGCAAAAAGGTTGAAAATAAAAGGGTGTAAACAGATATACCATGTAAGCAGCAACCATAAGAGAGCTGGAGTGGTTATGCTACCATCAGACAAAATAGACTCGACTTTTTAAAAGTTTTTGTTTATTTATTTATTTATTTAGAGAAAATAGGCGGGGGAAGGGCAGAGATAGAGGGAGAGAGAATCTCAAGCAGGCTCCACCCTGTCAGCACAGAGCCCTACGTGGGCCTCGATCTCACAAACCGTGAGATCATGACCCAGCCGAAATCAAGAGTCAAGCCCTTAACTGACTGAGTCACCCTGGTGCCCCAAGACAAAATAGATTTTAAACAAACAAACAAACAGTGTTACTAGACATAAAAGAATACTTCATAATGACAAAGTTCATCAAGAAGATATAATAATTATACCTATATATGGACCTAATAACAGAGCCCCCAAAATACAGGAAGCAAAAGCAGACAGGATCAAAGGGAGAAAGAGATGTCAATAATGGTTGGAGATTTCAATGCCCCACCTTCCATACTGGGTAGAAGATCAGCAAGGAAGTAGAAGAGTTGAAGAATGCCATAAACCAACTGGACCTGATGGACACGTAGAGAACACTTCACCCCAAAAAAGCACAGTGCATATTCTTCTCAAGTGCACATGAAATATTCTCCAGATGAGACCATATGTTAGACCACGAAACAGCCTCAACAAATTCAGAGGGTTGGTAGCATACAAAGGACATACTCCAGTCACATTGGAATTAAATTAGAAATCAACAACAGAAGGAAATTTGGGAAATTCACAAATATGTGGATATGAAACAACACTTCAGAATAACAAATGAGTAAAAAGAGAGATCACAAGGGAAATTACAAAATATCTTGAGAAGATGAAAATGAAAGCAAAGTATATCAAAATTTATGGGATAAAGCTAAAGCACTCCGAGAGAAAATTATATCTGTAAAGGCTCGTTTTAAAATTGAAGGAAGATCTCAAGTCAATAACCTAAACTTCCACTTGAAGAAACTACAAAAACAAGAGCCAGCTAAACTCACATCAAGCAGAAAGAAAGAAATAACACAGATCAGAATGGAATTGAAATAGAGAGTAGAAATACAATACAGAAAAATCAGTGGAAACAAAAGTCAGCTCTTTGAGGGAAAAAAAAAACAAACAAACAGAAATTATAACAGTTCCTAGAAGAAAGCTCTGACATTGGCCATAGGAACATTTTTCTCAGTATGTCTCCTCAGGCAAGGGAAACAAAAGCAAAATGAAACTATTGGGACTACACCAAAATAAAAAGCTTTTGCACAGTGAAGGAAACCATCAACAAAATGTCAAAGCAACCTACTGAATGGGAGAAGGTGCTTGCAAATTATATATCCAATAAGGGGGCTGATATCCAAAATATATGAAGAACTTCCACAACACCAAAAACACCCATAAATAACTTGATTTAAAAAACAAGCAAAGGACCCGAATAGACATTTTTCCAAAGAAGACATACAAATGGCCAACAGACACATGAAAAGATGCTCAGCATCACTAATCATCGGGTAAAGGCAAGTCAAAACCACAATGAGATACCACCTTACACCTGTCAGAATGGCTAGAATCAAAAAGACCAGAAATAAAAAGTGTTGGCAAGGATGTGGAGAAAGAGGAACTTCATTCACTGTTGGTGAGAATGCAAATCGGTGCAGCCACTGTGGAAAACAGTATGGTGTTTCCTCAAAAAATTAAAAATAGAATTACCGTATGATCCAGTAATTCCACTGTTGGGTATTTACCCAAAGAAAATAAAAACACTAATTTGAATAAATAATATGCAGCCCTATGTTTATTACAACATTGTTTACAGTAGCTTGCCATTTGCAACACTAGAGGGTATAATGCTAAGTGAAATAAGTCAGAAAGATAAATATCATATAATTTCATTCATATGTGGAATTTAAGAAACAAAACAAGCAGACAAAGAAAAAAGAGACGAAGAAAAAAGACAAACGAAACAACAGACTCTTAAATACAGAGAATAAACTGGTGGTTGCCAGAGGAGAGGTGGTGGGGGGATGGATGAAATAGATAGAGGGATTAAAAGTACACTTATCTTGGGGCGCCTGGGTGGCTTAGTCGGTTGAGCGTCCGACTTTCGCTTAGGTCATGATCTCACGGTTCGTGGGTTCGAGCCCGCGTCGGGCTCTGTGCTGACTGCCAGCTCAGAGCCTGGAGCCTGTTTCAGTCTGTGACTCCCTCTCTCTCTGACCCTCCCCTGCTCACGCTGTCTCTCTTTCTCTCTCCTAGAAATAAACAAAAACATTAAAAAAAAATACACTTATCTTGATGAGCACTGAATAATGTATAGAATTGTTGAATCATTATATTGTACACCTTAAACTAATATAACACTATGTTCATTATACTTCAAATAAATAGCCACCAAAAAATTAAGAAAAGAGTTAGTCAAATGATTCTATTTACAATCGCTTCAAAAATGAAGTATTTAGGAGTAAATTTAACAGAAGTACAAGTATGACCTGGGGACCAAAAAGTATAAAGAAAACTTAAATGAATGGAAAGATATTTTGTGCTTATGGATCAGAAGATGTAATGTTGGTAAGATGGCAATACTCCCCAAATTGAGGTACATATTCGATGAAGTCCCTGTCAAAATATCAGCTTGCTCCTCTGCAGGCAGACCTTTGAGGAGTATGACAAAAAGAAGAAAGAAAATGAGAAGAAACTATGCAGTTGGAAAAGAATTCCTGCTGTTCAAACCCTAAATTAATCCTCACTAAAATGAGTGACTACAGGCCTAGGATAAGAATCAATCCCTAAAGGGAAGAACCAGACCTTAATTTACAGAACTAGTAAGTACTTACAACCAATAATTAAAAGTCACCCATTTTCCCCTCATTCACAAAATGGTTTCTTTTTTATTTCCTCTTATGTGCAGGGTTTTGTTCCTTCAGTCCCATCTAGCACAGTTAGTTAAGCTCTCTTCGGTCAAGGAGTTTCTACTTTGGTACTTTAGAAGGGAACTTAGAAGAGACCCATATGCACCCTGTAAAAAGTGATATACATTGTAATAGAGTGCTACGGTGCTATGGGCATTCGGAAGTAGCATTTCAGCTGAACTCAGACTTGCAGTGTTGGGTAGGAGAAGGGCACTCCAATCAGAAGAAGCAGCATAAGAAATGATGGAGCGTTGCTTTTGGCTGGTGGTTTTGAAGGCAGGTAATGAGAGAGCATCTAGGGCCACGTTATGTCCCAGCGCTGCCACTGACTAGCTGCGTGACCTTGAGAAAGTCAACTTCTCTCGGTCTGAGCGTCCTCTTTAAAAAATGTAGATAACACCACCGCCTACTTCAGCGTTACTGGGAAAATTGAATGAGACCACACACATTAAGCACCTGCCACACTGTCTGGCACAGAGTAAGTGTTCAATAAATGTTTCTTCTGTTTTGGAGTCCACTCCAAATGGACTAAGTTAAGGCTTTTGAGCTTTTCTGTTGTGGGGAGCAATACATAAAGATTTCAGATAAGGGTATAACATAATCAGAGCAACGCCTTAGGAAGATTAACGTGGCAGCGGGTTATCTGGAAGTGAGTTGAAGGGGAGACTGGAGGAAGCCACAGCAATAGTTCAGGAGAGGTAATGTGAGCTTGAATTTGAGTGTATAACATAATCAGAGCAACGCCTTAGGAAGATTAACGTGGCAGCGGGTTATCTGGAAGTGAGTTGAAGGGGAGACTGGAGGAAGCCACAGCAATAGTTCAGGAGAGGTAATGTGAGCTTGAATTTGAGTGTTGATAGTAGTAGAACCATATGAAAGTACTGAGAGTTTGCTGGTGTCATAACACATATCGGAAGCATAGGAGAAGGAACAGGTTCTAAGATGAACATGGAAAGGCCAGTTTTATACAGCCTGAGGTACCAGTGGGACTCCCAGGAAGGAATGAGTGACGGGCAACTGGAAATTCAGTCCTAGAAATCAGGGCTGGGGGAATGACTTTAGAGTTACTGACCAGAAGTTATGGCCAAGAGGTTGTATGAGATTACCAAAGAAAAATATGGGGAGAGAAGAGAAGAGAATTAAGGACAGAAAGAACCCTTAGAGGTGGGAAAACGAAGAGAAGGCAGGTCGTTTGACTTTCATTGCCTTTCATAAAACTTTGGGTGTTGCTATCTAGTGTCCCATACTCTGCCTTCACGAAGACCTCTGAACTGCCTGTTTTACTGTCTTCCTCACCACCTGCAGTGGCCCTTACACATGCTCTATAGACGGATCCGTGTGTTCGCACATCGCCCACAAAACTTTTCCCCCCTGAGGTTGACCCAACAAGATCTATTAAGATGCAGACCAGTCTTCTTACTGAGTGAACACTGGCTTTGAAGAACATTCGGGGTGCTGTAAGAAGCTAACGTTTGAGATGTCTTACATATGTTCTCAAAAATTGCAGAGAAAACTGCGTGGTCTCGACATCCAGTCAGGTGGCCTATAATATATGCCTGACTCTTTCTCATTGAAAATTCGAGAGTTAATTTATTACCTTGAACCTTCTTTGGTTTTCTGTAGGGAAGACAGAACAGTGATATGGGTAAAAATTGGGGTGGGGGTCCCCATCCTACTGCATGATTTTAAATTGCCTACAGATTTCATGGCACCAGTTTTTTTTTTTTTTTTTTTTTTCGTTAATCCCTTCATCAGTCATTGCACATAGCAGTCAGAAATGGGAGGGGACTCAAGATTACTGTCCGGTGCTTTCCTGAAGAAACGAGGGAGTGCCTGTTTGCCCTGACAGAGGGGAGCTCTTTTGCCCTAAGAGGGAAATGACTTGAATTGGCCGATTCGATTTGTTTGTTCCTGACTAGCACCCTGTGTTTTAATTAACTTTTACAAGTGAATAATGGGCAATAGCCACAATCCAGTTGGCTGGCAAAGGAACTGTATGGTGTTCTGTTGCAATATGAAAAAATATGCCTAAGTCTTTGATACTGGAAGGTTTTTGTGACACGTTAAAATTAACGAGCTGGCTCAGTTTTCCTCCACATATTCTACTGGGCTTTTTATGACCTTTTTTTCCATTCTCTTGTTAGGGGATTTTGATTTGTGTGTCTGTTTTTTGTTTGTTTGTTCTTCTGCCTTTCCTTGCATTCTGGGAACTCCTAAGTCAGGCTGGTTTCAATCCTATTTTCAGAATTCTTACCAAGATCAACCTGGTCTTGTTATATCCAGATGCTGACTTTGCTACCTTTTGACCTCAGCTCTCCCTTCAGAGTGATTGCTCTCTCAACAAGTTGCACGAGTTGACGGGTTTGGAGTTTGGGGATTGAGTTGCATTCCCAACCTGAAATGCTCTGTGGATAAAAGCTCGAGTCAGTTTTAATGCAGGAAATTTGGAGAGAGGCTCCACAGGATAAGAATATATTGAGCTTATATTGTGAAAGCTTAAATTTTAATTTCCTCTTCTTCTTGCAGTAAGTACAAGTGGATCCTGGGAGAGGAGCCGGCAGAGAAACGAAGAAGGCTCCAGAGTGAGAGGACAACACCTCCTCTCGATTATTCCATGCCCGGCCCTTACAGGAGGGTTGAGGCAGCCGTTGCCTACCCAGAAGGGGAGAATAGCCATGATAAATCCATTTCTGAGAGAAGCACACCACCATACCTTTCCCCAGAATACCCAGAAGCAAGCAAGAGTACCAGTCAGAGTAGGGAGGTCTCCGTTCTATATTCAGGGGCCCAAGACCACCACCAGGGGTCCCTGCTCCCTGAAGAATTAGAAGATCAGATGCCAAGATTGGTAGCAGAAGAGTCTAACAGAGGCAGCGCAAACATAAACAAGGAGGAAGTGAACAAGGGACCCTTTGTAGCCGTCGTGGGTGTCGCAAAAGGTATTAGAGATTCAGGCGCTCCCATTCAGCTGATCCCTTTTAACAGAGAAGAGCTTGCTGAGAAAAGAAAAGCAGTCGAGTCCTGGAGCCCAGTGCCGTATTCCTCTGTGGCCTCTGTCACCACCCCTGCCGCAGCTGCTGGGGAGAAGGGCCAAGGTTATGAGGAGAGTGGAGGGCGCAGTACACCAAAGACCAAGAGCCAAAGCGAGCTGGAGGAACTGAAGAGAACCACAGAAAGACTGGAACGGGTTTTGGCCGAAAGGAATCTGTTCCAGCAAAAGGTTAGGGCCGCACCTTACCACTGGGGTATAAGACCTCATTTTGGCCAACGGAACAGACCGCTGGAGCTCTGGGTTTCGTATTCTGAGGCTCTTAACCGCAAGAAGCCGTTGAGTCCTTCTGTGCTGTGTCTCAGATTGAATGAGCCCCAGTGGGCTCCCCTCCCATGTTTGGGGATGGAGAAGGCCCGTAAGTGGAGTATGGATAGAGAAATCACAGAGTGAGTGTACTGGGGGCAATTTGGGGCACTCCCATCGCACGTGGGGGTCATTGAGTATGTGTTTCTTGGACTGCAGGTGGAGGAGCTGGAGCAGGAGAGGAATCACTGGCATTCTGAATTCCAGAAAATCCAAAACGAATTGGTGACCTATACCACCCAGGAGACAGAAGGCTTGTACTGGAGCAAGAAACACATGGGGTATCGCCAAGCCGAATTCCAGGTTCTGAAGGCCGAGCTGGAGAGAACCAAGGAAGAAAAGCAGGAGCTCAAAGAGAAACTGAAGGAGACAGAGACACACCTGGAAGTGCTGCAGAAGGCTCAGGTCTCCTACCGGACCCCAGAGGGAGATGACCTAGAAAGGTTAATTACTAGGGTTGAGTTATCAGCTTGTGAGTGCTAATGGGAAGCACCCCTGAGGACCCCCAGTCACTAGCCATAGATAAGGGCGGAAGCCTTAATTAATGCACAGGCCACCAAGGATTGAGGAATCCTTAGAGAGCCGCAGTCAGTCTCCCCGTGCTCGGTGGCACTGCACTTCCTTCTTTCTGTCTAGCTAATGGAAACCTAATTGTTGAGAAATGTAGGCCCGTTTTTAAGGAGCTTCGTTTTGTTCTGTTGGCTAATGACTTCATGTCATTTCTTCTGCCCCCTCACTGCATCATACAGGGCTTTGGCAAAGCTTACGCGGCTGCGTATCCACGTCAGCTATCTCCTTACTTCTGTCCTCCCTCACTTGGAGCTTCGTGAGATCGGGTTTGACTCAGAACAAGTGGATGGGATCCTGTATACGGTGCTGGAGGCAAATCACATACTGGATTGAACACCGGACTTAATACTCTGTACACCCTCCTGTACCCTGTTCTCCTCTCTTCTCTCTTCTCTTGTCTTCTCTCCTCTCCTCTCTCTCCCTCCTCTCTCCATCTCTTCCTCTCCCCGCCCCTTCCCTCTCTCTCTTCCTCGCTGTCCCTCTCCCTCTCACCTTTATGCCTTATATAGAAAATCTCCGAGTAAATCCTGGCTCTTACTCAGCCTGCTTCTTACTCAGTTTTGGTGTGGAGAAAGAGGCTAGTCAGTGGGCTTTCAGGACTTCCAGGAACAGAAAAGCAATAGTCACCAATACAGGTGACCTGAAAGCTGTGACTCTCATGACGTAGATACTCGTATATCCTTTCCGAAATGGTTTGTATCCGTTTAGGTGAAATCAGTCAGCGAACACCGGGTCCAACGCAGTAGGTGTGTGGGTTTAAATTAAGAAGTAGAACTCATGGTTTCAGCCTTCAAGGATCTAACAACCTAGTTGGAAACACAAGACACACACACACACACCAGGTCAAATAACTTGTACGAGGGAGTGGTACGAACATGACAGAGACATTCTGAGGGCGGGGGGAGGGAAGTCGAAGGAAGGCATCACCTCAGAATTGGGACCTAAACTAAGATTTGTTTAAAGCATGAGCATGACCACACTGTTAACGGTGGTCTTTCTTTAGGTGGTAGGACCATGGTTGGTATTTTCCCTTCTTGCTATCTTCCTGCCTTTTTCACATTTTCTATAATAAACCTGTTACTCTTCTTACATGGGAAAAAATAAATTGTTTTTAAAAAGAATGAGTAGGTTTGGATTTAGATATCAGATGAGAGACTGTTTAACATACAATTTTATATTTGTAATTTATGTTATATTTAGCATTATCTCTGGAAAAAATAGCGTGAACCAAAGCATGGAAAATGCTAGCATGTAAAAAATATGTTTGTTTGGCAGAAGTGATGGGCTCATGTAAAGGGAACTATAAAGGTTGAAGTATGACCCATCTACCCACCCTCACGTGGTATTTGCATTTTGATGAGGAGTTCTTGAAAAAATCTTCAGGGCTCAAATTTAAAAAAATATGTATGCACTGGGGCGCCTAGGTGGTTCAGTCGGTTAAGTGTCCAACTTCGGCTCAGATCATGATCTCACGGTTCGTGGGTTCGAGCCCCACGTTGGGCTCTGTGCTCAGAGCTTGGAGCCTGTTTCAGATTCTGTGTCTCCCTCTCTCTCTGACCCTCCCCTGCTCATGCTGCCTCTCTCTCTCTCTCTCTCTCTCTCTCTCTCTCTCTCTTTCTTTCTCTCTCTCTCTCAGAAATAAATAAAAACATTAAAAGTAATTTAAAAAAATTAAAAATATATATGTACCACCAAACTGGGATTTCAGGTAGTGGGGAGACTATTTTAGAGCAGGGAGATCTATTTGATACCCCTCGGAATCCACCACCTACCTAGTCTTGAGTCTAGTGCTGAGTACAGGGTTGATCTCATATTATCAGAAATAGTAAAACCTATACTCTTGTAAAAGTAGACATTTTGTTTATTCATTACTTTATTGTATTTATATAGCACATACTCTCCAAAGAGTTCAAGGTACTCTTCATAAGACGTTGAAGAATGGACACATAAAAGTATACCAGCAGTGAAAAAGAAGTAAAGGAGAAATTTTAAAAGAAGGGAGTGGGGTAGGTGAGATCAAGCAGTCACAATGGGACTAGTCAGTGCAGAGAAACATTTTGGATATTCTGTTTTCCTCTACAGGGTTACAGAAGACTCTCAAGCTTATTTTACCTCCTTGGAGAGGAAGCCTATCATAGGGACTCTAGTGAGACTGTCAGGAGTGAGGGGAGGCCGGAGCCAAGCTTCACCATCAGAATGAGAACTGAAAGATCCCCCTGGCCCCCTCGCTCTCCCCTCACTGCAGCTGTGGACTGCCATGTGGTTAATCTTCGTGTCAGATAGTTGGGCCGTGATATTGAAGGCCCCAGTTGTCTAAATGTAAATATTCCTGAGAAAGGGGGAATGTATTCAGCTCTTCTGTCAGTGATGCTTGTTCTTCAGATGGGGGCTATGAAAAGGTAGAGACTTTGCACAGATATGGACAATATGGTTGGAAGATGGTGTGGGAAAAATTTAGAGCATTAAAGTTGCAGCCTATGAAGAGTGAGCGTGTGTGTGTGGGGGGGTGAGTGAGGGCAAGTAGGAAGAGTCAGGTGCATGTGTGTGTGTGTGTGTGTGTGTGTGTGTGTTGGGTGAGTGAGGGCAAAGTAGGAAAGAGTCCAGGTGTGTGTGTGTGTGTGTGTGTGTGTGTGTGTGTGTGTGTGTGTGTTGGGTGAGTGAGGGGCAAAGTAGGAAAGAGTCCAGGCAACTGGGCTTTAAAACAAAAAAGTTGGAAAAAAAATTAACTCCTCTCTACTAGTGCTTACTCTCAGCCCATTTCCCAGGACAATTACCTCTGTGAGTCCATTTACCGTGATGCCAGAATTACCTCTTTGTTACCTATTTACAGAGAGACTGCCAGCATGAGGACCCTTTAACCAATGTTCAGTGCCATGGTGGAGAGATTAAAAAGTGTCACCCAGCTTTACCAGAGCTAATATAGTGTGGAGGCAAAAGACATCTGGAAGAAGAAAGTGGGTGCCTCCTTCTGGCTGTCCTATTAGGTTAATATAATCATAATTGCCCTTCAAATGTCTCTCATAATTTATCTTTGGACTTTTCTCCAATCAACATTTAGGTCCTTATTATCTCGTGCCTTAAGAAGTGAAATAGGTTCTTAATTCACCCCCGTTTCCTCCTGTTCTCACTCCTTCCGTCCCCTCTATTCACGACCACTAAATTACTTTTAATAATCTCATCAGGTTATGCCTCCACTCAAAGACTTGCTAGTGCTCCCCATTGCCAAGCAAGTGTAATACAAAGTCCCGTCCGCTGTCACTGTGAGCTCTAAAGTCCTTTTTTAACATTCCAAACACAACCCTCATTCCATCCAAGCTGAACTAGTTTTCAGTGTCTGAACCTGCCTTGAGAATTTCTCCTCCACCTTTGCTCTTCCATTTCTTTAGCCTGGAATGTTCTCTCTCATCATCTTTCCTTTGGTTCAAATGTCAACTCCCCCACCTCCACCCAGTTCCTCTGACTAACCCAGCCAGGCAGAACATTTTCTCTGAACATATAGGCTTTGTGTCATTTCTGAGGCCCTTACCACAAACTTCCTTGTCCTCTCTTCCTATTAGAAAGCTCTAGATTCAAATATATAGCTGCCTACTCGACATTTACATTTACACGTCGTACAGGCATTTCAAATAAAATGTGTTAAACAGTGACACACACACCCTGGGACTGTTCCTTCCCCCAGTTTTCCTTGTTTTAGAAAATGGCACCTCCACCCACCCAATCACATAAGCTAGAAACCTGGAAGTCATCCTTAACTTTCCTCTTTTGTAGTCCCCCACATTCAGTCTGTCAGAAAGTCTGTCAGTTCTATCGCCAAAGTATATCTTGACTTTACTTTTTACCACAGCTACCTTAGCCCAAACAACCATCATCTCCCACAGATCATTACAACTCGTAACTGGTGTCCTTGCTTCCACTCTGGTTCCCACGGTCGTCTTATAACAGCAGCCAGATTTTTAAAAAATACAAACCAGATTACGTAACTCCCTGCTTAAAGCACTTCAATGACTTCCCATTGCGCTTGGAGTAAAACCCATACCCGTTACTTCATCTGGCTTGTCTCTTGCTATTTTTCATCAGATCTCACTTTTGGTCTTCCCACTGAAACATGTCAGGCTCTTTCCTTGGAGCCTTTCCCCGTACTGTTCCCTCTTGTAGAATGCTCACGTCTCCAGTTTAGGCATGGCTGCCCATTCCTCATCCTTCAGGTCCACTTTCTCAGGCCTTCCGTGCAGCCTTTTTTTCCTTTCTCTACCCTACTCTGTCATTATTTCCTGTCTTGTTTAATTCCTGGCACTTCTCACAATGTGCCGTTACCTATTTGGCTGTTGACTTTCACCCATTCGAGAAATACTCACTGGCTACCTACTGTGTGCCCTGTGATACAGAGTGGTAAATACAACACGCATGATGTCTGTCTGCCTCTTCCCCTAATGAGTTCCGTGAAGGGAAGGGCCTTGCACACTTTTGCCAATCAGTTTATCGCAGAGCTGATCATAGTACCTGTAGGTACTAGTATATAGTAGATAATGAGTAAATAATCCTTAATGAATGAGTTAATCATGGGAACTTCTCAATATTTTCATCTCCCTCAAGAACCTACAATAGTGCCTCATTCGTAGAAGAAGGGTATGAACAAGGTAGATCATAGTCTTGAACCTTAAATTCTGCAGATGCAAAACTGAAATAGCAAATGGAACAAGTTGTAGGGGTCAGTCAGTGTGAGCCAGAGCTGCCTAGTGTTTTCTCTTTGGTTGAGTTTTCATTTGGATGATTGAAAAGGCTACCAAAGGAGAAAGGGAATATAGGTGTTCTTTCCCACAGACTCCAGATGTTATTGAAAGGAAGCTGCCTGGCATGCAATTTTAAAATATAGAGGATACAGAATACAATCAGGATAAGTCTATAGGGACCAGATCTTGGGAGTGAGGGAAAAAAAAAATTCTGTTCTCTTTTTCCAAGAGCACCAATAGCTTCTTTCAAGAGAATAAAGAAGAGCTATCCTTAAAGAGCAGACAGAGCAAGCCTCAAGGAAATAAGTTCCTGGCCCATGTTAGGAAGTCAGTACATGCTTGTTGGATGAACAAATTGGCACCTAGTGGGGGACCAGGTCAGAGACTTTGCAGAAAGATATGTTGTCCGTGTCTGGTGATTGCAAATAATCTGGGACAATCATTTAGAAGCAGAGACTTAATCAGCAGGCTCTCAGTTCCCAGAGGCACTCCCCACATAGAACATGTTTCAGAGTCCTGTACTATGAGTCAAAAGCTCTTTCTGTGGGGCAGGGGCAGGGGAGGTCTGGGTGGATCAGTCGGTTATGCATCTGACTCTTGATTTTGGCTCATGTCATGATCCCAAGGTTGTGGAATCAAGCCCCGAATCAGGCTCTACGCTCAGCACAGAGCTTAAGATTCTCTCTCTCTTTCCACTCTCCTCTCTCTCTCTCTCTCTGCCCCTTTCCCCAGCTCAAGCTCTTGCTCTCTTTCAAAATAAATAAACTTAAGAAATAAAAACTCTTTCCGTAGAACTGTGTTAGGAGTGAGGCATGAGGGTATGCTCAGGAAAGCTAGGGGTGGTGAGTTCAGGCTAAGTCAAGTGTAATTTTCCCAAAAGAATAACTTGGTCTTGGTGACAAGGACATCCCTAACTTAGAACTTCTCTTAGGCAGAGAAGAAATTCAGGGACCATACTTTTTGAATCCAAAGGGAGGGCACCTGGTTGGATAATAAACTAGACAGTTTGAGAAAACTAACTGTCTTGGGTATATGAAAGCTTTAGTCATTGAGACATAAATAGCATTCATTTTTTTCTAATGTAAAATGACTGCAGAAGAAATGTGTTTTGTTACTTGCCTCCATCCCCAAGTCCAGTTTTGATGTGAATCCTTGGAAACCCCCAACCCACTTGTAGATAAGAATAGTTCAAATGTTTTGTGTGTCTTCTGCGTGCCAAACACATTTCATACATCTGACCATTGAGTCCTCGGGGTCAGGCAAGATGACTTTAGGCAGAGGTTCTGGAAAATGTTCCCCAAAGGCCTGATTTTCCAGAAGACTGGAAACCTGTGAAGACTGAAAAGGCAGAGGTGTGTGGGGAGGGTTTTCCAGGTTGTAGGGAAGAGTATAAGTGAAGTCACAAGACTAGGTGTTAGGAGGGGGTGTGATAAAGCAACACCTGAGTGGGTTTGAGGAATATTGAATTATTTAACTTGGATCCTAAGGAACAGAATGGACCAAGGGCTTGGGAATACCAGCAAGACGGGGGCTATGCTAAATCTGTTAACAATGGAGCCTTTGTAGCCCATGAAATGGGAAAAGTGGTGGTTGTACCTCCCCCATTGTCCCAGCGTTGGGGACATTAACTTCAGTTTGAAGCTCCCTTGAACTAAGATTTTTCTCTAGGAGTAGGACCTGATTGATCATGGTTCTGTTCGACCTCAGATTTTCACAGATCTGGACGAAGGTCAAAGAGCCATCACCACTCCTTTCTTCTCCAGCTTCTCAAGTCTGCTTTTCCTCTGGCCTCTGTTAATGGAATCTGATGAGTACAAGTCTAGTCAAGGCCTCCAAGGGGTTCAGACTTTTGGAGAGAATCTTGAGAAGTTTTGACCTGGGAAAGCATATCCCTTGCAGATCTGTGGTGGGAAATATACTTGGTCAATTGCCCCCACTCCCTAAAGACACACTTTTTGGTGTGACTTTGACACTACCCTTTGGGTCACCGATATGCTTTGAATACAGTTAACCGCTTGTTCAAGACCTGCTATATATTTTACCAGGACCACAGAGAGAGGCAGGTATCCTTTCCATTTTACATATGATGAAACTAACATGTAAAGAATTGTGTCTCTCCCAAGGCCACACAGCTAGAGCATACAGAGGCCAAACCCAACCCAGGTTTGTCTGACTCCAAAGCCCAGGCTCTTTTCCCACTACACCATACTGCAGGTCCTGAGAAGAACTAATCTCATTTTCTTTTGATAAGAAAATGCTAAAGCCAGCCCACGGTGCTACTAGGAATTTCCAAGGAAGAGAGTTCCACGATCCCACACAATGTTTAACTGCCCTCGTGATCAGGAAATCGTTCACTCATGTAACGAATATCCCTCCAAACAATGTGGAAATTCATTTCCTCCTGACTGGGTTTTGCACTGGGGCTGTCACTTGGCAACTTTCCTGATATCAAAACAGCCATCAAGATCCTATTCTTACACTCCAGGAGGTCTTGGACTTGTTGGCCTCTGCCTGTGAGTGTTCTCACTGGCTCCTCTGCACCCCCACCCCCAACCCCAGACAGTGCTGAGGTGGACAAGTTTCTCAGGGAGTGAGAAAGTGACACTCGAGAACATACTGGCTTATTATTACACACAGAGGAGTAAAATTAACCACACAAAGTACTTCTGGAATTGTCGAGAAAAAGATGGCACCACCTTTCTCATCTTGTCGGCCTTTTTCTTGATTTCTACTCTGTCTCCATCAGAGGCCATTGAATCATTGAGCTGAAGAGTGTGTGTGCTTCTCAGAGAAGTCCCATGCTCCCTCAAGTTCCGTTTTTAAAAACCCATTGGACTCCTCTCATTCTGCCTCTTTTTAAAAAAACACTAAACTGAGAAACTAGTGCAAATACTGACGCCAGGTGCTAATCTAGGACCGAATGGGCTTCTCTTCCTAGAAAAACAGATGAGCTTTTTCATCAAGGCACACAGTACCTTCAAATTTTTTAAATATTTATTTACGAGAGAGAAAGAGAGAGAGAGAGAATAAGTGGAGGAGGGGCAGAGAGAGAGAGAGAAAGAGACACAGAAACCAAAGGAGGCTCCAAGCTCTGAGCTGTCACCACAGAGCCTGACACGGGGCTCGAACCTATGAACCATAAGATCATGACCTAAGCCAAAGCCGGACGCTTGACCGACTGAGCCACCCTGGTGCCCCTGCACTCAGTGCCTTTAAATCAGGAGAGCAGATAGCCTTTGTGGAGGATGCCAGTCCACCTCATTGCATCCCGTTGGGTAAAATCCCCGAAATAAATGCAAATGAAGAGGCTGCTTGTAGTTTTGGTGTTGCTGGCCTTTCTCCCAAACAACTGGCACAGAACTTTGTCAAATGTCACAGACTTGTGAAAGTGCTGTTGAAGAAGAAGGGTCGCCACTGAACCACTGGGTTGGCAGCCACACTGCTCATACTCATTTGGCATCTTATTTCACATCACATTATACATGTCTCTTTGCAAGCATGTGCATTCTTTCAGTGTTATCGCCACAAGGCCATGTTTGCAAATAGAAAGTTCTTCAGAACCCTCCGAAGGAAATGACTTGTGAAGTGGCGAGGGCACCGTTCTGAAGCCATGGGACCTGGGGGATGACAGGAAAACAGAACCCGATGACCTGCCTGTACAGTGACATCCTGCTCTGTTAATCTCTAAGACAACTGCCACCTGCCTCATGCAGAGATGAGGCCCGGAGCAGGGACCTGTAGGCAAGGGTTTACTGGCAATTCCTGAGCAGCAATCTTCAGGAAAGTGGTAGCTTGTGTGAGGCGGAGGGGGTGGTCAGATTACAGCTTCTGTATTGCTGTGCCCGATAACAACCTGTTAATATTTTATCAGTGATCACATCGCAGCATAGAGGAGCCACCACTTAGGGCCAGAGTGAGAGATAACCTGCTGGACTTCCTGTTTGAGGTTTTCTCTCCCATTGAGATAACAGAATTTCGCATCAAAGCTAGGAGCCGCTTGCTTGGGCAGGGAGACCAAGCTGGGCAAAGGCCACGCTTCAGGAGGTGCACATGCATTCCCCAGCCTGGGGCCTCTGTGTCCCAGAGTGGGCAGTTACAGGCACAAAAATAATCTGTCCATGGGCCCGGGGCTGAGTGAGAGGAAATGGTTGACGCTTCAAGGCCTCATTTGCCTTCCTCTAGCGCTGTGCCCCTCTCGCTTCTCTCCCCCCTCCTACGGCCTTCCACGTACGTGTGTATGTCTGTGTTTCTCCTCTGGTCCAGAGCCAAAAGGCCTCGGGTTACCTGGACGGACGCTGCCTCTGCTGCCTCTACCAATTTCCAGAGACCTGCCCCAGGAAACATGAGAGCGAGGAGGCTGAGCCCCAGGTCACTCTTTCCATCAGAGCGCCCAGGAGCCTGTGAGGGGCTCTGGGTTAGCTGTGCAGTATAGCCCTGTTTCCTCCTTAGCACTACTGTCCACCCTTTTCCTCCATTTCACATGGCACTTCAGCCATAAGAGGCAGTTTCTTTTGGTCTTCCTTCCCCTGGAAGCTTCAGTGGTACCAGACCCCCCACTTCATATGGATTCGGATTTGAGGGGCCCTACAAACCTTTCTAAACTAGCCCATGACATCTCTGTCTTATGGCACTTTTCTCTCACCTCTCACAGGACAGACTGTATCATGCCTCGTACCACACTTAAGTGTGCATGTCTTTTTTTTTAGACAGTTTAAAAAAAAAATTTTTTTTAAGTTTATTTATTTTTGAGAGAGAGCACTGTCAGGTCAGAGCAGAGCCCCATGCAGGGCTCAGACTCCTGAACTGTGAGATCGTGACCTGAGCTGAAACCAAGAGTTGGATGCTTAACCGACTGAGCCACCCAGGCACACCAGGTGTGCATGTCTTATCTCCCCTAGATCAGCTGTCAACTCCTGCAAGGCACAGACTTTACCTTGTCCACCCTTGTTGCACTCAAAGACCTCAGCACATTGTCTGACACAGAGTAAGGGTGCAGGTGGTATGGGCAGGCTGTCTGACTAGAGAGCTGGTCGAATGGATGTTTCACCAGCTGGAGGAAGGTCTCTCAGAAAGTTAGAACTTGCCTTTCCTCCAAGAAGCCAGTTTCGGCCTCCCCCTCCCCCATTAATGATCCCATAGGAGTAGGTCACTAGGGCCCCAAGGGGGAGAAAATATGAGTCACACTATTATCAGAGGAATGAGGGAGGGCAGAAACATCTCTCCTTGTGCAAGGGTCAGAGCCATCAGTTTGGGGCATAAACACAATGGCCTTCCCTATCCCCTCGGTTGTGGCTAATCTAAATTACTTTATGATGGAAGGCAATGGGGTGAGCTGAAAGACGTTCAGCTTGGACTCAGACACGGGGAGATTTCTAGGAAACTATTTAGAGTAAGGATTTTCTTGTTCAACCAGCCGAAGGGAACACTTGCTTTTTATAGGGTCTGCCCCGGTTTTTCTAGTTGAGGATGAAATTCTACCTTCCTCTGTAGAATCTTCCCTGGTGAAAAGGAAGGAGGACATCCCAGGGCAGCCTCATCCAAAGATGAAGGGAAGCTCTGTGCCCTGTTTCTCTCGAAGGTCCTTATATCCCAGCAGCAGACCGGGACAGGACGGCAGCAGGAATCTGAAGAGCAAAAGGCACTCAAGCCTTCTGAGACAGAATCCCAGAACCATGTTCCTGTGGGAAGAATTTCCAAGCTTATAGTCAGACTCTGACACTAGGTGACTTT
This sequence comes from Proteles cristata cristata, assembly GCA_017311185.1. NCBI lineage: Eukaryota > Metazoa > Chordata > Mammalia > Carnivora > Hyaenidae > Proteles > Proteles cristata. The sequence continues at coordinate 45,910 of JAESUZ010000379.1, read as the reverse complement.
AAGGAATTTACTCACCTCTCTGGGCCTCTATTTTCTCTCCTGTAAAAGACCTGCTTCATTCCGGGTATTCGGAGAATACAGTGAAATTGTGGATCTGAAAGTGCTTTGGCTGCCAAGTGGTGGGTCACCAGACTTGTGCCCACTCGGCACAACACAGTCAACAAAGCAGCCCCATCTTCCGGCCCCTAGTGGCCATGAAAGCACTCGGGTTCCTGGTGCCAGACGGGAGGCATGACCTCTTATTAAACTTCTGTTCAGAGAGCCCTTTCCATGCTATTCCTGCTGCCGCCAATCCCCTCTAAACAGGCTTGGGATTGGTGGGGGGCTCCTGGGTGGCTCGGTCAGTTAAGCGTCTGACTCTTGGTGTCTGCTCAGGTCATGTTCTCCCAGTTCGTGGGATGGAGCCCCACATCGGGCTCTGAACTCTCCGCCCCCCTCCCTCAACCCCGCCGCTCCCTCCCTCATGCTCTCTGTCTCTCTCAAAATACATAAATACACTTTAGTTAACTTTTTTTAAATAAATGGGGTTGGGTGCTGGGGTCCAAGCCTCTGCACCAAAGAAGGCCTACTTCAGGAGTGCAAGGTAGTACTGGCTTCTGCGTGCTGAGGCCCACTAGGTCCGGGGCTGGGTAAGCTGAGTCCTGCAAGGCCGCACTATTGTCATTGTTGCCACGGTTAACATCTTTATGAATCAGGCTTTGTTAATTCCCAGTGAGGCCAAATCATTGGCCTCCCAAACTCTCACATCTCCAGAGTTAGGGAAATTAGAACTGAGGTGTTGTGTCTTACTCAAAGGTAAGCTTGGCATCCCCCGCCCCCTGCCCCCCGCAGATGGCAGCCAGCCAGCTTGGCAGGAAGGGTGGCCCACTCAGTGAATTGGCCCTGCTCTCCCACATCCACCTCAGGGGAGACAGAAGAATTTATGTGTCCCCAGTGTGACTTTGCTGGCCACAAGTTTGTTTCCACTGGCACCTTGGGGACCCTGGAAGGCTCTTCCAATTATTGGATCAGCAGAGTCCTATTTAAGGTGTCTCCAGACTGGAGCACTAACACCAGCAATGTGGCCCTGAGAAAATCTCTTTACATGTGGGCCTTGGTTTCCCCATTTGCTGAATGGAGGTTGTCAGATCTATTTTGCCTTCTTCACAATACTGGTTCAGAGGATGAAAGGAATAAATACATAGCCATTTAGTAAATAACTTCAATGAAATGATTATGAACAGGGAGGGGCCCTGGACAAGATGAAACGATTAAGGTTCCCTGGGAAGGTTGGGGGGGTGTCTTTTTTTAATTTTTTAAAAATGTTTATTTTTGAGAGAGGGACAGAGTGTGAGCAGGTGAGGGGAAGAGAGAGAGGGAGGCACAGAATCCAAAGCAGGCTCCAGGCTCCAAGCTGTCAGCACAGAGCCCAACGCAGGGCTTGAACTCACAAACTGTGAGATCATGACCTGAGCCGAAGTCAGATGCTCAACTGACTGAACCACGCAGGCGCCCCCATCTTGCTTTCTTAATGTCTCAGTTAAAGTCTAGAATTTTTTATCCACCCAGTGGGGAGAAAAGCCAGTCTCTTTTCTTTTCTTTTTTATATTTGTTTGTTTGCTTGTTTGTTTAGAGCGCATGAGCAAGGGAGGGACAGACAGAGAATCCCAAGGAGGCTCCCTGCTAACAGCACAGAGCCTGATGTGGGACTGCATCCCATGAACTGTGGGAACATGATCAGAGCCAAAATCACGAGTCAGGTGCTTAACCGACTGAGCCAGCTAGGCGCCTCAGGAGTAAAACTGGTTTCTACCCCTCCTCCCCTTTGCCCTGTTCTGTCTGTCACATCTGCCCTGTCGGGGCCCTTTTGAATTAATAAAACAGTAACAAAAGTACTCAATCAACCAGTGTTTATTGATCACCTACTATGTGCCCAGCACTCTTACAGATAGTCTGGGGGATACAGAGAGGTCTCAGATATGGCCCCTACCCTCTAAGAGTTTACAATGTATTTGTGAAATCAGATACACACACATGAAAAGATAACTGTCCATCCAAAAAATGTGAATAATAAGCATCAAAGAAGCAATATTTACACGTCGAGGGTTGGAGGAGGGAGGGTAGGAGAGGGACGGAGTGGTCAGAGGAGACTAGTGTTGGAGGTGGTGCTGAACAAGTTCTTCAGACATGAGGAAGACGTGGGTAAGTGGAGAGGGCCTTCCAGCTTCAGAGAAGAGCTTAATCACAGGCGAGAAGGTGAAAAGGTGAAAGGCATGTTAGAGACAACCAGTGAGTCCCTTCTGCTGGCCCCAAGGTTTGGGGAGGTGGACAAGAGTTTGCCAGAAGCTGGGCGGGCATGCTTCGGCTGGTGAGGGAAAATGTGTTTGCTTTAGCTGTGTGACTCCCACCCCCGACTCCATCCCCAGGGGAAATGGAACATTTTTCACACTTGGCACTGAAACTGTGTCCTGGGAACCACCCTCTACTGTCCCACCTCAACTGAAATCCCAAGCAGCAGCTCAGCTATGGCTTAGATCGGGGGCTACAGCTCATTGAGCATTGTTGTTCCGTGAGGAAACCCTCCGACACCTTCTAGCAACTCTTGAGATGTCTGGTGAAGGATGGGGCCAACCTGAAGGGTGACGGGGGCCCTGCTTGGCGCTGCGGTCACTCAGAGGCTCTGTACTGCTCTGTGGGGAGACCCCAGGGGACTGACTGCAGAGTTTGGGCTGATTTGCCATTAGGGAAGCTGCCTCTCTCTGGCCCAGTAGAAACACCCACTGGAGTGTCCACCCAGCTTCTGAGACCAAAGTTCTTATTCTTTCTTGGGTGGCATCAAGGAGTGGTCTCTTCTTCAGTCCCTCATGGTTCCCACTCTTTCATCCCCCAGCCAAGAGTCATCTCTAGAAAAACTAGTTTCCTCTTCCTAAAGAAATCACTGTGTAGGACCCGTAGCCTTGTTTCTCAGCAGGAAGCCAGATCAAGGGGAGACACGGGCTTCAGTGAAAGTTGGGGCTGCAGCTTCTGGGGAAGTTCCTCAGTGGAGTCAGAGTCTGCTGCTGCCTTGAGCTTTCCACCGTATCTTCTTTCTTTGTGCTTTCCTCTAGTGGGGAAGCCAGATCCCCAACCCACAACGGAAGGGAATTCCGGCAAATGCCCTGGGCAATGATTTTTTTGTGGTCCTCGGCTGCCTTCCCTCCCTCTCACCCTGCACCCAGTTATTCTCTGTTCCCTTGGTACCATGGGATGGTTTTATTTCAGTTCATGCACAAGCCAGGCTGAACACTGTGGAGTCATAACAACAATGGGACGGAGGCTCCGGACCTCATTACTGGCCAGTTTCTTTTGAGAGAAGCTTGGAAAGTTGGTGAGAGCCGTGCCCATAAAAGCCACCACTCTTTCTCTCCCCACATCTCCCAGCAATGAGCTAAGAGCCAGCAGCCAACCTAAAGAGGGAGGGTCTCCAGTCACAGAGAGGATTAGTCAGTGGGATATAATTAGTAGGTTTGGGAATGGATTCCCAGGTAAATCAAAGGGCAGAGGGGAGCTTCTGTGCCACGGCCTAGGGTAAGAGGATGGAGTTTGGAGTTGAGGGCTGAGGACTCCAGGTGGGGAATGGGTGGTGGGCAAGGTGAAGGAAACAGAAAGGCTGGCTTGGCAAGTATCTTGACATTTCAACCTGCACGCTGTCACACCAGTTCCCATTTCTGCCTTTGCCTGATCCAGTGGCGAAAGTCAGTCTATCCTCAGCAACACCTTCTGCCATGATCCAGTGGCAATGGCCCTCACCTGTGGCCCGGGGTGGGGGTGGGGGGCACTGTCCACTGTTTTTCACAGACCCAGCCACCCCCACCCCCGGCTCTGGTCCCTGGTTCTTCACACATACCCTGTCAGGCTGTAGGAGTTAAACTCACTCTTGACCTTGGGTGGTTGACCAGGCCTTGGAGAGCCCCGAGTTGCGAGGGGCTGGGCCTGGTAGGCGTCATAGTAGTTGGAGCGATTTCCCGGGAGTGGGCAGGAAAAGCAGAGGATGATTCCAGCTACCAGGGAGAACAGGGAGGAAATAATGCCCAGGTAAAGAGCCTCTCCGATCTCAAATTTCATGCTGTCAGGTACCAGTGGGGAGTAGAAGTCCCGCAGGATCCCATGAAGATTCCAGGCAACAGGGATGAAGCCCAGGAGTCCTCCAAGGATGAAAAAGACTCCACCCACCACTGCCAATCTGTCTTTGACTCGGGAGTCCTGGCAGAAGACTGTGCATCTCATGCCCACCACAGAGATCATGCAGGCCAACGAAGAGATGGCACTGGATGTCACCATCATGGCCTGGGCAGCCTGGATGTCAGCGGGCAAGCCTAGAAGTGTGCTGTAGATGTCACACTGGGTGATGCCTGTGCTGTGTGTAGCACATTCCATCCAGAGGCCCTTGGAGAAGCCGACTGCCGTCACGATGCTGGTGCCGACGTAGGAGCTGGTTCGCCAGCTGGGGAGCAGCATGGCCACCAGGGTGCCCAGCAGCCCCAGGAGGCCCAGGATGTAGCCTACAAGTTGGAGGCCAACAGAGGCCATGGCGGACCTCTCAGCAGAAGCGTCTTCAGGGCTGGCTTCCTTGCCGTCTGGCTGCAGCTCTTTCTCCTCGGATCTTGGTCTTTAAAAATCCCTCATTTCAGAGTGTCTCTTCCAGGCCAATTTCTCTCCTCCTTACAAGTGTCTGTGGGTGGCCACAAGCAGGCTCAAGAAGGCATCTAGAAGACCTAAAAAAATCCATAAACCAGATTAAATATTGACCAGAAGCTTATGAGAAACCAGAAAATGCTGGATGCCTTTTGACCTTTGTTATCTTTAGAAATAACACATGAGAAAGAAAAAAAAAAAAAAAAACAACTTTGAAAGTGGAGCCAAAATGTCATCGCCTCCTGCGTGGGCACATGCCTTAGGTTGGCAGCCAGACAAGGCCAAGGGCCAGACGGGTGACTCCTTTCTGAGAAGGTAGTGGTGGAAGTGGCAGTTGTGCTGGACGTTTTAGCTCCAGGTCAGGTTGTTCGCTGGCACAGTTCTGTATCCAAAGCCTCTGTTTAATGCATTGCCCAGCAACAGTGCCACAGGGCCCCTCAGTTGCAGACTGAGGCCAAACTCCAGGAGACTGGAACAGGAGGAACAGGTCCTAGGATATGGCTTTGGACTCCAGGTTATTAGAGGCCTCTCAGATCTCCAGGGGCCTAGAGGGCAGTGGTCTATCCCTGAGTCATCCTCCCCAAGGTGAAAATCTACTCCAGGGCAGGTTGGGGTAAGCAAAAAAGACTTCCGTCTACACTCTGAGAGTTCAGGTCCTCCCAACCCTGCCCAAATGTCCTCCACAGGCCAGCCTAAGCTCTCCTGCGTACATAACACAATCAGACATTTCCTGCATTCTCTCTTAATAGAATGGTCTCCCTTTACCAGCCCTGGCCTCTCAGAAAGTGTGGACAAATTCTGTAGAAAAGTTTGTGCCAACGCCTAGGGGGAGCCCTGAAATTCCCTAGGCTATCTGCTAGGGTACTAGGATGAACAGAGGAAAGGGGGGTTGTTCTACAATGGAGGGCTTTGAAAGAAGAAGTCATCTGAGCCAGACCTTTAGAATCTCAGAGCTGCCTAGGATTTTGCAGTGTTCGGGGTGCAACCCCACACACTCCTGCCAAGGTTCAAGACCCTGAGGGTCAAGGGCACATCCTTTTACCCATACTCTACAAGACCTTCCAGCCCACTAACTTTTCAACCCCCCTAATCTGGCTATTCCATTTTAGCCTTCCTCAAGATTTCTCTTTTCCTAATCATCTCTTAAATTCAAGTAGTCTTCAGAAGCCCATTCCTTTCTCAATCAACACTCCATCCTTCAGCAAATGTCCCATGACTTCATCTTAAGTGGACTTAATCCACCCCATGACTTAATCTCCAACCTATCCACTGGCACTTCGAAATCTGAATTTCCATCATAGACCTTCCTCATGGGCTTCAAGACTGCCAGAGCAAGCACCTATTTAAATGTCCACTTGGAAATACCATACATACCTCAAATTTGACATGTTCAAAAGAGAACTCATCATCCATCTCATTGCACTCTTCCCCAACTAGTTCTTCCTTGCATCTCCTGTGATCACTGAGTAATACTCCTATCCATCCGGTTGCACCAGACCAAAATCCTGGGAGTGATTCTTGATGCCTTTCATGCTTATTCATCACCGTCATGGTCAATGTCTCACCAGCTCTACTTCTAGCATATACCTCAAATCCATGGCACTCTTCTCCCTATCACTACTGCTACTTGCCCAAGTCAGCGCTTCATCATCTTCTCTCCCCCTGACTATAGCAATTACTTCCTAACTTGTCTTATTTCCAAGCTTGTCTCATACAATTCATCTTCCACGTTGCTAAGGTGATCTTTCAACAGAGTAATCTGATCAAGTGTCCACATAAAGCATTCCAGTGGCTCCCCATTGGCTAAAGGATAAAGTCCAGACTTGTTTGTACTCAATGACCTCTCAAGCTTCATCTCTTGCCATTGCCCTCATCATATTCTTGCTGAACTAAATTACTTTCAGTTCCTCAATTGTGTTATGTTGTCTTTTGCTTCCAAACCTGAGTGCAGGCTGTTCCTTCTATGCAGGACACCTAGCATTCTTCTGTCTCTGTGTAGTGACTTCTCTCTGTTTAGGGTTCAACCCATATGCCTCTTCCTCTACCTTGGATCAAGTGCCACTTCCCCATGATTTTGTAGCATTTTGTGTTTACTTACCTCCATCGTAGCAGTAGCAGTAGTAGCAGTAGTAGTAGTAGTAGTAGTAGTAGTAGTAGTAGTAACAGTAATAGTAATAATAATGGTGATAACAACACTTAGATAGTGTTTCTGATGTGCCTATTATAAGCACTTTATACATGTTAACTCAGTCATCACAACAATTTTTTTTTTGTGGTAGGTACTAATAATCCTTATTGTACAGTTATCGCACGGTATTGCAGTTTCCTGCGTAAATCTGTATTCTTCCCCACTAGTCTGTGAGCTACTTCCGGGCAACGACTGTATCTTATTCATCTCTGTATCTCAGGTGCCTTGCATAGTACATTACCCAGATTAGATGGTCAAAAATATCTTCTTAATGAGTGGACGAAAGTGATAAAGAGGTTTGAGGGACCATAAGATATGGACTTTCTCAATGAGCTAATGACACTTCAGTGTAAGGGACTAGAGCTGTCTGCTGTTGGGTGAAAAGGTTGAGAGAGGGAATTAGAGGAAGGAGGGCAATGGAGAGAGAGGGGGAGGGAGGGAGGGAGGGACGAGAGAGGGAGGGAGAGAGAGAGTGAGAGGGAGGGAGAGAGAAAGAGAGAAACAGAAGAGAGCCAGGAAGAGAGGGAGAGGGAAAAAAAAAGCAGAGACAGAGAGACATACAGAAAGAGAGCCAGAGAAATAGACAGAGAGAGAAAGAGAGAGAAACAGAGACAGAATTTCATCATTTTGTGTGCATATGCATTTGCTGAATATCTTGTCTCTTCAAACTCTAAACCACCTGAAGGAGGAAACATATTAAACGTATTGATTATTAAATATTTTAAACATAGATTAAACTTCTGTTGTGCCTCTGCAGCATTGGGCACAGAGATGACAGCCAATACTATTCATCAGTGACGAGTAGAACAAGGCCAATGTTGATGCAAAGCAGCAGGGGTGGGGGGGCACTACACATCTGATGGGATGGGGAGGGAAATCTGGTGTGAATCTCAGCTCTGGCACTTACTGGCTGTGACACTGCACAGGTCCTTTCCATGCACGGTATTCTTACTAATAAGCGGGCACAATTTTACCCTATCCTGATCATGACTGTGCATCTCGGTGGGGCTTTCAGTGCTGTTTGGAAATCCTTCTACTTCTCCCTGGTGAGCATCTCCTGGCGACTACATCAGACACTTAGCACTTTCTCTGAGCTCCATGCCTGACCTCCTCCCTCTGCAGCTCTTACCCTACCGTCATCATTTTCTTTCCATCAAGATTCCTAAACAAACCATTTAATGTCGGCGTCTCTACTTCTTCCCCACCCCCACTGAATGCCCAGCCCTCTGCAGCCTGGCTTCTGCCATTAGCCTTCTGCTGAAACTGAGGTTACCAACAATTATCTTGTCCCCAGTCATACTTCTGTCATCTCACCTTGTCTCTCTCCTTCATAGAACCGTCTTCTCCCCTGTCTTCTGCCAGAGCCCTCCCAGTGTCCCCTGCCCCTCAAAAATGATTCTTCTAAGTCTTCTTTATAAGTTTTTCTTCTTGTGCCCACCATATAAACCTGACGATTCCCTCCAGGGTTTCATCTGGATTCTAGACTTCTCTTTCTTACTTTTCACATTCTCTAAGGGTGGTCTCATCAATCGGTCTCTATGCCAGTGACTCCTGAATCCATACTTCTGGCACAGATCTCTCTTCTGGACTCAAGATTTGTATAATCAACTGCATTTGGATTGACCCCATCTGAATGTTTTAATGGCACCTCGGACTCAACATTTGCAATGCTAATATCATCTGCTCTCTTCTCTCTCCACCTTCAAACCACTCCTCACACAGTGTTCTCTGTCTCACTAGGAACATCCCTCATCCAGCAACTCAAGCAGGTCGTCCTTGATTCCTCCCTTCTTCCTGACATGTAATCAATTATAAAGTCCTATCAGATATACCTTCAAAATATGTTCCGAATGCATCCACTTGTCTCCATCTCCACTACCTGTACTTTAGTCCAAACCATGCAGCTGTTCTCTCTTGTCCATTTGGAATGCTCATAGGCACCTCAAACTGGTCTCTCTAATTCCACTTCTGCAATCAATTATCCATCCAGTAGCCAACGATCTTTCTAAAATGGAAATCTAATGCTAAAATGCCACCCCACCCCTTTGCCATGCTTTAAAAACTTCAGGGCCTCTTAACCTCTTTCAAGATGAAGTTCAAACTCTAGCACAGGAAACCAGGAAAGCCCTCCATTGTTTGGCTCCTGATTTTCTTTTCAGCGTCATTTCCCATCAGTAACCTCCAACCTCATGTTTTACGCTTACACACACACACACACACACACCCCACCACCACCACCACACACAATCCAGCCATACCTGAACATGTGCACTTCTCTAAATTTGCCTTTCTCTCTGTTTCTAAGTCCTTGAGTATGCTATTCTACCATCCAACACTTGTTTTGCTAATTTCTGGTCATCTTTCAGGACTCATCCTCTCCTTGAAACCTTCCTTAGACTCCCTCTTTCAACCGAAGCTAGGTTGAATACTTTTCCTTTGTATCTCCTAGCTACGTACAAGTTTTCAGCAAGTGTTGGTGAGCTACCTTGAGGTTTTTGGGGAGAAGACCCCCTGCTGTTCTGAGAAGCTCTCCTTCTTCAGCCTTCTTGGGATGGTGGCAGAGGAGACCAGCTTCGCTTTCCCATGAAAGTCAGCAGTGTCCCCAAGAGGAGAGTCTCTCCCCAGAGTCAGTCCTGACTTGGTAAGCATAAGTAGGAGAAGTCGACTGGGGTGAGGGAAGACAGAATCTAAAAAATGCCATCCCCGAGGCTTGGAATCTCTAGAGTCTGATTTGGCATGGCTGGACAGGAGGAAGGACCAGTGGCTGGGGCTTTTTCAATTGGGAGAAATGGCCCACAGGAGGTCAGCTTTCAGCCAGGGCCAGGAAAGCAGGGAGGGACAAAACAGCAGGTGGTTGGATAGTGTGCCAACCACCTGTGTTTGTGTGATGAGCAGTTGATGCTTTAGAGGAAGAGTCCTTACCTGAGAATCAAAAGAGTAACTAATAGTCCCAGGTCTGCCTGAGACCTGTTGAAGAAGTCCACTAACTTCTCCAGGCGCTAGTTTGCCCGTCTCCACGATTTTGAGTCACGATTAAGGTAATGGGGACAGGAAACCACTTGGACAAATATTGAAGACTGAACAGCTGTTACTAGAAGCAGACAGCTTTAAAGGAAACTCCTCTCTCTGAGGGATCCTCCTAGAAGTCAAGCTCTGCCTGCTTTGGAGGAACAGAAAACTCGAGGCCTTGACAGCTGAATTTGTCTTCTGGGCATGAGGCCAACACACTCCATGGCCCAAAGGTTGGGCAAGAAGGCTTCATTTAGGATCCTTACCTAATTTTCCTTAGGGGAGGGATTGGAACTGCAGGAGAGGGTTAGGAGGGTCAAGACTGACAGGAGCTCCTGAATTAACCCCTTCTTGCCCGGGTACTTGCCCTGCCTCTCCCCAGTTCTTGCCCCCGAGAGTCTTATGCATGGCACCTCTTCTTTGGGCTCCCGTAAGATTGAGCAAGGTAGAACAGGTGGGGTTCTCAGGCTCAAGGAAAGAGCTGACGGGGCGTCCTGGGGGCTTATGGAGGACAGTCAGCCTCCTTTATACATCCCTTGATCTGACAGCCCCTCTCAAGAATCCGAGACCCATGCTCTCCTGTCTGCACCTCACTCCCAGCTGCTGAGGGCTCTAGTAAGAGTCAAAGCCACTCTTCTGAAGCCTGCTTTCTGCAACGAGTGTCCTTGGAGCAGTTCACCTTTCCTTCTGCATCGCTGATGGATGACGGCTCAGGGAACTGCAACTGGATTGAGAGATTTTCTAATTGCTTTAAAAAGAAGTTCATTTTTGTCCTGACCTCCAAAGGAAACCACTCTCACTCTGCAATGCTAGAAAACACAGAAAGGCAGGATTTAGAAAACAGATATCATCTACAATCTCTCTAGCTATAAACGCGGTTAGTGTTTTGTTTCCACCTCCGTTTTCAAAGAGGACACTGGAAGAGACAAAATGCCTCAGGACAAAGAAGGAGTCTCTCTTTCTTTTACTGAGATCGAATTGGCATATAACATTGTGTTGATCTCGGGCGTGCAACTTAATGATTTAATATATGCATATAATGCAAAATGATCACAAAAGTAAGTTTAGTTGGTATCCATCACCACACATAGCTACCAATTGATTTTCTTTCAGTGAGCACTTTTAGGATCCACTCTCTTAGTAACCTTCAAACATACCATACAGTATTGTTAGCTCCTGTCACGGTGCTGTGCATTACGTCCCCGGGATTTCTCTATCTTCTAGCCAGAAGTTTGCACCTTTTGGCTCCCTTCACCCATCTCACCCACCCCTGCCTCTGAAAACCACCAGTCTGTTCTCTGTATCTATGAGCTCAGGGTTTTGTTTCGTTTTCAGATTCCACATATAGGTGAGCTCTTTCAGTATTTGGTGTCTCTGTCTGACTTCCCTCACTTAGCATCCTGCCCTCACAGCCCATCCGTTTTGTTGGAGATGGCAGGATTTCCTTCAGAGAAGGAGTTTCTGACAGACTTTGCAGACCAGTGCGGGGAGAGTTATTTAAGCAGTTGAGGGGGAGACTTTACGCCTTCACTCAGAAATCCACCTTCTGCTGACTCCCCAAGGCTTCAGGCTGAAGAAGGCACTGAAGCTGGATGTGAGACAGTGCCCCTCCCAGTCCTCCTCAGCCCACTAAGGCTGGGCACCGGGGTAAACTGTAGCCCCTTTCCTCCCATCTTCGTACCTCGGTGCTTGTGCCCTTGAACCCTCCATTCAAAAATTCCTGTGTGATTTGGAGAGCGCTTCCCCTGGCCCCGTAGTTTCAAACACTGGAAACTCTGAAGAAATTAAGTGTGCACCCGAGTTATCCCTCCCGTGCCCTTCCCTCAGAAGCCCAAGGTGGCCCAGCCTGGCAACACCATGGGCCAAGTTGATAGCAACTAGGAAGCAAGAGCCCACGGGTGAATTTAAAAGGCAGAAAATAAGTCAGAATTGCGACACTTACAAAGCAGTTCTTTTGCAGAGCCTCGAAGACGGAGCCGTAATGATCCCGGAGAGGGAGGAAAGGCTCGTGATGGAGGGGAGCAAGGTGCGAGGGGCCCCAGGCTGAGGTGATAAAGGGTTTCTAATTGTTAGCCACAGCTTTGCAAAATCCATCTGCAAATCTTAGCTTTGGGTCAGAGACTTATTACAGATCAGAATTAAACCCCTGGAGTCTGTGGAAGATTGAGGTACTTAAAAAAAAGTTTGGTGAGTTTTGTGTTTTTCCTGTCAAAAACTCCAGCTGGGCTTTTGTGTGGTGACCTCTTGTAAGCCCAGGAGAGGCCTTGGGGGGAGAGGGGTTTGGCTCAAGGAGGAATTCGGAACATTCCAGCTTTGGAGGTGGGGAGAGGAGGGGGCTCTGATAGGCCCATTAGGTGTCCCTGGCGATGGGCCCTGAGGCCCAGCAGGAACTAAGCCTCATAAACACAAGCCTGGTGAGCTAGTGCCCATGAAGCGCTGCACTGCGTCTAGCCCTGCGGACTCCTCTCCCCAGCTTTATTCTCTAGCACGCTCCCAACCCTGCCCCACCCCTGAGGTTGCCGCCAGTGTGCAAAGGCGAACACATGGACTGCGGGGTCAGATTCTGGTGGGTTCAAAAGAGCAGTTTCCTATAAGGTGGGACTGAAGTGGTCACCATGGGCCGCCCCTTTGTACCATAAACAGCAGTACCGAACCCTGTGCCATTTGAGTTTGTCAAAAGTTCTGTGGAGTGGAGTGCTGTGATTGGGTTTCCTCTCCAAATCTAACACACGCAAAAAAGCATTTCTGTTTTGTTTTTGCTGTTTTCTGATTAGAAACATACTAGATGGGGGGCGCCTGGGTGGCTCAGTTGGTTAAGTGTCCGACTTCAGCTCAGGTCACGATCTCACAGTTTGTGAGTTCGAGCCCCACGTCAGACTCTGTGCTGACAGCTCAGAGCCTCGAGCCTGCTTTGGATTCTGTTTCTCCCTCTCTCTTTGACCTCCCCCCCCCCGCCCCCCGCCCCGGCTCACGCTGTCTCTCTCCTCCTCTCTCTCTCTGAAAAAATAATAAATAAGAAACATATAGATGTTACTGCAAATAATCCAGAAAATAAAGTGTAAGGAAGAAAATAGAGGTCCTCATAATACCACCGGCAAGGGACATAATGTTAATCACTTTAACATTTTGATGTACTGTAGAAGACATGAATAGAAACATTTGTACAAAGTTGAATCACGTCATACCCTTCAATTCTGTAACCTATCATTTCTAAAAAATGTAATAATATGGCGTGGCCTTATTTCCAGGTCACTTAAACAACAGACCTGCACCATTCATCATGGCCACATCGTATTCTGTTATATGGAAATACAATTGATGTAACCATCTGCTAGTGGACATTTTGATTATTTCCATGTTTTTGCTATAACTTAACATCTTTGCACATACTACTGAAGGCTTTAAAGGCTCATACAACGTATTGCAAAAGCAGGGCAGCCATTACACTTTGCAGATGAGAAAATCTAGGCCCCATGAGATGAAATGCATGAATCACCCAGCATCCCAAGTTGAGCAGTAATAATTAGACCTGGAATCTAGGTCCCTAGATGTCTGGTTCAGCAAATTTTCCAGTATACCACACTGACTCCCTCCCAAGGGCTCCTATGCAAACATGATGAGGCTAGTGGCCACGCTTTTCATTGAACATTTTCTGGGTGTCAGGCCCTTTGCTGAGGGTTTTCATATACATTGTCTCACTGAGCTGCTGCAGAGCTGAGCCAGGCCTGAGCCCCAAATCCAGCCAGCTCTGGCACTTGACTCCTAACTATTATGCTGTACTCCATTTTTGAAGTAATATAAAAGCAAACAAATTTGTTGCCCAGTGTGAATTCAGCGAAGCAAAGCAGAAACCATCCTCCCTCCTAAGGCGGCCCAGAGCTGGATTGCCGGTATATCTGGCAATTACTACCCACGCCCCCCACCCCTGCTGCCATCAGTGCTCCTGAGCAGGGCCTCTCCAGGGTGCTACCCCTTGGCAGGCTGGATCAGGCTAAAAGGGCGGCCAAAACTCCAAAGGGAGTTTAGGGGAATGAAAGTAAGCTAGACTGAAGGGGTGGGAGGGATAGCAGGCTAATCCTCTACCGGCTGTGTGACCTGGGGCAAGTCTTCACCTCTTCTTTCTCCAGGCTTCACCCAGGTCACTTCCTAAGGCTGGACTCATGAATATGAAAGCATTCTGGCAAGTAGAAAATGTCAGTTGCGTGCAAGACAGAATTTGTAGGAGAGGGGCACCTTATCAGCTCATAGTGACTCTGCAGTTGAAGGTAGGGAAAGGCAGAATCTCAGTGGCAGGTGCCAGGGCGGATGAGGGCACTGTGTTGGCAGGATGTGGTTACCAGATTGGCAATCGTTCAAGGACTAGGTTTTAACACTGTGTTTCCTACAGGTCAGCACTGTCACATCCTGGTGGATTCATGCCAGAGACTATGACTCCTCAGTGTTGAGTCTGAGAGGCTCCTTAGTAATCAGCTAAGACCCCTGCTAAGATTCAGAGAGCTTAGATAGGTTGGGGAGGGGTGGATGGAGAGAGACCTGAAAAAAGAAAGAGGAAAAGAGCCGTCTGAGAAAAGCAGTATCTACTTAAGGAGAGGAGTGAGCAGTGAGATAATAAAGGGAAGAAAGTGAGGGTCTGGGAAGAGAGGGGTTAGGAAAGAGAGGGGAAGAAGAGGTAGGAGAGCGATCTTTGAGGAACAAAACCTGAGAGAGGCCTATATAAAGCAAGGTCTTGAGGGAGAGAGAGGACACGGTGCCATGAAAAGAGGGGCCTAGAAGGAGAAATGAGAGAGATTCTAGGGGCAAAGGGGGCAGGGATGAGAAGTCTATGGGAGAAGGAGTTAGGACCTCAGGCAGAGAGAAAATTCGAGACATTCCATCCCTATCATTCCACCAAACCAAGAGATTCACGAATGACCACACCTGACCGCCCATGCCACCAAATCCAGTTGGCACTTTTCAGTCCTTAACTTCCTTGACCTCTATGAGGCATTCAATGCCCCAAGATAACTTTGCCCTTTCTTCTCTTGGCCTCTGTGATACAACTCTCCCCTGATGTTCTTCCTATCTCTCTGGCTGCTTCTCCACTGAGTCCTCCTCCTCTGCTAGCTCCCGAGATCGAGGTATTTCTCAGGAGCCTGACCTAGTTTTTCCCTCCTGCATTCCCACTCTTGGAAGGCCCATTTAATGCTCATGTACTTAGATGCCTCCCATATTGTCATTTTCCTCTGAAATCCAGGACCCAATATACTGACATCTCTGTTTGGGTATTTCAAAATCATCTCAGACTCAACATCTCCAAAATTGTATCCTTGATTCCCTTCGAAATAAAACCAGTCCTCCATCAAGTCTTCTCCATCTGGGAAAGCCAGTTGTTTAAGCCAGGAACCTCAGAGTTAGACTTAATTTTACTATTTTTTTTCTCTGACCCTTCACACCCCATCTCATCCGATCTGTAAATCCTTTCAGTTCTACTTCCGCTATATGGCTCTTTTATCCATGTATTGGTTTCCCATGTAAAATTGATACCTCCATGACCATTTCTTACCATCATCTTTCAAATTGTGTGGTTTAAGGATACTTTTACACCCTTAAAAATTTTTAAGAAGCAACACAATGTCCTTCAACTAGTGAGCGGATAAAAAGTGTGGCACAATTGTACAATGGATTACTGCTCAGCAATAAAAAGGAGTGTACTATTGATAATAGGCAACTGCATGGAGGAAGCTCACATGTATTATGCTGACTGAAAGAAGCCTTTCAAAAGGCTGTTTATGGAATAATTCCATTTATATGACTTTTTAAAAATGTTCATTGATTCATTTTGAGAGAGTGAGAGAGAATGGGGCAGGGGGCAGAAAGAGAGAGAGGGAGAAAGAGAATCCCATGCAGGCTCTGCGCCAACATAGGCCTCTATCCCACAAACTGTGAGATCATGACCTGAGCTGAAATCAAGAGCCAGATGCTTAACTGATTGAGCCACCCAGGCACCCCTTGAAAATGACAAAACTATATGACATTTTAGAAATGACAAAACCAAATTAGTGGTTGCCAGAGGTTCGGAGTAGGGGAGGAGTTGACCACAATGCTGTGGCATGTGGAACTCTTTTGAGTGCTGGAAACATGACAGAATTGTTGTTGTATAACTTTACGCATTTGTCAAAATTCATGGAACCGCACGCCCCAACGCATGAATTCTATGTGTCTTTCGTTCCACATTCTGTCACACAGATTATTCAAATGACATGCATGTGTATTTAAAAAGAAATAAATAAAAGATATTAGTTTTAAAAATTCTTGGAAACTCCAAGGGCTTTCCTTTTTATGGGTTATATCTATTGTGAGTCAACGTATTAGAAATTACAACTGATTACAACCATGAGAGACTCTTGAATGCTGAAAACACACTGAGGACTGATGGGTGTGGGGGGGAGGGGGGAGATGGGCATGGAGGAGGGCACTTGTGGGGATGAGCACCGGGTGTTATATGGAAACCAGCTTGACAATAAACTATTAAAAAATAAATAAAAATAAAAATGTTAAAAAAAGAAATTACAACTGATCGATTTTAAAATTATTTATTTATTTACTGTAGTACAGCTGACCTCCAATGTTACATTACTTTCAAGAGAACAACATAGTGATTCAACTTCTTTATACATGACGCTGTGCTCACCACACGTAGAGTTGCCATCTGTCACTACACAATGCTAGTACAACACCACTGACTGTATGTCCTATGCTGTACCTTTCATCCTCATGACCTATTCATTCCATAACTGGAAGCCTGTACCTCCTGCTCCCCTTCTCCGATTTTGCTGCCTCGCCCACCCCCTTCCATCTGGCAACTACCAGTTTTTTCTGTGCGTTTATGTTTTAATGTTTTATTTCTTTTTGAGAGAGAGAGAGAGAGACCGACCATGAGCGGGCGAGGGACAGAGAGTGTGGAAGACACAGAATCCGAAGCAGGCTCCAGGCTCCGAGCTGCCAGCACAGAGCCCGTTGTGGGGCTCGAACCTGTGAACCACGAGATCATGACCTGAGCCGAAGTCAGACACTCAACCGACTGAGCCACCCAGGTAGCCCTGATCTCTACGTTTAAAGGTCTCTTCCTACTTTTTTGTTTGATTTGGCCTTTAAAAAAAAAAAAAAGACTTTATTTCTCAGTAATCTCTACATTCAATGTGGGGCTTGAACTTACAACCCTGAGGTCAAGAGTCATGTGCTCTACCAACAGCCAGCCAAGTGCCCCTCTGTTTTTGTTTGTTTTGTTAGATTTCACATGTAAGTGAAATCATACGATATTGACCTTTTTTGGTCTGACTTATTTCAGTTAGCATAATACCTTCTGTCCCAAATGGCAAGGCTTCATCCTTTTTTGTGGCTGAGTAATATTCCATTGCACATATATACACCACATCTTCTTTATCCATTAATCTATGGATGGACATTTGGGTTGCTTCCATGTATTGGCTACTGTAAATAATGCTGCACGTATCTTTGTTGAATTCATGCTTTTGTTTTCCTTGTGCAATACTCTTTTTAATTTTTCAGTTTTTTTAAAAGATGTTATTTTTAAGTAATCTCTACTTCTGACGTGGGGCTCAAAGTTACAACCCCAGGATCACAAGTTGCATGTCCTACCAGCTGATCCAGCCAGGCACCCCAAAACTATTTCTTTTAAAATTTAAAACAATAAACCCAGCGCACATTAAAATAAGTAGTGTGTATTTATGAAAAATAACTATTTTCCAAACCAAGCAAATTAGCAAGAAAAGGAGCACCAAATTACATTTTTGCAAATCTGTTTCATATCTGACTCAATAAACAGGCAGCCGGATTCTCATATCTGCTTTTGCATTCAATCTGTTGCAATGCATTGTTTTGGTTAAGGTACATGAAGCAAGTCCCACCTCACAAAAATATGTAGGTAGAGAGGGGCGTTAGTAGGTTTTTGGGCAGAATTCTAAGAATGACTCCCAAATGACGCTCACCTGTGTATAAATTCCCTCCCCTCTGAGCGTGCCTGTTTACAATGTTATTGCTTCCATGATTATGTTAGTTATTTGGCAAAGAGAAATTATCCAGGTGGGCCTAATTTCGCATGAGTCCTTTCAAAGCAGAGTGCTTTCTCTGGCTAGTGGCAGAAAGGAAGTCAGAGATTCAGTAGGGGGAGAAGAGCCTCTGCCACAGCTGGTTCAAAATTGGAAGGGGCCCCATGAGAAGGAATGTGGGGAGCCTCTAGGAGCAGAGGGTGGCCTTTGGATGACAGCCAGCAAGCCAATGGGGACCTCAGACCTACATCCTGAAGGAACAGGATTTTTCTAACATTCTGAGTGAGCTTGGAAACAGACTTTCTTTCCCCAGAGCCTCCAGATAAGGGCCCAGCTCAGTCAACAAGACAATTTGACTTCGGCCTGGTGAGACTCTAGGTGGAGAAGTCAGGTGAACCCACCTGGACTTCTGACCTACAGAACTGTAAAATAATAAGTAGGTGCTGTGTTAAGTTGTTGAGTTTGTGGTAATTTGTTATGGCAGGAATAGGAAACTAATACCTTGTGGCTATTCTTCAATGCCACACCTAAACCTCACGAGTGAATGTTGAATCTGAAATCATATCAGAAAAACTTTTGTACTCTGCTACATTAAAATGCATTGCTCTGTCTTGTACTTTGAATGGATCTATTATCTATGCATGGTTTTGCGACATTATGCATTAGTCATTTGGAAACTATAGGCCTATCCAGTTATACAGATCTTCCAATTATTGACTCATTTTATGATTGTACAATAGTAAAAACTACATTCATCAATATCACGACTAATCTTATTAGAGATGTCTTTAAGGTATTGAGAAACTCTTAAGCTCACAGTTGCAGATTACGTTTTCCAAAATTCTGTTTTTCACATGAAAGCCTAAACGTTCTCATGGATAGCAAAATACTAGAAGTTGTTTTCCTTGAGACGACAGAATCCTTATTCCTTTTCAGTGTAACACTGGCCCAAGTCTGAAGAGTTTGTCTGTCAACCACTCTTTCAAGTAAAAAATAATAGTAATAATAAAGAGTGTTCTGTGAAAAACGGGCTAGTTTAGTTCGCAATTCAACTGAGCAAATGCTTTTCCTCATGACACTCACCATATTTCAGTAGAAGTGCTTTATACATCCTTTCTATTTTGTCACACAGAGTATTTGAAAAGACATGTACTCAAAGGGTTGAAATTGAAGAAAATTAATAATCTTTCCTGTTTCATCAAGACAGTCTGAAGTGAAACTGATATTTCTTCCACCAAGACTACACCGGTGATGAAGAATAACATGAATATTCGTTTGGCACCACCGACCTGGGACGTGCTAAGGTGCCAGCATTTTTACCCACTACTGCATTTGCTCCATGAGGGCGAATGTCAACGTAGCAAAATGGCAAATAACATCTTAGATTTGTCATGCAAGTAGCTTTGACTGAACCCCCTCAATGAAATTACCGCCCCCCCCCCAGTGGCCTTTGGATCACACTTTTAGGGCTGCTGGTCCAGGCCAAATCTGGAAAGCGAGGTAAGAGGGAAGGTGGAGGTGAAACTTTAGTCATGCTTAGAAAATGTCCTGTAAATAGAGGCGGCAGCTGGGAATAAAAAGGAGGAAAGGATTTCTGGATTTCTGCCCCGAAGGACCTGTGCTGTTCCCCCTTCTACTCCTGACCTGCCCCAGCCAAGTCAAAAAGTACCCTCTAAACACTCCTGGCTCCCTTCCCGGGATTTTGGATGCTTTGTCTTGCAAGGCCAAAATACAGAGACTCCTACCCTGGCCTGTACACCTGTCATGGCTATTTGCGACCCAAACCTAGAGCCCCAGGGCTGAGCTAGACTGAATCTATTAGTCTTAGACTGGCTTCCCTACCATCAAATGACATTCCATTCCTATGGAATGAGCATCTGCTGTGTACCCAGTCCTCTGCCAGGTGCTGATGGGAGGGAGCAGGGACGACAAAGCCCCTTCCCTGATCATGTTGATAGGGAGACTCCCGTCATATCTGAAAAGGGAGCTCACATGAAATGGCCGTGGATATTTGCATGTTTCGGAGTCTTCCTGGAGTAAGTGTGGGTTCAAAGGGGACCTGGAAGGCAGAGATAGATCTGGAGTCGTGGGGGAGAGAGGAAGCCTTCTAGACCCAGGTAGGGAGCTGCAGACGATCATGTGCAGGGCCAGTGTAGCAGTAAGGCCTACTGGCAAGAGGGAATGTTGGGTAGAGTTGGCGGTGAGGCTGAAAATATAGGGAAAATTGTGACCACCTGCCATGTGCCGCCAGTCACAGGTTGCTGGTGTAGGTGTGTGAGCAGGATGGAAGCTGGGTTTTCGGAAGCCAAACCTGGCCAAGGGTGCAGAAAACACCTGAAAGTATGCAGGACGAAAAGAGCTAATACCAATTTACCTGCACTATTTCATTTCATCTTCAGCTCTCCAGCCCTGTGATATGGGCACTACTCTTTCCATCCCCAGGAAGTTGAGGCTCAGAGAAATTGGTTAATTTACCCCAAGTTATCTGGATAGTAAACTACTGAGGAGGGATTCCAACTCAGGCCTGCTTCCAAAGCCTAAGCTCTGAATAACCACAGTGATGGAGGGGGAAAGAGGTTTAATTGTAATACTGATAATGGGCAGCCATTGGCAACTACGTGGATGGAACTAGAGGGTATTATGCGAAGCGAAATTAGTCGGTCAGAGAAAGACAAATACCATACGACTTTCCTCATATGAAGACCTTAAGACCTTTCCTCATATGAAGACCTGAAATCACTGTTGCACTCTATGCTAACCAACTTGGATGTAAATTTTAAAAAATTAATTAAATACAAATTAAAAATATATAATGATAACAGGTAACATATGTGGAAGACTAAATATGTGTCAGACTGAACAACCTATACACTCTTTTTTTTTTAAAAAATGTTTATTTATTTTTGAGACAGAGTGCAAGCAGGGGAGAGGCAGGAAGGGGGCCAGGACAGAGGATCCAAAGCAGGTTCCGTGCTGACAGCAGAGAGCCCCACATAGGACTCAGACTCGGGGACCGTGAGATCATGACCTGAGTTGAAGTCAGATGCCTAACTGACCGGAGCACCCAGGCACTCCTGAGCAACCTATCCACTCTTTCATTTAATCTTCACTGCCGCCCTGCGAGGTCGGGACCCTTACTGTCTCATTTTACATATGGGGAAACTGGGAAATGAGAGGTTACGCCATTTGCTCCAGGCCACACAGCTAAGCGCTGCAGCTGGACACATCCAACTGTTTGTGACTGTAGAGCCCAAGCTGTTCCACTTTAAGATGCACTGCAGAAATACCGACACTAGATGATAGGGACCTGAGCTGGGGTGGCAGCCAAGCCCCTCTGCAGCAATGGCTAGTGAGGGCTGAGCAGAGCTGTCATGAAGGAAGAACTCACAGCACGTCCAGCTGCACCTATTTTTTAGTTGGGAGGTGAGGCCATTGACAGATGGGTCCCAGCCCCAGAGCACTGGTAATGGTGCGGTAGAGGCTTGCTCAGGTTGCGACACCCGTCACCCACTTCCATTGGCCTCTTCTGCCATCTGCCTAACTCCCCAGCAGCGCTCAGGCCTCTAAGTGAGGCACCTGGGGCAATTGCCAAAGGGACCAAAGCCTCCACATGGCTGTCTTCTAGAATCTCGTAGAGGGCGGAAACCAGACAGATCTGCATTCCAATCTCAGATCTGCCACTCGCTGGTTACTTGGTAGGTCACTTCATCTCTCTGTGCCTCAGTTTCCTGCTCATTTTTAAATGGGAGCAATAATAGGGGCACCTGGGTGGTTCAGTCAGTTGAGTGTCTGACTCTCGATTTCGGCTCAGGTCACGATCTCATGGTTTGTGGGATCAAGCCCCACGATGTGCTTGGCACTGACAGTGCCTGCTTGGGATTCTCTCACTCCCTGCCCCTCCCGCGCTCACGAGCACATTCTCAAAATAAATAAAAAATAATTTCACAAATCTTAAAGAAATAAATGGGAGCAATAATGGTACCTACGTCATAGGATCTCCATAAGGAGTAAATCATAAAGAAAGAAGTTTTTAGCACAGTGCCCCAACACATTGTAAGCACTCAACACATGTTGCCATCTTTGTGGTGCAGGTGACTATTCTTATTAGCTTGTCAGGACCCACGCCTAGTTCCCAGTATCTGTTGTTACTTATACAGGATCAGCAGGAGCGTGGGACCAAAAGGGAAAGGGAGGAGAACGCACCTCTAAGTATTCGGAGTCTTCCAGAGGCCTCAGGCCAGACTGGGAAAGAGGCTGTCTCTGAGAAGAGGGTTTGGCCCGGCTGGCCAGAGAAGCCAGGGGTGGGCCTGGATGGATCGAACGGCGGAGGGAAGGAGTCTGGCTGGAAGTGACCTTCCTGGGCACCCTCCCTCCCACCCCTCCTGCTTCCTCAGAGCTCTGTTTTTCTAGGCCCCTATGGTCCAAATGAGGAGCAAATGGGGAGTTGCGAGGGGGCTCTGCCCCAAGAGTCCTGTGTCGCGCGGCCCACAGCCCGGCTCCAATGGCAGGCCGAGAGGCAGAGAGGGTGCAGGGGGAGAGCTGACCCAGCAACAAACTGTTCTCCAGGGGGGACAACTTTGTCCCAGGAACCCAAGGGGCTGGGTCCAAGACTTGGCACATTTGGGACATTTGGACTTGAGGGCAGAGGTCCCAGGGACCATTTGCTATTTTTGCTTTGGGGACAGGCTGGGTGAGGGAGAGAATCTGCCCCTTTTCTCCTCTCTCAGAACAGACTCTGCCTCGCTTCTTGTCTCCATGTGGCCCCCACGCTGGCCTTTCAGACTTCCTGCCCCCAACACCAAAGGCCCTGGCTCCGGAGGCAGAGGCTGGAGGGAAACAGTAAGCTCGTCTTTCCCCAAGTGAGGGCAGAACCTGTTCCAGGTCTTTCCACTTGCCCTGCCAGGCCCTCTTCCGTCAGCTTTCTGATGGCCTAGGCTCTCACTGTTCCCTGGACAGCCCCCTCTCCTCACCGGCCCCCCAGTGGCAGTGCAGTGCAGTGGCCTAGAGCACAGAGACTACCTGAGTTCAAATCCCAGCCTTGTCGCTCACTTTTAGCTCTGTGACCTTGGGCAAGTATCTTAATCTCATCTATAAAATGAGGCTTGTAAGAGTATCTTCCTCATAGGGTTGTTTGTGAGACAAGTTAATCCGTGCAAAATGCTTAGAACAGTGCCTGGTACATAAATGTTTAACAAATGTTCTCTCGTCTTGCTATCTGTGTCTGTGCCAGCTCTCCCTGCCAGGATTACATTTCCCCCTCTCTCTGCCGACTTCAGCCCAGCCCAGCTCAACCCCACCCCATCCCCCACCCTGAGGTCTCCCTGGCATTACCCATTCTCCTGACTTCTGTTAGTCCCCAGCGAGACTACACCCATTCTGACAGCAAAGACTGTGATCTGAACACCACTGACTAAGTGAATCATGGAATAATGTGTTGTCCCCTCAGTGCCAGTTTTGTGACTGTGACCCACAGTAAGAAATATGTTTTGCGGCATGACACAGTACATGCATTTGTGTATCTTTAAATGTCGATCTCCATCTACATGTCGCTAAAACAAAGTTTCACACAAAAATATACATCTTTACCACGTGTAATCCATTATTCTACTTGCTATTAATTCATTTGGCTAAATGCTGGTTGCAACCCACTAAATTGATTTTAAGCCCTGACATTGGTTGTGACCCACAGTGTTCCCCACGATAAGCCGCACACAGGGTCAGATTAAGACCTTCAGAGGTCCTGAACTCTGAAAAGTTTAGAAGGGAAGGGCCATGGCGTGTTTACAGAGAGGAGGTCAAGTCAAGGGGAGCTGCAGTGGAGGGTGCGTGGAGGGCACTGGGGGCAGAAGCCTGGAAAATCAGGCTGGGTTTAGGAAGCAAAGGTCTTCAACTGCCACACAAAGAATTCTGGACATTTCCTCTAGGCAACTGGGAATAACTGGAAGTTTTCCAGGGCAAGAGGAGTATACTGAGGCCTGTGGTTTAGAAAGATTGCTGGGGTGGCTGTGGGGAGGATGGATGGATTGGAAGGGCCAAGTCAAGGACAGGGGAACAGACCTCGAAGCTATTCCAGGCATCCAGGTGAGAGCGGACGGATGAGGCCATAATCAAAGGAACAATCGGGAGAGTGGGGAGCACAGAGGAGACAGATGTGAGAAAACGGCTGAGGTTTTAGCTTCCATGACCTGGCCCATATGGTGCTGGTTACGGAGGTAGGTACAGAGGAGGTTTTGGGGGGAGAAAAGATCATTCTCAGGTTTTGATTCTTTCAACAAACAGTGGGACTGACATAGAGAAACTAACATTTTACTTTGTCAAGTTGGAGCACTAAAGGAAAAAAACTAACATCCGCTATCATTTCATAAAAGAAAAAATATTTTCTCCCTCCAAGAATAGGAAAGGGCTGCCTAATCCCAGAATGAAAGGCAGTCCTTTATAACTGAGGACATTTAGATTATTGAAAAACTCTACTTTGGATGTTTTTCCCATTTTGCTGTGACCCATTGAAAATATCACTGTGTATCATCCTAATTTGGGGGCTGTAACTGACTACCACAGGCCTGGGGAATAGGCAGAGAGGTCAGCAGCTGAGATCTGGAGGAGTGGCTCTAGAAGTAGGTGGAAAATCAGAAAGTAATCATGGAGGCTAAGAGACGAAGGAGGGTTGAAGAAATGAGGACTTGGCCAACAGTGTCTTTTGCCACACAGTGTTCAAAGAGATCACCGGATTTGACAATTAGGTTATTGGTGACCTTTAATAGTGCCCATTCACTAGGAAGATTGTAGTAGGTTGAGGTACATACGAGAAGTTGGGGAAAGTGGCAGTCTATAGGCTCTCCTTTCAACACATTTGAGGGTGATGGAAAGAGAAGAGAGGAGGGAGGGAGATGGGAAGAGAAAGAGAGGGAGAGAGGGAGAGAGGGAGAGAGGGAGAGAGAGAATATGTTAGAGAAACAAGAGAACCCATTTGGGGAGGGAGGGGCCTTATTTTGGGAGGATAAAGAAGACCACCATTTTATAATCAGAGGGAAAGAGCTGGTATAAAGAAGCTGAATTTTCCTGAAGAGAAGCACATCTGGAGGAAGGGCCCAGAGAAGGAGGGTGAATGAGGCCAAGGCCCAGGTAAAGGGATTAGCCTTTAACGAGAGGGGCACCTTGCCCCCTGAGAAGGGAGGGCTGGAGGGGAAGGAAGTTGGAGAGGCAGGCCAGTTTTGGGGGGAGGTGGGGCAGGGCACTGAGTTAATTCATGCTTGAAGGCTTCTGTTTTCTCAGGGAAGTAGGAGGAGAGGGGTGGGGCAGGAACATGGTTGGGAGCTGAAGGAAGTTTGGAATGTAGCCCAGGGAATGTGGAGGCTGGAGCTGGGGCTGGATGGGGGACCAACGCTTGACAGGGTGGCTGAGCAGTACCAGGGCCCAGCTGAGGTTGGTTGAGTCCGTCTTCCCCTGTGCAGGCTTCGTCTCCCTCCCTAGACTGTAAGCACCTTGAGGCAGTGTCCTCAGCACTTTCCTCTTTCTAGACCATTCCTTTCCCAGGCAATGCCCAGTGCCATGTAGCTCGGAGGAGGCACCCAGGCCTCTCAGCAGAGCCTGGCAAAGCAGTCACTGACAAAACCCAGAAATACTACAGGGCTGTTAGGGTAAGCAGGTAGGATCGTAATCACCCTGACAAGAAGCTACTCATTTTGGTCGTTCCCACACCTTTCCTTGCCGTCCTGCTGGCCATCTCACTCCTGTTCTGTGCTGACGGCAGAGGAAAACAGCCAGGCTCCCACTTTTGCCCAGCAACACTTGCAGGCCTTAAATCCCTCAGGCTGGGGAGAGCCCAACAAGAGGGGCCAGCAGCTTCATCTCCCATGAGCTGAATGGGGTGGTGGCCATTCTTAGGAGATAGCAAGACAGTCATTGTGCGGGGGGAACAAAAGCCACGCAGACAGGTCTCAAGGCTAACGGGGCTCCAGGAGAGCATGCTGGGAGTTGGGATGAGGGGAACCCTGAGGCCTGCTCAGAGGAGGGAAGGGGCTGGACAGCCAGTGGTGAAGGATCACTAGGGAAGAAACACGGGTTCCCGGTCGGAGGTAGCATGATGAGTGGCATGGCTGAGGAATGTCCATCTCTTCTCTCTTGCCCGCTTCCCGCTTGCCTATTTTCACAGGCCATGGCCAGTTAGAGGTCAAAAAGATCCCAGGGAGTGACAACAGGTCTGCTTCTTCCTCCTTCACGTGCCCTTTTCTTCCAGCCCTCTCTTCCACCCAGCTCCTCCTCTTAGCGTCACCCCTCAGCTGAGCCAGTGGAGCCGTCCGAGCAAACTCTCATCTTCCGGAGGTGCATTTAGTGAGAACCGTGACAGACTGATAGAAACTCAGGCTCCCAGCAGCCCTCCTTTCCCCCTTCTCCAGGATCCAGGATCCAGCCTGTACTTACACAATTTGGGGACAGAGAGCTTATAATAAACCTCTGTTTATTGAGGGCTGGGACAGTGCCAAGCCCTTGGGTTAGGTGGTGGCTGGGCTATTAGAATGTTTTTCCTTTGATGGAGCCAAAATGTGTCTCTCTGCAGCTTCAACCATGGGCCTCAGCCTTGCCGTCTGAAGTCACGCAGAACAAGTGTTTTTTGCCCAAGTGTGTTCTCTCCTCTGCAGAGAAGCACTACTTTCTTTCTTTTATATTCTCACGTATCTTGATTTTTTACTACCCAAAGAGCATCAGGTCTTGTGGAACTTTTTAGGAAGTTAAGGAAAGCATAAAGAAGGAAGTAAAAATCCCCCATAGTCTTACCGCAGAAGCGACCCCGGTAACATTCTCTCAGCTTCCTGAAGTGAGGGGTGTGTTTCCAATTTTCCTTTGCTACAAAGCACAGAGTGGGGCTGGAGTTTGAAGAGGGGTGGGGGGCAGGAAAATAGCAAAGAGGGGCCTTTGAATCAAACTATGCATTCTATGTTGGCATCTGATTTTTCTCCCCCAGCTTTCTGTGTTGATCACTATACTTCTAGAACATGATTGTGAGTGCCTTCTTCGTATTAGGTTGCAAAGACCTACCCTGATTAATGTAACTGGCTTCCTATTACGGGACATAGAGGTTTTTTCAAAGTTTTTGGACAATCACAAACCCGACTGTGACGAATATGCAAGAGGCTAAGTGCATGCCGGTGCTGGACACTGAGCTCTCGAGGAGTATTTGTAACTGGCAGCTTTCTGGCAAAGGCCCCGAAGACTGGCTAAGGCCAAGGACTGTGCTGGAGCCGCTAAGCTTGCTCCCGGGTCAGTACCCATTGACCCAGCCCCCATCACAGAACGTCCAGGCTGGCAGGGCCCTTTGAGGCCGCTGGACCCACACCCTCCTCTCACACATGAGGCAACGGAGGCCTCCAGGCCAGGGATGGGTCTTCAGCAGCTTAATGGCCTGGCCTACCCGCCCCCACCCCCGAGAAGCACACTGGCTCCTGGACTGGTTGCTGAGCTCTGAGATTTGAAATCTGACGTAGAAGCCCCGAAACGTTGCCCAAACACCTTTCCCGGACCACTTCCTGGTGAGGCTGGAGAGGAGACTCGGGCACTTTTGCAAATGAACCAACCCATAAAGAAAGCAAAGGGCATGGACGATTTCAGGCTCACCCCACAGGCAACTGGACCTGCTCCATCCAGAACCTTCTTTTTTCTCCTAACCCAGGTAGTATGCTTAATGGCAGGCACCTCACGTTAGGTCCACTCGGTAAATCTCTCTGGGGTTTGAGCCGAAGTGACGTATGAATCCCTCACTCTCCTTAGCCAGGTCAGCTGGCCCTTCTTGCCAGGAACGGGCTTTGCCAAAGGCCTGTCTAGCCAGCCCTCTGTGCCTGACAACTTTCTGTGGTTTTGGGTGCTAATGAGCTTCCCTCCTTTCCCCCCTCTGGCCTTGCTACTGCCTGGGGAATTTGCACAAATGGTGTGTGATTTGCCCCTTCTGTGTTTTCCTTTCTAACTTGGAGGTAAAGAAAACCCCTCACCCCCCCACCGACTCTCTGTTTATTCAACTGGGAGAGCTTTCACACCCGGGAGGGGGGAGGGGGAGGACCTAGCTCCCCCTCCCTGAACTCCTGTTCTAAATCTTCATCCCTCCTCCCAGGTCCCCCAGCCCTGCACTGTCCTGAATAATTTATGAGTCCAAGCAGGCCTTATAAAAGGGTCTCCAAGGAAAGGCCAGAAGAATGCAGGAGGTTCTGAGAAATAAGAGCCCCAAAGCCTGCGTGGCTTCAACCCCCTAAGGATGGACCCTTCTGTTCCCACTGCTGCCCCTGTCCCAGCCCTGGCCCTGGCCCTAGCTCCAGCCCTCCCGCAGGCCTCCCAGGCACCTCCTGGCCTATTAAGTCCATCACCACTTGCCTCTGGACAACGTGTAGGTGGCAGTGAAAGGTAAGCGGAACTTGGCCTTCGGCAACCTGAACTCGGGCTTAGCGGGGTGGTGGGGGAGGAAGGAAACTGAAACGTCCAGGATGCCCCTGCTCTCCGTGGAAGGGTAAGGCAAAGTCTCCCAGCCTTCAGAGGCTGTGCTTTCCACATCTCAGGCTGGGATACCTCAACTGGCTTCTCACCTCACTCATCCCTCCGGGCGGCGGGAGGGGACTTGGGAAAAGTGGGCATTGCCAAAGCGGAAAGCCGAGCAGCCAGGGTCTCGTGGTCCAAGTTCCTCAGTCCACTCAGAGGAGTAAAAGAGAGCCGAAGTCCCAAGAAGCTTTTGCCTGGGGGACTTTCTCCTTCCTGACCACACCATAAGATCTCCGTTTGCTTTTTTTCTGACCTCTGGAAGTCTAGCAGGGAAGCGGTGGGCCCAGGAATATTTCGGGCCCCTTTCCCCAGTCCAGGAAGACGGTAGGACTCTGAGCTCTACTTCTTGGAACAGGAGGTGGGGGCAGGATATTTTCCACCCACCCCTCATTTATTCCTCCAAACATTTAACATTCCAACAAACACTGAGAGACATGCTTACTGTGTACCAGGCATTGTACTGGCCGTTGGGGATTCAGACATCCTCAAACATAAATCTGCTCCTAAGAAGCTCAAGGCGAGTAAACAGATAATTACAAACCAGCGCGACAAGAGCAATGATCACATTGTTCAAGCAGGGAGGAGAATCCCTGACCCGGGCTCGGGGTCCTCAGTAAAGGCTTCCTGGAGCAGACAGCATCTGAGCCAAGTTTTGTAGAAGACTCTTCTGTTATCTCAGGGATTTCCAGGCTCCAGCTTCCTTCCTCCACTGATTGAGCTCCTCCTTCTTTGTCCTAGAGGAGCTTGCCTTTGGAGGCCTTGGCTGTGCTCTACAAATGACCCGCCAAGGCAGGTGAGGAAACTCATAGACTCGGTGAGTTTGAGCCCTTGTTATACACAGTCACGTGCATATGCAGCCATGTGTATTCACATTGACCCGGTCCCTCTCCATAGAGCCCTTGACCTTGGTCCAGGGCTGCAGATGTGGGAAAGCACCTCCACAGCCTTGTGCACATTTGATTCTGGCTCTGGGAGGAGGGCAGACCTGAGGTTTCCATGGCAATTTGAAAGATGAAGAGACAGGTGCCCAGAGAGGAGAGGGATTTGGGCAGACTCCACCAATAGTCTGTGGTAGAGCTGGTGCTAGAATCCTGATCTCCTGGCACCTAGCCCCAGTGTTCTACCCCCAACCCCATCCCCAAATCTTTGCTGCTCAGTAGAATTCTGTCTCCTGGACAGTTTCCAAAGAACACAGGTGTTAGGACAGGGGCAGAAAAGCAAACAACCTCCGGGATTCTGTGCACTTGTTTTACAACCAGAACCAAGACACAACTCTTGTTGTGGGGTGGGGATGGGCTGTCCCCAAGGATGTCTAAGGTTCCTTCTAGATTATCTTACCTGTAGGTTTGTGACCCCTGATACAGAGGAGGCAGTTTTCTGGCCATATACTTTGACCCACATGCTAGTCTTGCTTTGGACAGGCTACCGGTGGGGCAACAGGTGCCGAAGTCACCAAGGCTAACTGCAAGTTCCATCACCCTGTCAGGTAAGCTTCTGGCGCCAAGCTTGGAACTTGACATAGATCCATTAGCTCTTTAAATCCTCACCACAGCCCTGTGAAGCAGGTGTGGGGAGGCAATACCAGGATCATTCTTTTGTAGACCAGGAAACTGAAGCCCAGAGTGGTTAAGGGAATTGGCCAAGGCTGCCTTCCCTGCAGGCACCATCAATGACCCCTAAGAATGAGCCCCTAGGGACAGGGTTAGTGAAGGAATCCTTAGTAGGACACGGAAGACACAGAGCTACCTAATTCTTGGCTAGGAGACCTTCTGAAGTGGGAGGGTGAGAGCGGGATCCATGTCAGATTTGTCAGGTGCTGGGGTGGGGTCTCCCCACAGCTGTAGGCCCACCAGACATTACCTTCCTGCCTGGAGTCAATTTGTAACAATCCAGAAAGTTCTGTTACAATGCTTGCTTTCTTCCTTTCCCTTTCACCTCATTGCTGCAGGTAAGGGAAGGAGTCTAGGGGTTGGCTTCCTTTTTGGCCTGTACATAGGAGACCTGTCGACGTTAGGCACCATATTTCTTTTCTGTCCACAGGCTCTTCTGGCCTAAATCCCACTCTTTTGACTATTTGTACAGAGATGGGGAGATTCTACTGCAGAACTTCCCTGTCCAGGCCACCATCAACCTATATGAGGACTCAGACAGTGAAGAGGAAGGGGAGGAGGAGGAGGAGGAGGAGGAGGAGGAGGAGGAGGAAAAGGACAAAGAAGAGGAGAAAAAAGAGAAGACAAATGAAAAGGGGCTGGAAGAGAATGGGAGGGCAACACGCATGGCCACAGCTCATCGTCCTTGTCCTCTCCTGTCGTGCCCAAACTGAACCAAGTCGGAGTCTGATTGGGGTTCCGGATGCTTGGCAAGCCTCTAGAGCATCAGTTTGCCAGGAATCTCCAGATATAGCCCTCTGGGTTGAAAGTTGTGTCTTCGAGTCACCAGGTCACTGTGGCTACATTCAACTGACCTGTGAGCCTAGGCCTCGGGCACCTCATTTTCTGTGTTGCTGTTGTGTTGAGTGACAGGATCCACGGAGCTCTAGGGGAAGACCTGCTTTCTGAAGCCCCCCAGAAGCAGATCAAGAGAGCACATGCTCATGCAGAGAGGAACAGTTACTCTTTGTGGGGGGGGCGGTCTTTGACTCCCCAGCATTCTAGCTGGCCACAGAGTCCTGTCTCCCCACGGAAATCCTGACATCTGGCTTCACCTCCAGGGATACCAACATCAGATCCAAGCAAAGTTAGAGGCACCTCTCTAATGGGCCTTGCAGGAAAGGAAAGATGCATCTAGAAAATCAGCTTGCCTTGGGGACCTCCATTTTGCCTGCTATCCATCGGGGTCTGTGTATTTGTATGAACCTAATCAGGAAAAAAATAAACTAGATGATGCGTGCCCTTTTCCTGGAACTGTGCAGATTTCTTAACTGAACTATGCCCATGTTGTGAAGCCACAGGCAGAGGGTCAGAGACCAGCTCAAGGCCAATTCATTGCCTTACCTGAGGTCAGTTGACAGATTTTACTCCATGGGGATATAGGGCCAGGGACCCAGCATGGGGCCAGGCTCTCTCTGTCGACTTGTGAAATCAGTTAGGCTTGATTAAACTTCAAAGGCAGCTTAAGAAAGTAACAAAAAGGCTCCCAAAAAAGCAGCTTGGAAGTTGGGAGGATGGCTGAGAGGAAGAGTGAGAGGTACAGCCTCAGCTGAGCTTTGGAGATGAGTATATGTATGTGTGTGTGTGCGAGGAGGGGGGGTGCGGAGGGTTTCAGAGGGTCACTAATCCCCTGTCAACTTTATCTCCTCGATTCCCTTTGTATCTACCACAGTTCAGGTCTTCAAGCCTCTCCTGCCCCAATTAATCCGACTAATATTCTTGCCTCTGGCAGGTCCCTTTGCAATTCACCCTCCTCACTGGCCACCAGGTCACACCATGTTGTGCCCCTGTGTGAAACCCTACCATGGCTCTTCCCTGACTTCCCAACAGCTGGACTGAGCTTTCTTTTTTTTTTTTAATTTTGAGCACACACCCTCTTGAGAATCTAGGGCTTCTCTCTTCGTATATTCCCAAACCAAGTCCTTAATTTGACATTCTAGGCTGTTTGACAGCCTGGTTCTTGCCTGTCTCTTCAGACTCAGCTTTCAACAGTCGAAGCCTATGCTGTCTTGTCCTTCAATGCGTTCATGATTTCTAACACCTTTTGTAGCTTTAAGCCCCTGTCTGGAATACCTCACCGCTTTTGTATGTCTGGTAAGCCCCCATTCACCCAATAGGACTAGCTCAGATACCGTTACCGTGAGGAGCCTCCCCACACCTTCCGGTCCATGTTGGGTGCCCCCATATATTCAGTACCTCCTCTACCATGACATCTGCCTCTCTTCCTATGCAGTAAGATGGGGGCTGTGTTTGATAGCCCCTTGTGACTTTTATCACACAGCACGTTGCCTGGCGCAAAGGACATACGTACCCAGGAAACGCTGAAGGAAAAAGAGTCTCAGGTCTTCTTAAAGAACTACCTCTGACCCTCCACTTGCTAGCTTCCCGTATCTTTGATTAGCTACAAACAGGGCAGGGTAATGTCATGTGACTCAGGAACAAAATGCTGGCCATATCTCCTTCTCCTTCCGCTTGAGACAGGCTGCTTCAGTTCTGAGCCCTAGCTGGGAAGTACCTGACTTTGGATAGACTTTGAGCGGGCCACCAAACGCACACGCTGGTGCCATCTGTTGGTCAAGATTTAACCTATTTCCTTAATAAAGGCCACCAGACAGTTGACCTTTGACCACTGTAGTTCTTTTAGTCCATTCTGTTTCTGCTTATAAGTAGAGTGGAAACCACCATGTGCCAGCTGTATGACTTTGGGCAAGTGACTTGTCCACTCACAGCCCCAGTCTCCTCATCTGTCAAATGGAGAAAATACTTCCTCTCAGGGTTGTTGTGAGAATTCAAAGAGACAATAGATGCAAAGTATTTAGCACAGCCCCTGGCACATAGTACCAGCACTCAGTAAATGCAGTTGTCATCACAATCATAGCTGGAGTAGTGGTTATTACTAATTTTATGACAAACATGAGCTTATCTGTAGAGTCAGCTAATGACTACTTTACTCAACTAATGACTGATTTATCTTGATCCACACGATCTCCCTGGCACTGTTTGGTTTACCAGTAGAAGAATCTTTGTAATGTCGTTTTTTTTTTTTTTTTTCTTTTTTCTTTTTTAAAAGGTCAAATGTGGCTTCCCTCTACAGGTTTCTGACCCCCTTTTCCTAGGACAGAGGTTTCCAAACGTATTTTTTGTGCTTTAGCAGGAACACCCTTCTTTGGAATGGAATGCAGAAGCCCAATATAGAAACCAAATGAAGACAGGGTTGCCCTGGTGGGAGGCACAATGGCTGATGCAGATTTCCTACCCTATTGTCCTCTCTCCCGTAAACTAATTCCACCCTTCTGTGAGGCATCTTCAGGGATCCCTGGTTTGGGGGAAGATGGTTTGGAGACTAGTGTCCCAAGGGTTAAAACAAGATTGATTTGCAGCTGAAGGGGGATTAGTATTTTAACATGTTCAGTGTTCCGTTTAAAATCCTTGTTTTGGGTCCTAAGCTTCCAGCATTTCACAGCTCAAAAATTGCTCAAGTCCTTGTGCCATAGGTTGTAGGCATTTAAGATCCTTGGAATCCCAATATCCTTGGTTTTAGGGTATTATATAGCATAGAATTACAAATCCCTAAATCCCCAGGGGTTTAAAGACCATAAAGCCCTTGGAGCAGTAATTCTTAACTCAGAATGAGCTCCTCTCACTTTCCCTCCCCTCCTCCGCCTTATTGCACACGTGCTATTGGTCAGTGGCAGACATTTTGTCTCCCTTTCCTCCCAGTTCCCTGCCCCTAAAATGGCTCCCAACCCCCCACCCCACCAACACCCACACACATGGTTGCTAAGTGATTGGAATTCACTGTTATGACTAATAAGAGCCCAGTGTGAATTGCTTTGTCATCGGTGTATCCCGTCCTTGTAGCAACTTCAAATCCGGTACACAAAGTCAGGAGGCAGCTCTCTGCCAAATTCAGTCTTCCCTCCAGCTCCATCTCAGCTGGTCCGTCCTAGTGCCCTACACTTCCTCACCCCAGCACTAATGACTCCCGTATCCCCCACCCAAGAGCAACAGAGAGAGGCCACATCAGTTGAGTGTGAGCCTGCATCTGAGCTGGACTTTGAAGGACGGACCCAGGTAAACACGGAGGGAGAACACTTTCCAGAAAGAGGCAGCTGTATGACTTCCTTCATTACATAAATATTTATTGAGCACCTACTCGGTGTCAGGCATTAATATTATAATGATTTAAGAGCATGGGCTTTGGAGACAGGTGTATCTGTGTTCAAATCCCGTATCTGCCACATGCTGGCTCTATCCATAGGTCCACTCTGCTCCGGTGCCAACTCAGCTACCAGCTCTCTGCTTATTCTTCTTTGGTTCTAGGCTAAGAAATCCCTATTCTCTGCCCTGGTGGGTAATACCAACCTCCATCTCTCTCCTCCTCCCAAAATTGAACCTGTGCAGTGATAGTGGGCAGGTTTTCTTCTTTCTGCTTCAGGCCCCTGTTGCAAAATTGTTGCCAATCATACTCGCAAACAAGGTTGTTAGGTGGCTGGAGTTCCCTGTTTTGACCTGTCAGGAGCTTGCTGTTTGTTACTGTGTTATTCGTTTATTCCCAGGTGGGAAGGCTTGTAGCAACTTCCATGCGAAACCCAGTACCCAAAGTTTCAGTGCTGGCTGGAGGGAAGTGAGTCAGAGGTTAGGAGTAATTCTGGGCCAGGAAAAACTGACAGATGCTGAAAGGTGTCACCGAGGGAGGGATGTTCGGGGCCTCCTTCAGGGCAGTGGCAGTTTCCCACAGGACTTGGGCTTCTTCGGGCACAGGGCTACCATGGGTCAGGGGCTGATGAGGGACTTCTCCCGTTCCTGCCTCTCAGAGCTGTGTGGCCTCTGAGTGGAATGGGCCCCTGCTGCACATCCTTCTTTCCGGCTGAAGAGTCTGGGCCCAGAGGGAGGAACTACCAATGGCCGCGGTGGTATGCCAGGCACTGAGCTCAGCACCCCACATGATTTATCCCGGACAAGGCTCGCCAAACGCCAGCTGGGTCAGTGGTGCTATCCTCATGTTCACAGATAAGAAAGTCACTCAGAGAGGTTAAGCTGAGGGGACAGCCTGGGCAGTATAGCTGAGTCCTATAGGCTCCTAACTATAGGCTCCTCCTGCCCTCTACTGATTTCCCCAGAGAAGTCATGAAAGTCCTGTAAGGATGCAGAGCTTTCCTGCTCTCCTGGGCCATACATGGAAGAGAAGCTCAACTACCATGCAAAAGCATTTCTATCCCAATTACTGGGGACACTGGGGCCCGGAGCCAAGTGTAAATTAAAAGAGGGTTGAGGGAAGTCCCAAGAGCAAGCTGGAGTCAGGCTCTGGGTTCTTCACGAAGTCTTCCACCCCTGAGGGAGAGAACAGCTAGCTCGCCTAAAGCCACAGCAAGTCACCTGGGGTCTAGTAACAGCAGGAGATGCACTGCCCCCTAGTGGTCGAACTCGAGCCTGAGCCTGGACCTTTTTCACTAGGATCTGGAGGCCCATGTACCCAGAGGACTGTACCGCCAGCAATCTAGCGCCTGGTGGTTATGGGGACAGGCTCTGTAGTCTCAGGGGACCCTAGGTTCATGTACTGGTTCTCTTCTTTGCTAGCTAAGTGACCATGGGCAAAATAGCACATTAGCCTTTAAGCCTCAGTTTCTTCTGTAAGATAAAGATAGTACTAATTTCACAGGGTTACTGGAAGGATTAAATGAGATAATACATGTCAAGGACTTAGCAGGGTACATAGCACATTATAGACGTGAGATACAATGGTATATATATATGGCACTGTTATTTTTTAACTCTTCCCTGCCATCTTAACTCCTCGAGCACTGTTCTTTTCTGACATATCTTAATCATCTTAGCAGTTTCATCTTTGACTCTTCGGGACTTTTCTAGCTTGCTGTATTAGATCTCAGATACCCCCAAGCCCACTGTCTTGCCCCAAGGGCAGGTACTGTCAACACACTTAAGGCTTGTGGGCAAGACCTGGGCGAAGATGCATGTTTTCCTCCACATATACTTTTTAAAAATTAATTAATTTTGAGGTAGAGTGAGCGCACAAGCGGGTGAAGGGCAGAAAGAGAGGGAGACAGAGAATCCTAAGCAGATTCTGCACGGTGGGCTTCGAACTCGGGAACCATGAGATCATGATCTGAGCTGAAATTAAGAATCAGACACTTAACCGACCGAGCCACCCTTGCTCCCCTCTCCATATATACTTTTAAAGACTCTTGGGCTGTACATCTTTGTACTTCACTATCCTGTGAATGTTAATAAGCTTGCTTTACACAGTTTTTCTGCGTTTCAGAGCAGCTTTATATCCGCTATTTTATGCGAATCCCTTAATACTCCCCATATGTTCCCAATTTTCAGTGAGGAAATTCAAGATGATTGGAACAGAAGTGACTTGTTCAATGTGGCACAGAAAGTCAGCGCAGGAGGTAAGACTGGACCCCAGAGTCTTGTGTTGAGTCCAGTGCTTTTCCACCAGCCCTTGCAACCACCCAGGGCCCTGCGCTCTGGCTAAACATGAAGAAGCATCGATACCCCAGGACATGGCTTATTGTTTGGAAGCCACACCATTGCACTCTGATGACAGGTTTCTTGCTTCTACTGAGGCCAAGTTGAAACCCCAGTAAATGATCAAACTATGATTCTTCTAAAAGAAAGGACAGCAAACTACCAGGACTGGTGGCCCAAGACTGACACATGTCCAACACATGCCAAGAATACCATAAAATGTTAGCTGACAGGTTTGAGGAGAGGTGAGCATTATCTCCCCAGCCAAGCTGCATGTGATGCTGAGAAATTAACTTTTGTCCTGTACTCACAGCTAGCTTGATTTAGCCATTCACCTCATATTGGACATAGCTGTCAGGGGCTCAAAAGGCCAGCTCTGTCCTTAGTATGTACGAAGACTGGGAAGGGTTGATGCATGCCACGAGCATGTGTGCTGACGGCAGTACCTGTTTGCAGGAACTGAGGGAAGCATGTTAGTGGCTCTCTCAATGTTGCTTGACGTAATTCTGGGAGTAGAGGAGGCAGGCTTGACCGTCAGTATGAGGGGCTGGCCTGCTCTCCAGCACATTGGCAACAGCACAGGTGCTGCCGCGTTAACACATCATTGAGTTCAAGCACCCCCTCCTCAGCCTACATGTGACACCGAAGCCGAGCTTTGTTCCTCTGAGGGGAAAATCTTGCTACTCCCCCGTCTCCCGGAGCACTGGATCTCTGGGTGGCACTGAATTTCTTTTTCTGCTGTCACTTGCTTTTGATGCTCTTATCGCCATGGCAACCCAAGACAGGGAGCCAGCATTGAAATCCATTTCCCAATAGACATATGTGAAATAGCAAGTGTACTCTCTCTCTCTCTCTCTCTCATTAGAGAAAAGGAACATTTTTTTTTAAATTTTTAATGTTTTATTTATTTCTAGGAGAGAGAGAGAGACAGCATGAGCAGGGGAGGGTCAGAGAGAGAGGGAGTCACAGACTGAAACAGGCTCAGGCTCTGAGCTGAGCTGGCAGTCAGCACAGAGCCCGACGTGGGGCTCGAACCCGCGAACCGCGAGATCATGACCTAAGCGGTCGGACGCTCAACCGACTAAGCCACCCAGGCGCCCCATGAGAAAAGGAACATTTTTAACCCTCTCTTCACGCTTCTGCTTTGGTCCATGGTGGAGAGGAAATACACTCACAATTCAAGGTGCTTGATATATGTCTTTCTTAAGTCTTCCTGCATTAAGAGCTACTCATCTGGTTGGTCTGAGGTGAATCATTAGGGCGACTTCTCACCAGTGAGCAAGGTTATCACAGTGAAAAGCGATCAACATCTATGACTCTGTAGCCACTTCCTCCAGCTCTGGGTTTTTAGGTCGGGCCAGTTTGTTCTGAATATCTTAGCCTCTCAGATTCAGATGAGAGAGAATAGCATAGGCTGCATTTTCCAATCCATTTTTTTTTAAAACTGAAGAACCCTGAAATATAAAGATAGAAAGAAGAGGAGAGGGGTTACCAAGCATGTGCTGAATCTCAAATCAAGCCTTTATTATTAATGACATCTTCCTACTGCTCTGCTAATTGTTCCTTGTGCTGTAGCATTCTGAGGGGAAAGCTTTGAGAAGTGTGAGTGGTAGGATTCACGCATGAAAACTCCTCCTTGAACCCATAGGAAGCTTTGCCTAGGGTCTGTCTTGTCCCAACCTTTTCCTCACCTTCCACTGATCTCTGATTCCCTGGGGAGCAAATTTAGTTTGAATTCAAATTCCATGTTGAGCTTGTGTGTAGCTTTTTCATGGACACTCAGAAGTGATCTATGTAGTGAAATTGTTAGCCTGGGAGCAGGGGCTTTGCCTTGGGCTAAGAGTGACCATTTCCCCTGCTCAAACAGATCCACTCAAACTTAATTATCAAAACACTTTTGGAAAACTGAGGCACAATTTCCACAGGTAAGAAAAGTTTAAAATAAAAATCCATTCTTTGTAAACTTGTCAGATTTTATTCATGGTTATTGAACATTTTCTGAGGTAGGGGCAGTTTTTGTGGGAAAGGAAGAACACCAGAATCAAAAGACTTGACTCAGGTACCTGTTCAGGTGCTGTCATTGTTATCTGTAACATCTGGGATAACTGACCTAGTTTCCTCGTCTCTAAAATGGGGACAGCCTTTAGCCTAACAACACCACAGCCTTGTTGGAAAGGAGGCTTGGGTGCACAGTTATATAATGAAACCACTCTGAAAGTTGTAAAATGTTCTATGTAATTGCATTTCAATAAGCACCGTGAAAGGAACTTCAGTATAATAGTCTGCCTTTCAAAATGTAGACACAAGCCCCAGAAATTTCTGGAAGAAAAACCCTTGGAGATCTGGCAGAAAAGACATTCAGGGAAAATTACTGGAGAAACTAAAGTTCGTAGCTTCACTCCTAGAAGTAGCTCAAATATTTCCATTTTTCTGTCTGCTCAGCCTTTCCTGGATACTCTGTTTCCTACTCAACTTGGAGAAGCTGTCAAAGAGGCTCTGCCTTGTACCAAACTGAATTTGGAAGCAGAGGCTCTGCCTGAATTGCTGGGAGTGGTGACTTTTGATAGTTGCCATTGGTAATGGCTTACAGAATCTTCAGTTTATGCTATTTTTCCACAGGTAGGCTGCTTGCCCATTTGAGTAAAATGAACGTAGGCTGCTCTGAATGTACTCAGCGTGTTATGAAAGTGCACTTTTGTTTTCTATAAGCTACTTTAAGGACTCATGCTATTAAAATTCCAAAAAGATACTGGAAATTAAAAGAAAATTCTCTAAAATGGTGGGAAAAGCTTACAAATAATCCGTAAGAGAGTTACTACAGGCACAAGAACACCCCCAAAATGGTAGGACAGAACCCAACTGACCAAAACATTTGCTGAAACAAAAAGTAAAATGAAGGCAGAGTCATGGGAATACAAATGAAATTACTGAAACCAAGAAAGCTTATTACTTCTAAAATTATTTTTTTATGTTTATTTTTGAGAGAGAGAGAGCGTGAGCAGGAGGGAGGGACAGAGAGAGAGAGAGAGAGAGAGAAAGAGAGAGAGAGAGAGAGATGCAGAGTCTGGAAGCAGCCCCAGGCTCTGAGCTGTCAGCACAGAGCCCAACACGGAACTCCAACTCATGAACCGTGAACTCATGACCTGAGCCGAAGTCGGACACTTAACCGACTGAGCCATGTGGGCATCCCTCTTCTTACTTCTAAAAAAGAGAAAGGTGGAGATACTAGTCTTTTTGCAATATATTATACACTTTTGTGTACCTCTCCCTTCCCAGACATACAAAACCATAAATAGTTCCATGAAGAGTTAGTTCAAAGGAAAATCCCTTACTACTGAGTAGAAGGTAAGAATTATAGATGTAGATGTCTGCAAGTCTTCCTTATATCATTTTTTGTGAATCTAAGAATATTACATTGCAGTTGGAGACACCACAACTGAAAGTATAAAGAAGAGCGTATGATTTAAAAGAAATAGAGAGTGGATGAGAGAATTAGCCATATTAAAAATGCTTACAAAAACTAGTATCTGAAAGTGCAAATCTGGGGTTGGGTTAGGATGGTAACATTAGATGTGATTTTACTGTATGTTCTCTCTCTCTCTCTCTTTCTTTTCTTTTCCAAATGCTGCTTTAAGAGCTTTCACTGTTTTTAGACTGTTAAGGATTAGTCAGTCATTGAAAAAAGGAAGATTAACTTCAAAAGAGCAACGGTAAAACTGACAGCTTAATGGAAGCCATAGAAGCCAAGAGACAAGGTGATGATATTCAAACGGCTGGAAACGTCTTAAAAAATGAAACTACAGAGTCAAATTTGATATCCAGCAAAAATCTCTTTCAAAAGTGAAGGGAACATGCCCACACAAATATGTCCAATTGATTCTTTACAAAAGCACAAAAGCTTTTGTATTCGATAAGGAAAGAGCCTTTCCAGAACATGGTGCTGGAAAAACCGGACATGCAGAGGCAAAATAGGAACCTCAACCCCAACCCCCAAGATATGCAAAACTTAATGCACAGTGGATAACAGGCAAATGTAAAACACAAAATTAAGAAACATCTGGAGAAAACCATAGCAGTGCATTTGGGGGATCTACAAGTGGTCAGATAATTCTTAAACTTGAGACAGAAGCACCATAGCATGCAGGAAAAATGGATACATTTGACCTCATCAAGATGTGATGAATTACATAAAAGACAAGCTATATGCTGGGAGAGAATATTTGCAAGGCTCATGGCCAAAAAAACGGTCGTGTCTAGACTACAAAAAGGACTCTCATAACTCTACAGTCAAAAACCAAACAATCCAACTAGAAAATGGGTGAAAAACATGAAGAGACATTTTATTGGAGAGGATATTATACATGGCAAACAAGCACATGAGAAGATGTTCGACATTATTACCTATATTAGCTGACTACAGCTGCCAGAACAAAGCACTATAAAATGGCTTCAACAACGGAAATTTATTTTCTTAAAGTTCTGAAGGCTAGGGGCACCTGGGTGGCTCAGTTGGTTAAGCATCTGACTTCGGCTCAGGTCATGATCACACAGTTCGTGGGTTCGAGCCCCGCGTCGGGCTCTGTGCTGACAGTTAGTTCAGAGCCTGGAGCCTGCTTCTGATTGCGTATCTCCTTTTCTCTCTGACCCTCCCCTGCTCTCTCTCTCTCTCTCTCTCTCTCAGAAATAAATAAAACATTTTTTAAAAAGTTCTGAAGGCTAGAAGTCCAAGGTCAAAATGTTGGTATGGTTGATTTCTTTTGAGACGTCTCTCCTTGGCTTGCTGATGACTGCTCTCTTGCAGGCTCTTTACATGGATGTCCTTCTATGCACATGTGCCCCTGGTAATTTCTTTTCTTCTAAGGAAAGCAGTCATATTGGATTATGTTTCACACGCGCGTGCG
The DNA here is from genome assembly GCA_017311185.1 of Proteles cristata cristata. Taxonomy (NCBI): domain Eukaryota; kingdom Metazoa; phylum Chordata; class Mammalia; order Carnivora; family Hyaenidae; genus Proteles; species Proteles cristata. The sequence goes on along the minus strand of JAESUZ010000379.1, from coordinate 4,446 downwards.
CGCACACACACACACACACACACACACACACACCACGTAAATACAATTAAAATGAGAAATCTCAATAAGGTCAGTGTACGGAATCAATATCAATTTTCTAATTGTGATATTGTACCATGTTTATGAAAGATGTTCCCATTGGGAATTGGGCAAAGGTATTATGGGCTCTTTCTATACTATTGCTTACAACTGCATGTGAATCTAAATTATCTCATAAGAAAACATTTAGAAAAAGAAGGTGAACTGAAGATATTTTCAGACAAACAAAACCTGAGAAAAATCTGTCACCAGCAGATTCATACTAAAAGAAATATCAAATACAAATTATCAAGATAGGGTGCCTGGGTAGCTCAGTTGGTTAAGCGTCTGACTTCAGCTCAGGTCATGAACCTGTTGTTCATGAGTTCAAGCCCTGTGTCGGGCTCTGTGCCGACAGCTCAGAGCGTGGCACCTGCTTCGGATTCTGTGTCTCCCTCTCTCTTTGCTCCTCCCCTGCTTGTGCTCTGTTTCTCTCTCAAAAATAAAGAAACGTTAAAAAAAGTTTTTAAATAGAAAAACAATGATCAAGATGGCAGCTTAGACATGCAAGAAGTAATAAAGAACAATAAAAATAGTAAATCTGTTGGTAAATCTTAAGTAAACATTGTATAAATCAATAATAATGATGGCACGTAAGGTCAACAATATACAGAACATTCAATTATACAGCAACAACACCAAATAAGTCACGAAGAGAATAAATGAGGTTAAGTGGTTTATGCAAGAAGCATGAACTAGAGATACTAAGGATCATTTCACAATGACAATAGATTCAATTCAGCAGGAAAAGATAAAAGTTACAAATTCTAATGCACACAGTACCCTAGACTCAAAAATTTTAAAGCAAAACTTGGTAGGAATAAAAGTGGGTACGTCTGTAGTCGTAGGACAATTCTATTCATACCTCTTTCTGTAAACGACAGAATAAGCAGACAAAAATTGGTAAAGCTATAGAACTGTGTTGTCCGATACAGTAGCCACTGGCCACACGTGATGACTGAGTACGTGAAATGTGGCTAGTTCAAGTTCAGGTGTACTCTAAGTGTGAAATACACACTGGATTTCAAAGATGCAGTATGAAAAAAAAGAATGGGCAGTGAGAGGTGGAGATGTGTGAATGGGGGTTGGGGGGACAAGGGCAAGCTTCAAGCCCTGCCCTGCAGAGACCCAGAGCCTTCTCCATGGCTGCCCCTGGCTGGACTCAGACCCAGAAGCAGCAGTGAACCACACCCCCCGCCCCCCCCCTCCCCCCCCGCTCAATCTGTTGGCAGCAGTGGCAGCCACTCTGAGCCAGGCCAGCCAGCCTCAGGGCCTTCAGGGCCAATGCCAAGCCTCAGAGAAGCCCTCAGCTGCTGAGGATGCTGTTTGGTGTGGCAGGACAAAAAGAATGCTGGCTACCCAAATACTACAGAGGGCAATTAGGAGCTTTTAGGGCCCAAAAAGGAGTTTTAGGTGCACGCAACTCAGCCACTTCTTCAAGCCATGGGGTGGTAAAGTCCTACACCTGGTATGACTGCTAGGGTCTCAATTGGACGAGATCCATGGATTTTGGGAGGACACAGTTCAGCCCATAGCAGCAAGTAAGGACATGGAAAGATGCTCAACATCATTTGACATCAGGAAAATGCCAACTAAAGCCACAAGGAATACCACTTCACGCCCACTAGAGTGGCCACAATAAAAAAGATAGACAAGTGTTGGCAAGCCTATGGAGAAATTGGAAGCCTCATACGTTGCTGGTGGAAGTGTAAAATGGAGCAGCCACTTGGGAAAATAATTTGGCAGTTCCTCAAAATGTTATACATAGTTACCATATGACCCAACAATTCTACTTCTAGGAATACACTCAAGAAAAATGAAACTGTGTGAACATGCAAAACGTGTACCACAAATGTTCATGGCAACATTACTGATAATAGCCAAAGGGTGGAAATAATCTAAATGCATTTCAATCGTTGAATAGATTTACATATTGCCATATATCCACACGGGAGAATACTACACAGTAATGAAAAGGAACCAACTGCTGTTAGTTGGCTAACACAAGAATGAACCTCACAAGCTTTATAAGTGAAAGTAACCAGGTGCCAGAGAGCAAGTGTCATATGATTCTATTTATACGAAATGGCCAGAAAGGACAAGTTGGTAGACAGTAGATTGGTTGTTACCTGGGCTCGCGGTGGGAATGAAGATTAAGAACTCTCTTTTTTGGATGATGAAAATGTTCTAAAACTGGATTGTGATGATGGTTGTTCAACTCTTTAAATTTACTAAAACTCATCAGGTTGTACATTTAAAATGGATGAATTTTACAGTATGTAAATTGTATCTCAATAAAGTTGTTTTTAAAAAAAGTATGTAAAAACTAAGGATAAAATCCTGTAAAATGAAAAAAAAGCTACATACTGTATGATTCCGTTTATATGAAACTCTAGAAAAAGCGAAACTGAAACTGTAGTGATAGAAAGCGGGTCAGGGTTGGTGCAAAGGGCTGGGGGTGGAGGGAAGGGATTGCTTCAAAGAGGTCCGAGGGAGCACTTTGGACTGATGGAAATGTTCTATATCTTGATTGCAGCGGTGATTATAATGAGTGTAAAGTTTCTCCAAACCTCCTCACAGAGCTGAAAATCACTAAATTTTACTCTATGTGACTTGCACCTCAATAAAGCTGATTTAAAAAATGTTTTAAATCAGTGAAAGATTCTAATAGACTCTTCACAAAAGAAGAGGCAAGAGTGGCCCGTAAGTGCATTAAATGAGGCTGAACTTCATTAGTCATCAGTGAAATGCGAATTAAAACTACCATATGGAATATTACTGCACACCCTCCAGAATGGCCAAAATTAAAGAAGACAAAATTTAAGAATGCCAAGTGCTGGCAAGAATGTGGAGAATCAGAGCTCTCGTATACTGCTGGTGAGAATGCAATGATGCAGCTAACCTGAAAAACAGTTCGGAAGTTCTTTATGAAATTAAAAAAAAATCATATATACTCTCAATCCCATTCTTGGGTATTTATCTTAGAGAAATGAAAACGTTTCCAAAAAGACTTGTACCTGGGGCACCTGGGTGACTCAGTCAATTAAGCGTCTGATTCTTGATTTTGGCTCAGGTCATGGGATCGAGCCCCGCATCAGCTCTGCTCTAATAGTCAGGAGACTGCTTGGAATTCTCTCTTTCTCCCCCTCTGCCTACCCCTCCCTGGCATGCATGCACTCTCAAAAGTAAATAAATAAACTTAAAAAACAAAACAAAGCAAAAAAAAAAGACTTGTACCCAGATGTTCCTAGCTACATTATTCATAAGAGCCAAAAACTGGATACAACTAACAATGACAATGAACAGGTGAATGGACATACAAATTGCAGAATATTCGTGCTAATGGAATACTAAAAAGAATAAAATTTCCGATGTAGGCAACAGCATAAATGAATCTTACAAACATGCTGAGCAAGAAATGGCAGATATAAAAGGGAACATACTGTGTGCCTCAATTTCTATGAAACTCTAGTAAAGGTCAATTTTATAAATGACAGAAAACAGATCAAGGGGTGTCTGGGTGTGGGGGTAGGGGAGGTTATCCTGGTTGGGGAACAAGGGGACTTTGTAAGGTGGTTAAAATGTTCTATACCTGGAGTGTGATGTGGTTGTATAAATTTGTCAAACTCATCAAAATATGCACTTTAAACGAGTGCATTAATTTGTATGTAAATTATACCTCTATAGAGTTTATTTTAAGAAATAATCAGGGAAATGCAAATTTAAACCACAAGATAACATTATACACTCGCCGGAATGGCTAAGATGAAAAAGGGCAGACCATTCCAGCATTGATGAGGATACACAGCTACCAGAACTCTTATTTATGATTGATTGGAGTGTTAATAGGTGCAGCCACCTGAAACCCATTTGGCATCTATCAGAGCTGAACACGTATGTACCGTATTGGCCCAGTAGCTTCCACTCCTAGACAGGTAAAAGATATACCCAAAAGAGGGGCGCCTGGGTGGCTTAGTCGGTTAAGCGTCCGACTTTCGCTTAGGTCATGATCTCGCGGTTCGTGGGTTCGAGCCCCGTGTCGGGCTCTGTGCTGACTGCCAGCTCAGAGCCTGGAGCCTGTTTCAGTCTGTGACTCCCTCTCTCTCTGACCCTCCCCTGCTCACGCTGTCTCTCTCTCTCTCCTAAAAATAAATAAAAAACATTTAAAAAAAAAAAAAGATATACCCAAAAGAAATACATAAATATGGGAACCAAAAGAGAAATATAAAAATGATTGAAACCACACTATAATATTCCAAAACTGGAAACAACCCTAACATCCATTAATGGTAGAATGGATTAAAAATTACAATATATCCATACAGTGAAATATCACATCATAATAAAAGGAAATGAACTGCTGATATA